>VONZ01000833.1:0-319602 GCA_012976165.1 Labeo catla | reverse complement strand
TGATTTCACTGTAAACTGCTTTAATGTGATGATAGATACAGGGGGACTGGCTTCATTTCATTGGATATATGTGACTGTGCTCACAGCTGACTGATCGAGTTTGGGTTTGTGATCTCTAACCCAGAATAAATCCTGCTGTGGAGCAAAGTAGCCATGTAGCGTAAACTCCAAACTGCTCTCAGAAACGAGTCCATCATCATCTCGTCATGGAGAACATCATATTAGAAATGTGTTAGGAATGGATACAGGATCATGAGAATCACACTGTTCATGTCTGTTGATTTCCACAGTCACATTCATCAACATTGTTCCCAGGACCAGGAACGACTTCCTACAATGTAAGTCAGTAAGGAAACAAGCAGAAAAACTCACTGAGTGTGTTCATGTTCTTCCTGTAGAAGGTGAAAGAAGAGTTTTATAATTGATGATGTAAATGATGATTAGCACAGGATATCTGCTCATCTGTACTGACACACTGATGATACACTGAACATGAAGAGTTCAGCTACATGAAAACATCAAACAGATTCATAATTCCTGATTCTGATGTGTTTTATCGCCAACAGATTCCCATCAGCTCACTCCGGATCTGAACACAGTGAATAAACGCCTCCGTCTGTCTGAGAGGAACAGAGTGATTACTAACAATAACATAGTCCAGTCATATCCTGATCATCCAGACAGATTTGATGTGTATCCTCAGGTGTTGTGTAGAGAGAGTGTGTGTGGACGCTGTTACTGGGAGCTGCAGTGGAGTGCTGGTAAAAATAGTTCTGTGTTTATATCAGTGTCATATAAGAGCATCAGCAGTAGAATAGGAGTGTTTGTGGATCACAGTGCAGGAACTCTGTCCTTCTACAGCGTCTCTGACACAATGAGCCTCATCCACACAGTCCAGACCACATTCACTCAGCCGCTCTATCCTGGGTTTTGGGTTTATAAATCATCAGTCGAACTGTGTTGATGAATCAGAATAGACTGATGAGAGATTCTACCCATAATGCTTTGAGCTGATGATGAATCAGTAACAGTGAGATGTTATAGAGTCTCTTCTTTTCTCTTCATGACATTAATACCGCAGCTGAACTTCTGTCACTGAAATAACATGAATCAGAACTAGATAGATAGTTTGACTCTAGTGTGTTGCTAAGATACTCAGGGAATTTGCTAGGATGTTTCTGTATGGTTGCTAAGGTATTTTATGTGGTTGCTATACTGTTGCTATGCAGTTGGTAGACCACAGGGTTGTGGCTGCTAGGGAATTTCTATGTAGTTGCTAAGGTACTTGGGGTTGTTGCTAGGATGTTGCTGTGTGGTTGCTAGGGTACCTGGGGTGGTTGCTAGGGAATTTCTGTTGAATTGTTAAGGTAATTGAGGTGGTTGCTAGAGTACTCAGGGTGGTTGCTTGGGAGTTTCTAAGTGGTTACTAAGGTACTCAGGGTGGTTGCTATGCGGTTGCTAGGGTACTTGTAGTGGTTTAAGGTTGGTTTGGATGGTTGCTAGAGTGTTGCTAGGAAGTTGCTGGTGTCAGAGCTTGTGACTAAATCTCGTAACGCCATTGGATCATCATATTGTCAATCAAACCTCATAACTCCACCCGCCTCCATTCAGAATGAAGTGCTGTGATGCAGTTTGAAGACAGATGTCTTCTTCACAATGTAAGGGTAAATAAAGAACTGATGTTTGAATAAGTACAACATTTTCTTTACTCAAGAAACTCTGTCTATAAAGGCTCATGTTTTTGTGTGTTTGATGAGCGGAGAAGAGTCTCAGCATTTGTCGTCCAGTTGTAGCCAATATACTTTTGTATGTTTTAAATATCCTGTGCACAGCGGTTCATCTTTTATATCATGAGGATGTTTGTATTAAACAAGAAGAAAAACTGAGTGTCCATATAGCTACAATAAACTTTATAACCTGTAAATGAATGAAAACGTAATGTGATTAATTTACTGCTGTTCTAATGATGGACAAAACACACACCTCCATCATTCACTCGACAAAAACCTCATTAACACCATCTGATCAGAAAATGTGCAAGTGTCTGATCATATATAAAGACAAAATACCAACTCTGACAATGCATTGTTTAAATATTTAAAAAAAAAAAAAAAAAAACTTCTTCTGTCTTTTCTTTTTTGTGTGTGTGCTTAGTGGTGTGTCGTGATGTTTTACTTATCAAAAGTAAGTGTTGGCAGAAATAAGGTTGGGAAACACTGTTGTAGAGTTGAAGCTCTAGGAGGAGTCAGAGTCAGATATTTTAGTCTCAGATGAATAATAACTATAAGTTTAAACAGTATTTCAGTAAGTTGGTTAATGCAGGTTCACAGACACACAGATGCTGTTTACTCTGATCTGATCTCAAAGTCTTCATGTCAAATAAGATCTTTGTTGTCAATCCAAAGAACACATGAGCAAAGAAAAGTTCTTCGATATGTATGTATTAATATGATATGCATTAAAAAACTCAGAATAAATGAGTTTCAATCATTGTTTTGAGATTCATCATTTTTACTCTGGATCTGACTCTGGATCTGAATTCATGAAGATGTTTGTCTCTTCACTCACTGTTTACTTCAAACTTTTGACTTTAAACCAGTTCAGCTTGTTATATTTCACTAGAAAATGAGGGAAAACTTGCTATAAAGATGTGACTTGTTCTGTCATTATTATTAGTTATTTATTTTGTTGTGATGTAAAAAGCTCATCTTTTACATGTGATGATCGTCACTGCACTTGAGTTTACTTTAAATCATTGTTTTATTCATTTTTTATTGTGTTAATATATTTTTGTTAATAGAATATTTAATATATTTTAAATGAAATAAACTTTATAAATGTATAATAAAATATATTTAAATACATGACATGAGTTTCAACAGAAATGTCATTAAAGTAAATTTTAGTTTGTAAATGCTTGTCTGTACATTCAGCAGTACATTAACCATATTTCAAAGACAATAAAAGTAATTATGAAATTACAAACAAAGATGTATTTAAGTGCTCCAAAAACACTCTAAAGTTCAGATAATTGCATTTAATATAAATGTAAACTATAATATATTTTCATTTGATTGCAAATAACATGCAGTTAAGTGTCTGAAAACATTACATTCATTTTACACTTAAGTATATGATTTTAAAGTGTTATTTCCATAATAGAACTATTTTTAAAAGCATGTACTGTTGATAGAAATAATAAGTAAAAGGTCAGATATGGACCAGTGATCAGTCACACACACACACACACACACACACAGGTGTAATGATCAGACTGCTGGATGTGTTGTGTTGTGGTGTTGTGGTGTGTTTGCTGTAGTGAATCAGTGCTGTGTGGATGTGATGTTCATTCTGTCTGGTCTGTCTAGTCCAGGTTTCATTTCCCGGGCCGCTGTGCAGTGACTCTTCCTGCGGCTCTGGCACGACACGAGTCTGAAATCATCTGACGCTCAGAGCCGCACTGGATTGGCTGGAGCTCAACCTGAATGAAAACAGCACATACAATACTAGAACAGATTCATTCCTCTGCTTTTGAAATATCAACTACTGTATATAAACTGGAAATAGGCCAAAGTATAATCGCACAGACGCTGGTGTTGCTGGAGTGAATGTTAGTGCTGTTGACAGTTTTCCATGTGCCTTAACTTTCTCAAAGAGTTTGATAAATCAGTGTCAGTGTTCCTCATGTAGAGGAGCTGTACTGGATGTGTTTCTTCAGTTCGTCTGCTTGATTAATGTGTGATAAAGCAACATAATATTCCAGTTTACATAGAGAAGTGTCTGTGGTGTGTTCATGTGTGTATGGTGTGTGTGGATGTAGTGCTTTACTCTGAAGGGCCACTAGAGGGACGACAGCGTTTGTCTTCATTTCATTCCATCATTAAATATCAATGAATAAAAGTGTTTTTCACTGACTGTGTCTGGATTCATGATGTTCAGTCAGTGTTGTATCTGTGGCTGCAATAAATTAATCAAAAGTGTCAGTAAAGACATTTATAGTGTTCCAAAAGATTTTTATTTCAAATAAATGCTGTTCTTTTGAGCTTTCTATTGATGTGTAAACGTTTGCTGTTTGTTGAGCAGTAAATCAACATATTAGAATGATTTCTGAAAGATCATTTGACACTGAAGACTGGAGTAATGATGATGAAAATTCAGCTTCGATCACAGAAATAAATTACAGTTTAACAGATATTCACAAAGAAAATGTCTGCTTTATATTGTAAGAATATTTCACAAATTTACTGTTGACTGTATTTTTGATAAAAATGTTTTTTTTTTTTTAATTATTATTGTAAATCTTAACTTTTATAAATTCATGTGTCAAACTTGAGAATTATTTAAAAGTAAATATTTCCCATGTGTCTCATTCAATAATGTATTAATCTGAATCATGTATTTTTGTTCATCAAACATGTTTTCATGTGAAACCATCAGTTGACTTTAGTTACTCTTGTAAACTTCATTCAGATCAAGTGTCTCAAATGCTTTTCTCATTACTTTTTTATTTAAATTAATTTAAACAAACACAATATTGCATGAACAAGGTGATTTTAATGACTGTGCTCAAATAATGTCCTGTATGTAAACATGCTGTTTCTCTTGTTTTTGTGGTTCAGTGTGTTTGTTTGTGTTGATGCTGTAAATGAAGCTCAGATCTGAGCGTCTCATGTCTGTCAAACAGACTTTACTGTCAGAGTAGAGCTTATGTAGGTGCTGCTATTTATATCAGCCATCAATCTGACTCAGTGATTCACTGCAGCACTGACTGATGACACACACACACACACACACACACACATACACATGCATACACATGTTGTGTTTCCATGTTTTATGGGGATATTCCATAGCTGTAATGGTTTTTATACTGTACAAACTGTATAATTCATTCCACATTCCACAAAAAACGGTACGATTTGAGTACCTCTGACCTTTTTAAGTGTATTTTATCTATTGGGTCACCAAAATCTATTTTTAAAAGCTCCCTTAATATGGTTTAAAAACATGACATACATTTTGTCTTTATATTAGAAATTACCTTGTTTTTTTTCTTCAGTTGACACCACCTATTTTGTCACGTCCCTCATGACCTTCTATGAAAGTGTACTTGGGAGATGAATAATAAAATTAGAAAAAAGACCATACATTTTGTCATTCTCATAAATAATAACTTATTAATATTGTGATATTGTGAGTGTCAAGCTTAACGACTCAACCCTGTTACATCAAAAAAAGATAGAAAACTATTACTTGTGAAAATAATATCTTTGATATTTTAACAATATACATGTTTTTTAATATCATGCATGTCATGTGCTCTCCTGTTATTCACTACATTTAGAGCAAAAAATCACAACTCTGTCACACTCAACCCCGTTATTTAACTGATCATAACAGGGTTGTGAGATGAAGTTATCCAGTTATTTAAATGAATTATTATATTTGATCAAGAGTCTTATACCACATGCATATGTTGAATGTAGTAATGTCCATGTTAAAGCTGTAAAAACTATTTTTTAACTAACTGTTTATATGTTAAGATGTATTTGTCTCTTCAAACCCGTTACCCCTACATTTTTATTAATCATTTTTTAAGTTTATGAAAAAGTAATTTAATGTTTGTTGAACTCAGTCTGTTCAGAGCAATCATAAGAATACTGACTTTAGTTTAAATTCTGAAGAGGTCATCGGATGTCCATTTTCCACAAGTTGATATGATTCTTTAGGGTCTTAATGAAAAGTCTATAATATACTTTGGTTAAAAATTCTCAGTGGTTGTGTAAAACAACACCCTTTTTACCTTGTCAAAATCAGCTCTACAAAAATCATCTCATTCTAAGGGGTTGTTCCTTTAAATGCAAATGAGCTCTGCTCGCCCCGCCCCTCTCTTCTCTCTGTGGAGTGACGAGCCTGTTCACTTTAGCTGCATTTAGCGGCTAAACTTGCTAACTAGCACATTATAAGGAAAGGCGATCGCAAAGACTCATAAAAAACCCTTATACTCACATCTGCTGTAAGTGAAGCTGGATCACGAATGATTTGCGTGAACATAGACCGATATATGTAGATCGGGAGGCGCATTCCCTTCACAAACAAACGTAATCCACTGCATCTTCAGCGGCTCAGATGTCGGGAGTAAATGACGACCACTATGTTCATTATTACATCCAGCAACACAACACCTCAATCACTCAATCAGAGATATTCTTGTCTAACTTACATCCCTGCTCCGGCATCAAAACAAAGAGGCCGGACTGTTACAACTGATCTGAGGTAAGAGCTCATGTCAATCAACTATCGTGGGAGCGGCCTCTTTGATGCCTGAGATGGGAAAATATGTTTTTGTGGAAGTTAAATACTGTATGTCATTAATGTTGTGGGGTTTTGAGAAAAGTAATACATTTTGGGAAAAAAATCTAAAAATGTGTAAGGCCAAATCGTACCTGTTTCGTGGAATGACTCATAAACCGACCCCTTACAGAAAACTTTCTGCATTTTTAGATTTTCAAAAAACTTTTTAGATATTGCTATCTTTGTGGGGACCTTTTGTCCCCATAACGTAGGGTTTATCAGGACCACACTCACACACACAGTGTAATTGTGGAGAGGAGCTCTGTCCCTGAGAGCCCAGAGGCTACTAAATGCCCGCCCACCCTCCTGCTCCTGCCTCTTCCTCCGCTGTCATCTGACGGCCCCTCTGCTCACCCTCAGCCCTCCATCTGTGGGGTGAGATCGCTGCAAGTCTGCCAGTCTCCATCTGCGTCGTGGCTGGAGGATCCCCTGTCTCCACCTGCATCCTCAGAGTCTAGGACTCCACCTCGACCTGTTGACCCAGCGGCTCCACCACGGTTCCCAGCTTCCTTTCTCTCCTCCTTGGCCCAGCAGTCCACTGGCTCTGTCGGCTCCCTCATCCCTCTGGCTCCGTCCCTTTGGTCTGTTGTCGACCATCCTTCGCCATCCTTCCTCCCAAGTTCCCACCTGTTCTCCCTATGTTGTTACAGTGGTGTGAGGTCGTGTCAGCAATACCCCAACACCATCACAGTCACCTTTTTTTCCTTTTATGATCTAATAAACCTTATTTTGATCAGTAATTTTGTGTCATTTGTATGTTGCTTCTCTAGAGCCAGAGTTGTAACAGTGTGTGTGTTAAACGCACCTGAATTAATTAATCAAGGTCTTTGCATTTACTTTAGTAACAGTCAGGTGTGTTGAAACTAAACTCAGCAGGAATGAGGAACCTGATTTACAGACTCACAGACAAACCTGTTTTACACACGTCACTCAAACACAGAACCAGGAAACAGGAATCACATTAGTTCAGGGAAAGAGAAACTGAAAGTGTAGTTGAGTGTCTCTGTATTCATGCAGTAAAATGGCAGAAGCCAGAATTTCTCAGGATGAGTTCTTGTGTCCAGTGTGTCTGGATCTCCTGAAGGATCCAGTGACCATCCAGTGTGGACACAGTTACTGTATGAGCTGTATTACAGACTGCTGGGATCAGGAGGATGAGAAGGGAGTCTACAGCTGCCCTCAGTGCAGACAGACCTTCAGTCCAAGACCTGCTTTATTTAAGAACGTGGTGTTTGCTGAAATGGTGGAGAAACTGAAGAAGACCAAACTTCAAAGTGCGGTTCCTGCTGGAGCTGGAGATGTGCAGTGTGACGTCTGTACTGGAAGAAAATACAAAGCCGTCAAGTCCTGTCTGGTGTGTCATGAATCTTACTGTCAAACTCATTTTGAGCGTCATGAGGAGTTTCATTCACGTAAGCCACACAAAGTGACTGATGCCACTGGACGACTGCAGGAGATGATCTGCCAGAAACATCAGAAGCTCCTTGAGGTTTTCTGTCGCACTGATCAGAAATGTATATGTGTGCTGTGTATGGATGAACATAAAAACCACGACACTGTATCAGCTGCAGCACAGAGGACAGAGAAACAGGTATTTAAAACTAGACACTGATAGTTTAAGAGACTTAAAATAGTGGAGTGAAATATTCACCTGTTCTTAAATATACACCTCTATAAGTCAAATCCATTATGTTGATTAGTGCTCCTTTTAGTTGGGCACTCGGCCATTGACTTTGGATGAATTAACTCTGTTTCAGTAAATGCTGAAAGTGCATGCTATCACTGTTTTCAATAATGGTCCTGACTGCACTGACTGGTCTTTTTGAAATCAGTGACTGACAGCTGGATTTGGACATATGTGACTTCCATATGTGAAAGTCTTTAAAAACAACAACTTTTAGTTTTGAACTTTCATTATCAAGTTGTTATTAACTGTTCCATCGAAAGAGCTCTTCTCATAACTCCTGTAATGTTGTCCTCTCTCTTCTTAAAAGAAAAAATAAAGGACATATTCAGGTCCATCCAATTATAAGATATAGAGAGGAAGGAGAGAATACTTTTTGTGTTCACCTCCTTAAGGAGCTGCGGGATTATCCCAGGTGATTTAAAGTTTACTTTAGTATACTTTAGGATAAACTTTGATGCTTTGCTAGCGTTACTGGAGCCACGTGTTATAAAGAAGACCAATTTCTGTGAACTCGATGTTCAAGGACAGTGCTTTGTGCTGCAAGATGAAGTAGTTGAACATGTCAGACGCAATTCTGGATTTTGGAGTTCACTTGTACGGTGGCTCTGATCTGTCAAAACAGATTTGCTACGGATGCAAAAAATGCAGAAAATCGAACCCGATCCAAATTTTTTAATGAAGTTTAGTAAACGTGGCAGTGTGTAAACGTGACTGACATAACGTGAAGTGGTATTTATTTTTTAACGTGTGAAAATTTCGGACTCAGTGTGCAATGACCTTAAAAGTAGCTCATAACTTGCAGATTTAGGAGAAATCGTAAAAATAATGGGCGTGTCAATACAAAATTTAGGACTCTTAAATTTCTGCTCTAAGAGTATTTCACAAAGTGTTTCAGCGCTTTAACTAGCTCCTAAATCTCTGAAACATTAGGAGTAGAGAAGAGGACTCCTAAGTCACTGAGACCAAATCACAAACTAAAATAAATATTTGTTTCCACTACAAATACCTCTGCAAACATTACAGACAATCAGCTTTTAACCATTACTGAAACCAGTAAAAAATGGTTTCCTGTAGAGTGATTTGGGTGTTGCATTAATATTTAGTGTTTTTAACAAACCACCAATAGAAGGTCACCAATTACCAGTAGAGACCAATTACACCATTACAGTTACCATTAAAACCTGTAAAACCATTACACATTCTGTGATGGTTTCTATTGTTTTTTTTTGTTTGTTTTTTTTTTTGCCATCTACTTTGTTAATTAAGATGTTGTTTAGAACTGTGTTGAACCTTGAACACTGAGTTCACAGAAATTGGTCTTCTTTATAATATGTAAAAAGCTGACAATCAGCTGAACATATACTTGTTTAATTTGTGACACTTAGCCTGCAATCTTTATTTGAATGTGGCAACACTATCATCTGTTTGTCCTGCAGAAGCAGCTGAAGGAGACACAGAAGACGTTCCAGCAGAGAATCCAGCAGAGAGAGAAAGATCTTCAGCAGCTGAGAGAGGCTGTGGAGTCTCATAAGGTGAGTCTGGAGAAGAAGAGAAGTTTGTCTCAGTCTCAGTTCAGACTCTCTTGTCTCTTTCAGTCCCACTGAAGCCTGAATCACTGTGTGTCCTAACAGCGCTCTGCACAGACAGCAGTGGAGGACAGTGAGAGGATCTTTACTGAGCTCATCCGCTCCATTGAGAGAAGCCGCTCTGAGCTGATACGGCTGATCAGAGATCAGGAAAAGCGAGCGGTGAGTCGAGCTGAAGGACGACTGGAGCGACTGGAGCAGGAGATCAATGATCTGAGGAGGAGAGACGCTGAGCTGGAGCAGCTTTCACACACACACGATCACATCCAGTTCCTGCAGGTAACACAGATCTAGAAGAACACCATCATAGTGGACTTGAGACACATCCTGCTGTGACAGGAGACTCACAGAGAAACATTTCAACCCTACAATGAGACTCCATTGATGTGCTGGAGCTGTTAGATGGACATTTATGTTCTTAGCAGATGTTTTATAATCAAACTATTTCCTAGAAAGTTCACATATAGTGTAAGTGTCAAATACTAGAATCTGTAGCTCTAATGTGATATAATGAATATGAGAAGAATGAAGCTGATGCTGTGAAAGTGCTGGATTGAGTTACTAAAGATCAGTCAAGTCAAATCTGATGTTGGTGCAGGTTATTGGGTGAAGTGTGGAGCTGATGAGTTTTGATTTCTGTTTTCTGTAGAGTTTCCAGTCTCTCTCAGCACCTCCTGAATCTACAGATGTAAATGACGATCCCTTCACTTCTCTCGTCTCTTCTGATGGTCTGAGAGAATCTGTCCGTCAGCTGAAAGACAAACTGGAGGATTTCTGCAAAGAGGAGCTCAAGAAGATCTCAGACAGAGGTAAAGTCCTGTGGTCTGTTACTGTACATGAATCTAACTGAACAAGAGTTTAGGGTTGACAAAACCAAACAAATCCAACCAGGTTTAGATCAGGTTCAGTGGGCTCACAAAGCTTGATATAAACATTCTGTGTTAACTCAGAATTTGATCCAGAGTTTGTGATTAACTATAGAGTGCATCTGAAAGTGTGACACGTGCAGCAAACAGACAATCACAGTTTGATTCACTTCTCACAAGAGTTGGAGTAATTCACTTCTCTGCTGAAGATTAAAAGATGTTGTTTTTTAAAATATTAAAATGCATTTAAGTCAGGGCCGGAATAAACACTATTGCTGCATCAAGAGTTTGAGAAGGCAGCAGAAAAAAAATATTTTACTATGAAAATAAATAAACTGAATTTAATAATTTCTATCGTTTCACAAAGTGCTCAAAAGAAAACATAGTTCATTCATTTTAAAAGCTTTATATATTATAACTTTATATAAGACATATTTTTATGTATATATAAATTTAAATGCAAAGTTTAATATTAGTTGCCAATTCATATAATGAATATTTGAACATATAATATGAATATAACAAATAATTTGCAGCAAAAGATGGGCAATTGTGTCTCTGAAGTGATTTCACTGTAAACTGCTTTAATCTGAAGTGAGAGATAAAGGGGGAGTGGCTTTATTAAATCAGATTTATGTGACTGTGCTCACAGTTGATTGGTCGAGTTTGGGTTTGTGATCTCTAACCCAGAATAAATCCTGCTCTGGAGCAAAGTAAACTCAAAACCAACCTACCTTCTTGAGACCAAAAACTTAGAATTTGCTCAAACTTAATTCAAACATTTGCTCTCAGAAACGAGTCCATCATCATCTCATATCATGGAGAACGTCATATTAGAAATGTGTTAGGAATGGATGCAGGATCATGAGAATCACACTGTTCATGTCTGTTGATTTCCACAGTCACATTCACCAACATTGTTCCCAGGACCAGGAACGACTTCCTACAATGTAAGTCAGTAAGAAAACAAGCAGAAAAACTCACTGAGTGTGTTCATGTTCTTCCTGTAGAAGGTGAAAGAAGAGTTTTATAATTGATGATGTAAATGATGATTTGCACAGGATATCTGCTCATCTGTACTGACACACTGATGATACACTGAACATGAAGAGTTCAGCTACATGAAAACATCAAACAGATTCATAATTCCTGATTCTGATGTGTTTTATCTCCATCAGATTCCCATCGGATCACTCTGGATCTGAACACAGTGAATGAACACCTCCGTCTGTCTAAGAGAAACAGAGTGATTACATTCACTAACACAGTCCAGCCGTATCCTGATCATCCAGACAGATTTGATGTGTATCCTCAGGTGTTGTGTAGAGAGAGTGTGTGTGGACGCTGTTACTGGGAGCTGGAGTGGAGTGGAGATGATTGTGTCTCTATATCAGTGTCATATAAGAGCATCAGCAGGAAGGGACGGGGTAATGAGTGTTTGTTTGGATCTAATAATCAGTCCTGGAGTTTGTTCTGCTCTTCCTCCAGATACTCATTCAGACACAATAACATAGAGACTGTTCTCCCTGTGACGTCCATCAGCAGTAGAATAGGAGTGTTTGTGGATCACAGTGCAGGAACTCTGTCCTTCTACAGCGTCTCTGACACAATGAGCCTCATCCACACAGTCCAGACCACATTCACTCAGCCGCTCTATCCTGGGTTTAGTGTTTTTTATGGATCAGTGAAACTGTGTTGATGAATCAGAATAGACTGATGAGAGATTCTACCCATGATTCTTTGAGCTGATGATGAATCAGTAACAGTGAGATGTTATAGAGTCTCTTCTTTTCTCTTCATGACATTAATACTGCAGCTGAACTTCTGTCACTGAAATAACATGAATCAGAACTAGATAGATAGTTTGACTCTAGTGTGTTGCTAAGATACTCAGAGTGTTTGCTAGGATGTTTCTGTATGGTTGATAAGGTATTCTAGGTGGTTGCTAGACTGTTGCTATGCACTTGGTAGACCCCAGGGTTACCTGAGGTGGTTGCTAGGGAATTTCTAAATGGTTGCTAAGGTATTGGGTTGTTGCTAGGATGTTGCTGTGTGGTTGCCAGGGAGTTTCTAGGTGGTTACTAAGGTACTCGGGGTCGTTGCTGTGTGGTTGCTAGGGTACCAGGAGTGGTTGCTAGGGAATTTCTATTGAATTGTTAAGGTAATTGAGGTGGTTGCTAGAGTACTCAGGGTGGTTGCTTGGGAGTTTCTATGCAATTGCTAAGGTACTCAGGGTGGTTGCTATGCGGTTGCTAGGGTACTTGTAGTGGTTTAAGGTTGGTTTGGATGGTTGCTAGAGTGTTGCTATGAAGTTGCTGGTGTCAGAGCTTGTGACTAAATCTCGTAACACCATTGGATCATCATATTGTCAATCAAACCTCATAACTCCACCCGCCTCCATTCAGAATGAAGTGCTGTGATGCAGTTTGAAGACAGATTTCTACTTCTTCACAATGTAAGGGTAAATAAAGAACTGATGTTTGAATAAGTACAACATTTTCTTTACTCAAGAAACTCTGTCTATAAAGGCTCATGTTTTTGTGTGTTTGATGAGCGGAGAAGAGTCTCAGCATTTGTCGTCCAGTTGTAGCCAATATACTTTTGTATGTTTTAAATATCCTGTGCACAGCAGTTCATCTTTTATATCATGAGAATATTTGTATTAAACAAGAAGAAATACTGAGTGTCCATATAGCTACAATAAACTTTATAACCTGTAAATGAATGAAAACGTAATGTGATTAATTTACTGCTGTTCTAATGATGGACAAAACACACACCTCCATCATTCACTCGTCAAAAACCTCATTAACACCATTTGAGCAGGATTTTCAGAAAATGTGTAAGCGTCTGATCATATATAAAGACAAAATGCCAACTCTTCCGCCTTTATTTCTTTGTGTTTTTGTTATGTTATGTGCTTAGTTGTGTGTCATGTGATTTTTTTTTTTTTTTCTTAGAAATAAGGTTGGGAAACACTGTTGTAGAGTTGAAGCTCTAGGAGGAGTCAGAGTCAGATATTTTAGTCTCAGATGAATAATAACTATAAGTTTAAACAGTATTTCAGTAAGTTGGTTAATGCAGGTTCACAGACACACAGATGCTGTTTACTCTGATCTGATCTCAAAGTCTTCATGTCAAATAAGATCTTTGTTGTCAATCCAAAGAACACATGAGCAAAGAAAAGTTCTGCTTTAGTATTAATTTAGTGTCTTCAATATGTATGTATTCATAAGATATACATTAAACAATCAGAATAAATGAGTTTAAATCATATTGTGTTGTGATTCTTCATTTCAGTTTTCAAAAGGGCAATAAATATCTGATGAAAATCAAATCTCATGTGATGATGCAGGATCTCATTTCTCAGTGTGTGTCTGTGTGTGATCATAAAGAGATGCTCAGGATCTGATTGATTCATCTTCACTCATTAATGAGGATGTATGTCACACTTTCATCTATTCTTGCTCTTTTTAGTGATGTTTTCTTCAGTCGCATCAGAAAGTTACAGATGTGTGACTCTGGATCTGAATTCATGAAGATGTTTGTCTCTTCACTCACTGTTTACTTCAGACTTTTGACTTTAAACCAACTCAATTTGCTAAGAGTATACTTCACTAGAGAACGAGAGAAATCTTGCTATAAAGATGTGACATTTGTTGTTGTTTTGTCATGATTATTAGTTATTTATTTTGTTGTGATGTAAAAAGCCTATCGTCCCTTTGTAGGATGATTGTTGCTTTATAAACATAGAGAGTCCACTGAACATATTAAGTGTTCTATAAGACTATATGTGCAGCTATGAAAACAATAAATTGCTTTATTGTGTTTATAAACACAATAAATAAAAATTTGCTGAATTTATTGGCTGAATGAGATATTTTGCATTTAGTGAACAGACTAATTCAAACAGACAAAACAAAGTAGTGTTACTTTGTAAAAATATGCAGACAATAGTTAAGATAACAAAAGTATGAATGCATGAAGTTGCATCAGATTTGTAACTTTTCACAAGATTTTATTTTTTACAATGTAGTAAAAATGTCAGTCAGACTACAAAATACAGGTTTAAAAAGGTATCTCCAAGTAATGCATTCCAGGTCTACATTTGCATTTTCAGAAGACAGAAGATGTGAAATACAGCACATATATCACATGGACTAGTGCTGTGATTCTCTCATGATCTCTGCTGTTTTTGTCGTTTCTGGAGGTCAGCAGTCACTGAACTCTCACTGCATGGAAAAGAGCCGTGAAGATTCTTCAGATCTGCTCATTTTACCCTCCACAGAAAAACAAAGGGTCTCAGGGTTTGTAATGAGTAAATGATGATGGGACTTTCATTGTTTAAAATCGGAGCCGCACCAGCGGTTATTGAATACTGACCCGTCCATCAGGACTGCTGTGGTTTGTGGCGTATACGGTCGGTCAGTGGGTTGTCAGCGTGTGATCCGTGTGTTTGTGCTGAAGCTGTCGAGGGAATCACTGATCCTCAGCTGTTCAGAGGAAACAGCACAAATGATTTAGAGCAGTAAAGCTCAGCCTATTTTTAGCCTGTTTAAGCTCTTCAGTGTGTCAGTGTTTGCAGCGGATAGAAAACATTACTGTCAAATAAAGCAGCACAAACACATCCACATCAACAACAGCAGCAAACCACACTGACGATCACATCTGAACGAGCAGTTCCCATGATGCCGTTTCAACTGTTCAGCTTTTCCATTCCTAGAAAATGTTTTGTGTTTGCTCAAAGATTTTTCCTCATTTAATGGACCTTCTTTATATCAAATGTTTCATGTTTTTATGTTTCATACTGTACTACATACTAGCTTAATAAAGACAAATACCAGCTTTAATAACCATTTGTTTTGCTCAATGAAAATGTGTATTTTTGACAATAAAGCAAGAGCAAGTTGTAAACACAGAGCTAAGGACACAAGGTTCTTTCAAAAGACAAGACACAGAACAGACATTGTGACACAAAAACAATAAAAATGACAAAAACTCACAACAAAATTACTAAAATGTAAAATCTAATTTGAATAATTAACCAAACTATAATATTATCCCAATGATACTGAAATAGCAATGTCTGTCCTGATGAGGAAAAAAAAAAAAACTTGTGTTTTTCTCTGAGCTACAGGTGTGTTGAATCTTTCTAAACTCTTGAGAAACAGTTGAAACTGTTCAAGCATCCAAACAGGTTTGTTGAATACTGTAATGAGAAGGAAAGTCCATCAGATTGATGAACACACAATCATCTTCATTAGAATCACACTGACTGATCTTTACAGTGCTGATGTCGTGTCTCCTATTGCAGTCTTTGACAGGACTCTACAGTGCGACCATTACAGTTTGACATTTGTGACTGAAAACTACTGCGTACGACTATAAACATATTTAGAGCAGCAGTGCGACTGACCCCATCAGCATATTTGTGTTTGCGCTGAGGGGAGATTCAAAGGTTTCTATGAGTTTTTGGAGCATTGAGTAATGAATCACAGACATATCTCACCAATCCTTTCATAAATGAAGTGTAGAGAGAGTATAAATAAGAGATTGTGCAGTGTAGAGAGATTCATTCATTATAACAGAACTTTGTGAGATCGTGATGAACTAAGATTAGTGACAGCTTTAATGATTATTGAGGAGTTTGTAAATGTGACACTGATTTAATACAACAGTGAAATAAACAAGTTAATATTAAGTTCAGTTTAATTCAAGTTTATTTGTATAGTGCTTTTCACAATACAAATTGTTGCCTTTATGTGTAACGCATTATAAAAGTAGATTTAATGCACTTTATAATGCACTGTACAATCTCATGAATAACTGTAACCACAGTAAACACATTATAACACTTATCAATCCATTGTTACTCCATACATTTTAAACGTGGTTATAATTATTCACGTCAAGATATAATGTACTACAATTCACATTATGAATAATTATAATGTATTATACCACTTAAAAACCCTTTATAATGCATTGTACATGAAGGGTTTAAGTAAAGTATCAAAGCTTGTTTTTATCCTTAGATTCCCAGTGGTAAAAATCTGTTGTCATTGTATTGAGGGAAGAAAAAAAAAACAAAAAAACAAACTTACATTTTGCTTAAAATAAAGGCGCATGAATGATTTCTCTATACATCTCTATATAAAAATCTCCAGTTAAATGTCCATATTAAAATATAAACAGTATCATTATGATTTCCTGTAAAGCTACTTTGAAACAATGTGTGTTGTGAAAAGCAGTAATCAAATTTAAGTAGACTTGTGGATGCAGCAGTGTGATCTCTACTAGACAATACTAATAAAATAACCTGAATAAATACAATCTGTCACGTCCCTGTAGTTCAGTGTGTTTTGAATAGACGTCCATAGTTTGCGGCTGCAGTTGTAGCGACTCAATCAGCAGAACTGATGTAATGGATTTGGTTTGATTAAACCCCTTTTTGAATTCTTTTGACAGACTTGTTGAAATCTTGTTGTGTCTGTAGGAAATCTGTTTCAGACCAGATGTTTGAGCTGTAAAGATGTGGAGATCAATCACAAGAGCCCCATCTGTCCATCACTGGAGGGCAAAGGGTAGGTGACGCTCATCTGTACCCACAAATCAAAGTCCATTTACCCTCCAGATCCCACTGACTCTCTGTATTCAGAGAAATAACACAATGAGATGCTGGACAGTCCACCATAGCAGCTCCATTAATGTTGATCCAGACTCAGATTGATGAAGCGTCGGTCAGCATGATGACTGTGATGATTTCATTCTCCGACAGATCACCTGATCCTGACGCACCTGACGCGCTCATACCTGTCAAAGACCTGCCCAGGTATCTCAATTCAATTGTGCTGAAAATGTGCTCACCCTCACACCATCCAAGATTAGGATGAGTTTGTTTCTTCATCAGATTTGTAGAAATGTGTCATTCCATCACCAATGGATCCTCTGCAGTGAATGGGTGCCGTCAGAAGTGAAAAAGTCCGTCTGATGGTGTCTCTCACATCAAAATCCAGCCACTTTTTGTTTAGAGCTCTCACTAAAAAAATGTTGGGTTAAAAATAACCCAACTAGTAACCCAACTACAGGTTGGTATTGTCAGGGTCGTGTGCAGGAAGGAGCCGAGGGACGAGGAAATAATACAAACGTACTTTAATAGTATAATCCAACACTGGAACAGGAACAGCAGGGAAAACCACACGCCAACACAACGGAAACTAACATTAAGAATGGACAATAAACAAGGAACAGAACCAAACTTATATAAGACAGCTAATGAGACAAAGACAGGTGTGAGTGATTAACCAATGACGACAAAACAAGAAACGTAACAGGAAAGACCAAATAAGGGCACAAGAGGGCAAAACCAACAAAACAGTCCACAGGGGTGTGACAGGTATAGCACCTTCCCATCTGTGGGTTATTTTAACCCAATGAATTGGTAAGTTACCCAATAGTTGGGTTAATTATTATATTGATTTACATCAGTATTTTTGTTTTTTATAAAATTACTTAATAAAACTACATTATAAAACCACTTTGTTGAAAAATACAGATTTTGTTCATTTAAATATGCAAACAATACATTTTTAACAAATATATTTTGAAATGTAAAACAGTTTAGTGAGTACAGTAAATTCATACTGTACATATTTACAAAATGAATGTATAAGAATGTGTAAAAATTAAATTCAAAACACAAATGTGCACATACAGCTGAGATATTTTCAAGATGTACACTGAATTCAAAACCAACAAATGTGTGTCAATTCATATCAAAACGCAAATGTGCACAACATAGAATATATGTCATAAACATATGACAATAAATACAAAAAATAATCACAAAGACAAGTAATAATAATAATAATAATAATAATAAAATCTGCTAGCTGCTGGAGCCCCTGATGACCAGTAAAATATAGTTTTTACTGATCACTAAATACAAAGTGTTTAAGAAGGAGGCAGTATGCAGAAGGAACTCCTCCAGGAATATTAAAGACGGTGTGCTGCAAAAACTCCCAAATGGAAGCAGAGGGCTTTGGGTAGTTAATGTCATACACGTAGAAACGTTTGAAACACAGATCCACTGCTTGAAGTAAGGTCTCCTGTTCCATCGCCTCCGCATTGAAAATGATAAAAACTTAAGAGGAGTTTTCCTTGTCACCAAGCACCAGGACATGTGGATTCTGGCTTGTCTCATCGCTCAAGTACTGCACCATATTAGTGCCAACCTTAAAGAATAAATAAAGATCAGTTGACATGCACTGTGATGATATTTCATGGATAAAGTAACTTTACAAATGAGCGAATTTAAATTGGTTAAAGTGATAGTTCAGCCAAAAATGAAAATTCTGTCATATTTTTTTTCAAAATATCTTCTTGGAACAATCTGTTTAAATAAAGGTAACTTGACTACACAGAGCACTGTTATTTTATCACAGATGATTTTGCAGTATTGCTTTTACTTACAGGTTGAATATCAATGAAGCAGCGCTTCATTTCAGTGTATGTTGGGCACACCATTTTTCCATCTGTGTGGTATGGTGAAGATGGCAGGAAGGGTTTTAAAGGCAATTTCTGCACGAACATCTTTAAATAACAGAGAAAGCACAAATTGAAAAAAAAAAAAATCTACTACTTTCATTTGCACTAAGAGACAGACTAAACCAGTTTTACAAAAAAGCCTTCTAAAGTCTGTATGAAATCAAATATGATATATATACTATTGCCAGTGTTTCCAGATTTTCTGGAAGGACATCTGAAGCCTTGGGTTCTTTCTTTGCAAAGAGTAAAATCCGGTCAGTGATGACAGGAGCCCAGAATTCATAAAGGTCAGGGAATATAACTCTGAAGTCCTGCGATATCTAAGTAAAAACATTAAGTTGTTATTAATTTATGGTAAACTGCAACAAAACAATGAATAAACTGAAGGATTTTTGTTAAATGAATGTAGGATTTATGTTATAGGCTAAGACAACCCTTCAGAAAATTCTGTATACTGCTCATCATTAGACTCGTCATTCCAGGAAAGTCATGAAGTCTAGGATATTCTCTACTGATTTCCTCAATAGTTTTTGTTCCAGAAGATCGAATCCATGCAGCCCGATGAGGTGCTGTACGTTTCATGAACTCCTCAACTTGACTGTGAGGGCTTCTGTTGTTCTTTAGCCACTCAATCATTGTGTGAATGTCAGCCGAAGACAACTCAGACTCTGTTAAAGTTAAAACATTAAGATGAGGGAAAAAATTAATAGAGAAATGTAGAGTACAAAGACATTCAGAATGTTTACAGTTGGAAACTGGCATATTAGTGCCAGAGCCATCTCCTTTTTGATCTTAGCGGTTGGGCTTTAAAAAAAACAAACATATGAATATTCATATAGACCTTATTCATGTAGTCACTTTCTAAGGATGTTATTAATGCTGATCCTCCAGAGTATTTCTCGTATATCCTATAAAAACAAGAATGGACAAACAAACATAATAAAATAATTGCCTAGAATTCACATTCAAGTGCAGCACAAGTCGTAATTACAAATGTGGAGTTGCTTGTTGTTCTTGTCTGGCAGCTTTCAGTATTATGTGGTTATGTGTTGGTGGTTCATTCCTTACAGGCTGACTGGGACATGGCTGATTGTTGATAGGGCCGTGGCCCAGAGACTGTTTAAAAGACAAACAAAACATGAAGTAAATATCAAGCATTATTATCAGAAATGACAAAAATTTCAGTTTTGCATACCTGTATAATAGATTAATCAGTGTATCTATGCAGAATTGGTCTCACTCTTCCCAATTCTCATACTATTTATCTGCCCAACCCCGCTCAAACCATAGTGTCCAGTGTGTGAGAACTGCTATGTAAAGAAGTGTCTACTTGCATGCAGGCAAATGAGTCTGGTTGAAAGCAAACCTAGAGGAACTGAATACAGTGGCGTTTAGTGCATGGAGCACTAAAACCGCCGATACCTTAATGGAATGTAGTAATGGTCATCATCACAGTCAAATGACGTAACTGGATGAAATGGGTGAAAATCATGCAGTTCACTGATACTAAGTGCTTCCAATGCCTGGTCAGGAACCACACCGTAGGCAAAGTAATGATGACTGAAAGAAACTGTTGTCCATCTCTGAACTAATAGCTTCACGCTGTCATCAAGAGTGACCATTTTTTTAATACGACCAAACTGAGGATCTCCATCTGTAGTGCAGGTCATGAAAACAGTCAACCCTGGTCTGTATACTGTGCCATTGACCTTGACCCCTGCTGAGACATAAACCTCACTGGAAAGGGTAAAATCTTCCAAGCCACCAGTAACATCTTGGACATCCTCGACAACTGAAGAACAGACTTTTGACCTGGACCAATCTCAGTTTCCTTTTTGAACAAACTGCCTGTCAACAGCTGAAAGCAAAGCATCATTTGGTGTCTGTAGGCCATAGTTTTTGTGACATTTTTGAAATTACATGTGACATGGCTTAGTCTTTTAAAAAAGCTGCTCGGCCTCATATCTCATTGTACAAAGGTTGATGAGGAGTCCTATCTTTCTGAACGCAGACGGATAATGAACCATGAATGGAACAACTCTTGGAAGAGTGTATGATGGTCTTGAATAAGACATCTGAGGTATATTGTGGCCTCTGGAGTCAGGGACGGGGAAAATATCATTTCCATACAAGACGACAGTAGACAAGACAATTGTTCTGTCTCCACTTGGAATCCATTTTGTTCTAAATCCTTCAAATCATTAACAATGCATTGAAGAACAGAGTCCATGCCATATGTCTTGACATCGTCTGACTTGTACACGGCCAACAGAAAGCACACTGACAAGGAAGACAACAGCTCAGGTGGTAAACATCTGATCTGAAAGTAAATTAGGCCCAGTTTGTGAATTGCAGTCTTGGAGCCGATAGGATTTACAGTTTCACAATCATCATTATACAGGACGAGTGGAATGGAAAATTCTTCAGAAAACAGGTGGCTGCTTTTGTAGAGATCACCGTCAATGTAATCAATGAGGGCTCCTTCTTGATTTTGCTTGTGCGCAAGGATTTTTTTCCATGGTACCTGGACTTTCTAGAATTTTTTAAAGAGGTTTCAATGGTACATACTGAAAGGTGTCCTGGACTGCTGTCTGCTTCACACTTCCAGTAGATCCATCCAAACGCTGGACTTAAGAAATGCCTGGAAACTGTTGAATCTCTGGCTTAATAAAAAATCCTGTTTATAGTCAGAATCCAAGTTCATCAATGGTTCAGCTGCTCTCTCAAAGTGGTTGTTAAGGGTACTGACATCAGGCTGATCTGAGCGGCCAAGTTGATCCAACAGAGCCATTGTCTTCGTCTGCAAGTTTCGTACAATATCTGTGATCAAAGTAGATGTGTGCTTCACCATGTAATTAATTGCAGAACAGGTTTGATTTGATTGTGCTTTAAGCTTTGCAAGAAAGCATGCCACTCGGTATGTGATATCTTCCTCTGCTAAATCATCCCAGTTTTCAGTTTCCTCATCAGCCCCAGAATCAAGGGTTGTTGATGTATTCATATTTTCTGATGGTGACTGTGCTGGAATATGCTGGTTGTGCAAATTATCTGTTATGGATGGTGCTGTATCACAAATATGTTCTTTTAATATGTGCCTCTTATATGACCACAAATAATTGCATGTTCTGTTGCAGCCATTCTCACAACATCTGAAGGAAGTGCTATTAGCACTATTAATGCCATGAACCAAACTTAGATGTGCAAAAAGTTATTTTGTGTCCCCTGAAATTGATCAGTTGCACTTGAAGCATGTGATGAAAAAAGTGATCAAAAATGCAATCATCATGGTTTAGTGTAAACTTACTCCCAAAAACTCTGAATGAAGTTTCTTGAATTTAACCCTGAGACCAATTCTTGGAATTAATGCAGCAATGCTGGTATCATCCAGTAACATAAAACTTTCTTCATCCACTCCTTCCTCTGTGATAAGATGAAGCAGAAGAAGAAACATTTTACAGACACACACACACACACACATATATATATATATATATATATATATATAAAATTTTTATTATTATTATTTTCATTATTTCTTTATTTTATATTTTCGAGTTTCTTTTTCATAAATAAAATAAGTTATTTTGAAGAATGTGATTAACCATACACTTGACTGTAGCCTTTTATGTCTGTAGTATGGAAACACATGCCATGGGCGTCGATGGCTATCAGCAACTGTCTGGTTACAAACATTCTTCAAAACATCTTCTTTTGTGTTCAGCAGAAAAATAAAACTCAGGACTGAAGTCATTTGTGGTATGCCAGAATTGATGCCAGAATTTTTATTTTTGGGTGAACTAACAACTTTTAAAAAGTTGACTTTTGTAATAATATCAAATTAAATCTATAAATCATTTACTTTAAATCAGTTTTATTAATCTCTTATTGTGTTAATATATTTTAGTTAATTTAATATTTAATATATTTCAAATGAAATAAACTGCAACTTCTTTATAAATGTGTAATAAAATATATTTAAATAAATTACATGTTTCAATAGAAATGTCATTAAGGTATATTTTAGTTTATCATAATAGTCTGTACATTCAGCAGTACATTAACCATATTTCAAAGACAATATAAGTAATTATGAAATTACACGTAAAGATTTTAAATTACATGTAAATGCTCCAAAAACACTCTAAAGTTTAGATAATTGCATTTAATATAAATGTAAACTATAATATATTTTCATTTGATTGCAAATAACATGCAGTTAAGTGTCTGAAAACATTACATTCATTTTACACTTAAGTATATGATTTTAAAGTGTTATTTCCATAATAGAACTATTTTTAAAAGCATGTACTGTTGATAGAAATAATAAGTAAAAGGTCAGATATGGACCAGTGATCAGTCACACACACACACACACACACACAGGTGTAATGATCAGACTGCTGGATGTGTTGTGTTGTGGTGTTGTGGTGTGTTTGCTGTAGTGAATCAGTGCTGTGTGGATGTGATGTTCATTCTGTCTGGTCTGTCTGTTCCAGGTTTCATTTCCCGGGCCGCTGTGCAGTGACTCTTCCTGCGGCTCTGGCACGACACGAGTCTGAAATCATCTGACGCTCAGAGCCGCACTGGATCGGCTGGAGCTCAACCTGAATGAAAACAGCACATACAATACTAGAACAGATTCATTCCTCTGCTTTTGAAATATCAACTACTGTATATAAACTGGAAATAGGCCAAAGTATAATCGCACAGACGCTGGTGTTGCTGGAGTGAATGTTAGTGCTGTTGACAGTTTTCCATGTGCCTTAACTTTCTCAAAGAGTTTGATAAATCAGTGTCAGTGTTCCTCATGTAGAGGAGCTGTACTGGATGTGTTTCTTCAGTTCATCTGCTTGATTAATGTGTGATAAAGCAACATAATATTCCAGTTTACATAGAGAAGTGTCTGTGGTGTGTTCATGTGTGTATGGTGTGTGTGGATGTAGTGCTTTACTCTGAAGGGCCACTAGAGGGACGACAGCGTTTGTCTTCATTTCATTCCATCATTAAATATCAATGAATAAAAGTGTTTTTCACTGACTGTGTCTGGATTCATGATGTTCAGTCATTGTTGTATCTGTAAATTAACCAAAAGTGACAGTAAAGACATTTATAATGTTCCAAAAGATTTCTATTTCAAATAAATGCTGTTCTTTTGAACTTTCTATTCATGTGTGAACATTTGCTGTTTGTTGAGCAGTAAATCAACATATTAGAATGATTTCTGAAGGATCATGTGACACTGAAGACTGAATGATGATGAAAATTCAGTTTTGATCACAGCAATACATTAGTTTAACAGATATTCACACAGAAAACAGCTACTTTATATTGTAAGAATATTTTACAAATTTACTGTTTACTGTATTTTTGATCATTTTTTTTAAAACAATGATAAATCTTAACAACTCCAAACTTTTATAAATGCATGTGTCAAACTGGAGGATTATTTAAAAGTAAATATTTCCCATGTGTCTCCCATAAGTCATAAATGTGTATATGAATATGAATAATCTATTGTTTGTTCATCAGACATGTGTTCATGTGAAACCATCATTTGATTCATGTAAACATCATTCAGAACAAGTGTCTCAAATGCTTTTCTCTCCTCACCTTTTTATTTAAATTTATTTAAACACAAACACAATAGTGCATGACTTTACTGTCAGAGTAGAGGTTATATAGGTGCCTCTATTTCTAGCAGCCTGTCCCTCAAGCTTGTTTCCTTATGGGGACTAAAAATTGTCCCCACAAGGACAGGGATTTCAGATATTGCTTTATCTTTATCTTTGTGTATCTTTTTTGTCCCCAAAACGTGGGGTTTACCAGGACCACATTCACACTCACACACATACACTCACAAATTGGATGAAGCCGTGGACAGTGTGGTCGTGGAGAGGAGCTCTGTCCACTGCACCATGGCTGAGGGTGAGCTGTTTTTGGATCTGGGACTGTTAAAGGTTCAGTACGTTTTCGAAATGGATATATATGGAGCCCTACCCCCTCTCCTCCCACCTTCGTCTGAGCCCCCAGTCAGCCTTGCTTCAGCCATGGAGGCCAGTCCTGAGAGCCCAGAGCCTCCTAAATTCCCGCCCACTCTCCTGCTCCAGCCTTTTCCTCCGCTGTCATCTGGCAGCCCCTCTGCTCACCCTCAGCCCTCCAACTGTGCGGCGGGGTCGCCGTGGGTCTGCCAGATGACAGCAGAGGAAGAGGCAAGAGGATCCCCTGTCTCCGCCTCCATCTTCAGAGTCTAGGACTCCACCTCGGCCCATCGACCCAGCGGCTTCACCATGGCTTCCTGCTTCCTTTCTCTCCGCCTTGGCCCGGCAGTCCACTGACTCTGCCGGGCTCCCTCGTCCCTCTGGCTCCGTCCCTTTTGTCTATCGTCAACAATTCTTCGCCATTCTTTTATAATCTAATAAACCTTGTTTTGATCAGTAATTTTGTGTCCTTTGTGTGTTGGTTCCCTAGAGCCAGGGTTGTGTGTCTGTACTTTAGTAACAGTCAGGTGTGTCAAAACTAAACTCAGCAGGAATGAGGAACCTGATTTACAGACTCACAGACAAACCTGTTTTACACACGTCACTCAAACACAGAACCAGGAAACAGGAATTACATGAGTTCAAGGAAAGAGAGACTGAAGTGTGGTTGAGCTGTTGTGTGTTTGTGTCTCTGTATTCATGCAGTAAAATGGCCGAAGCCAGATTTTCTCAGGATGAGTTCTTGTGTGCAGTGTGTCTGGATCTGCTGAAGGATCCAGTGACCATCCAGTGTGGACACAGTTACTGTATGAGCTGTATTACAGACTGCTGGGATCAGGAGGATGAGAAGGGAGTCTACAGCTGCCCTCAGTGCAGACAGACCTTCAGTCCAAGACCTGCTTTATTTAAGAACGTGGTGTTTGCTGAAATGGTGGAGAAACTGAAGAAGACCAAACTTCAAAGTGCGGTTCCTGCTGGAGCTGGAGATGTGCAGTGTGACGTCTGTACTGGAAGAAAATACAAAGCCGTCAAGTCCTGTCTGGTGTGTCATGAATCTTACTGTCAAACTCATTTTGAGCATCATGAGGAGTTTCATTCACGTAAGCCACACAAAGTGACTGATGCCACTGGACGACTGCAGGAGATGATCTGCCAGAAACATGAGAAGATCCTTGAGGTTTTCTGTCGCACTGATCAGAAATGTATATGTGTGCTGTGTACAATGGATGAACATAAAAACCACGACACTGTATCAGCTGCAGCACAGAGGACAGAGAAACAGGTATTTAAAACTAGACACTGATGAAATATTGCTGACACTCGTTTCATATGTGTTTATATCGGCACCCATATTAACAGCTTACAGCATTCACACTGAACACCACAGCAGAAATGAACATCAGCTGCAAGAAGAGTTTCACTGTTTGCTGAAAATACACTATAATCGTCTCATGATGTGATTAATGAACATAAAATAATGGGGTGAAATCTACACATGTTCTTAGAAGAAATATTCATCTGCCAGGCATAAGGCAAGTTTTGTTCAGTAAATCTGGATCCAGATGATTTCAGTCTTTTACAGTCATGTACAATAATCACTGATCATCCTTTGGAGTTTGAACCCACAACCATTGCTGACCAGTTCAGATAAATAACCTTTAAACTGCTTCACCCTATATTTACTAGATTCATCTGTTCACATGATGATTTAGTGTCAGTAGTTTTCTGTGACATTCACTATCATCTGTTTGTCCTGCAGAAGCAGCTGAAGGAGACGCAGAAGACGTTTCAACAGAGAATCCAGCAGAGAGAGAAAGATCTTCAGCAGCTGAGAGAGGCTGTGGAGTCTCATAAGGTGAGTCTGGAGAAGAAGAGAAGTTTGTCTCAGTCTCAGTGCAGACTCTCTTGTCTCTTTCAGTCCCACTGAAGCCTGAATCACTGTGTGTCCTAACAGCGCTCTGCACAGACAGCAGTGGAGGACAGTGAGAGGATCTTTACTGAGCTCATCCACTCCATTGAGAGAAGCCGCTCTGAGCTGATACGGCTGATCAGAGATCAGGAAAAGCGAGCGGTGAGTCGAGCTGAAGGAGGACTGGAGCGACTGGAGCAGGAGATCAATGATCTGAGGAGGAGAGACGCTGAGCTGGAGCAGCTTTCACACACACAGGATCACATCCAGTTCCTGCAGGTAACACAGATCTAGAAGAACACCATCATAGTGGACTTGAGACACATCCTGCTGTGACAGGAGACTCACAGAGAAACATTTCAACCCTACAATGAGACTCCATTGATGTGCTGGAGCTGTTAGATGGACATTTATGTTCTTAGCAGATGTTTTATCATCCAAACTATTTCCTAGAAAGTTCACATATAGTGTAAGTGTCAAATACTAGAATCTGTAGCTCTAATGTGATATAATGAATATGAGAAGAATGAAGCTGATGCTGTGAAAGTGCTGGATTGAGTTACTAAAGATCAGTCAAGTCAAATCTGATGTTGGTGCAGGTTATTGGGTGAAGTGTGGAGCTGATGAGTTTTGATTTCTGTTTTCTGTAGAGTTTCCAGTCTCTCTCAGCACCTCCTGAATCTACAGATGTAAATGACGATCCCTTCATTTCTCTCGTCTCTTTTGATGGTCTGAGAGAATCTGTCCATCAGCTGAGAGACAAACTGGAGGATTTCTGCAAAGAGGAGCTCAAGAAGATCTCAGACAGAGGTAAAGTCCTGGAGATTCATCTGCTCTCAGAAAAGAGTCCATCTCATATCATATTATGGAGAAACAAAGTTACAACACTATTTAACGTCACTAAATTAAATTATGTACATCTTCACATATACAAGTGGCATTTCTAATCAATATACATCGTGTAACACAGCAGGGGAAGTGATGACGCAGTTATAATAAAACTGCGCTGTTCAAAATGGCAGCATTAATGTGTGTCACATAAACTCCACAATCCCCACTTACTAATTCACAAATCAAGTGATACAAAATTGCAGAAATAAAGTAGGTGCAAACAACAACTAGAAATGACTTCAACATTTGTTTCGATAAGCTTAAATGATATCGCAATGAACGCTATTGCGGCAGGGAAGCTGCTGAGTCATTCACATAGTATTAGGAGTGTAACGATAACACTTTGAAGCTAAATAATCATAATGATTCAAGCATTAACACTTATAGATTACTTACTTGTCAATAACGCACACAATAGGCACAAATTATAATGGTCACCAGGAACAATCTTCACTCCGTCTCAAACGCACACAATCTGAGCTAGTATGATACTATCAAAATAAGGTGGCTATAGACCACACCCGATTGGTTACTGGCAGTTCCATACCGCCATCTGTTGGCACATTTGTGTAACTTAGAGAAATTTGTACAGCTGTCCCACAAATATACTTGTTATATTTGTAATTAAGCAAAGTGCTCTACTTAGTCTTTAAGAACTGTCATCATTATCAGTCAATTCGTGCAGCACAACCAGTTTGGCTACAGGGCGAGTATATGTACAGTCTTTGATGTTCACCTCTGCTGTGCGTACATTACCATCATCACTTGTACTGATTCTTGTTTCACGGCCAACTGGCCATAAGGCTCTGGGTAGTTGAGGGTCAACCACCATAACCACTTGTCCCATTGCAAGATTTGGAGAAGAGTTCTGCCATTTATGACAAAGTTGCAGACTGGGCAAATACTTTCGAATGAACTGACTCCAGAAGTGATCCATACACGGCTTGTGGAAGGGAGGCATCCCGCTGCCCCATGAGCAGCAAGTTGGGTGTGACTGGATCAGGATCTGAGATGTCTGACGACACATATCCTAGAGGTTTCGAGTTCATAATACCCTCGACTTCAATCAATACAGTCCGCAGTACCTCTTCAGGAAGGATCAGGTCCTTTAGGACTACTTGTAAGGAGGACTTGATAGAATTTATTTCTCTCTCTTATGCTCCTCCAAAGTGGGGAGCATGCGGTGGGTTAAATTTGAAGTCAATATTCTGCTTGGATAGCTGTTCCTGTAGCTCAGCCTTGAGAGAAGCAAAGGCTTCCTGTAATTCCCTTTCTCCTCCACGGAAGTTTGTGCCTTAATCACAGAGGAGTTCATAAGGCTTGCCTTGTCTCGCTACAAATCTTCTGAGTGCCAACAAAAAGGAATCTGTGTCCATATTACAGAGGAGGTCTAAATGCACGCACCTTGTCGTTAGGCATTTGAACACAATGCCCCAACGTTTCTCATGTTGTCTTCAAATTTTAATGTGGTAAGGACCGAAACAGTCAATTCCTGTAGACCAGAAGGAAGGTTTAAACAGACGCAAGCATGCAGAGGGCAGATCAGACATTCTAGGCACGGTAGGCTTCTGACGCCATTTGACACACTCTGTACAATTCCGCTGATGTTTCTTGACTGCTTGTCTACCCCTTAGGATCCTGTAGGTTCTCCTCAGTTTAGAAAAAAAACTCTATCAGGTCCAGCATGAAGAAGCCGATGGTCAAAGTCTTTAATTAGTAACTTTGTCACTGGATGACAGGGATCAAGCACTATTGGGTGGATTTCATCCATCTCTAGTAATTCTGCTTTGCGGAGTCAAACCCCAACACAAATTACTCCCAGAGATTGGTTGTAAACTGGAGAAAGAGTTCTTAAGCGACTACTGGTGGGCACTGGTTTCTGCTGTTGTAAGGCTTTTCCTGAGTTCCTCAGGAAAGCTGTCTTTTTGTGCCCTATGTAGGAGTGCAATTTCAGTCTGAATCCATGCTTCGGCAGACATAGATGGTGCAGCCGCCCCATGACTGGTTTTATTCTACTAGTTTTTTTTTTCCAAAACTCATGATCTGCTAGATCGAGCGCTGGATTATCAATGACTGAGATGGTGCCACAGAAGGTAGTTTTACACAATCCCTCCTCTTCTACAAAGTTTAGTGGTGGACATGCAGGCCACTGATTTGGAGATTGAAGCAAGAAAGGGGGGGCCATCTCTCCATCTGTATGGACCAGACAATTCTAACAACTTCCTTCCTCTTGTTATGTCATCTGCAGGGTTGTTGCTAGAATCAACATGCCTCCAGTTGTCTGCTCCTACAAGATCTTGAATCTCTGAGACTTGGGTCCCCACAAACACTTTAAACTGGCAGGACTCTGATTTTATCCATCTCAGTACTATTGTAGAGTCTGACCACAGTGTCTGAGCTAGTTGGGATCCAGTCAATGCTGCACAAAGTTCTAAGCAAGGCATCGAGACCTGCTTTTTTGGTCCAACCGGGACCTGGCCATGACAAAGGACATGTGGATGTGGCCCTGCTCATCTTTCACTTGGAGGTAAGCTACAGACCCATAGGCTTCCTCTGATGCATCACAAAATATGTGAAGCTTGACAGCTGTAGAGAGGGAGTTGGCACATGTGGGAAAGTCGCATCTTGTGAGAGATATTTTCTGTAGATTGGGCAGTTCATCTTCCCAATGTCTAGGCTGCGCTCTCTCTCCATGTTTTTCCACAGGAAATGTAGCAGGGGCTGGTCTTCAGGGAGAAGCTTCACCTGATGAAACATGGCCTTGATTTCCCCCTAATTGCTACTGCATGCTCTCTAAACCGCAGGAGTACACAGAGTAAAGATGGACCCAGTGTAGGTCCTGGCAACAGATTGTCATTCAGACAGGCTTGCCGATAGCAGTATGAACAGTTAAAAACTACTCTGGCCGTTCCATTGTCATATACCATATGGTGTGGTATATACCAAGACTCAGGGGATTTGTTGGCTTCATCAACTGTGACTTTCACTGCATAACCAGCACTCTCCAACTTGTTTATTTCAGCATTGTACGCTGCAGCTTGTTCAGGATTACGGCTCAGTCTGCACTCTATAGATCTGAGGAGAGCCATTACAACAGTGGGAGGAGCCTGGAGCAGCATTCCTTTGACAAAGAAGAGGAGTTGCATAACGGCTTACTCCATCCACAGGGGCACACACAGTTTTCTCTTCAAGCATTTCCATAGCTCTTTGATCTTGTTTCGAATGCGTCACATCTCCGGCACTCTGAAACGGCAAGGTATCTAGCTGCCAAAGCTTTTCGACATGCTGATGTAGGGCTTGAGCAGGGGAGAGAAACATTGTGTGCAAACAGGAGCTTTCACCTTGTGGGTGGTGCAGGAAGGTTGTGGGACCTTGAATTGTCCATCCCAGCAGAGTATGAGTTGCAATGGGAGTTCCTGGTGGGCCCAAATAAACAGGACTAACAGGCGTTATCAAATGTGGATGATCAGATCCGATAACCTCCATAGGCTAGACATCACTGAATGCCTTTAATGGGATTCCCTTCAAATGTCCATACTTCCGTTTTAAGATGTCTGCTAGGCATGACTGTTGAGCCAGGTTCAATTCACTCACTGAAAAGGCATGTACAATCTGAAACTTAACCTTGGGCTTTGAGAGAGCAGACACTTTAAAAGATACAGCCGTTCTCAGTGTTAAGACTTCATTTGTACCTTTCAGACGAAGGTGTTTCATTGCTGCTTCCAATATGACTGTCCTTTCTGAGCCATCATCCAATACAGCGAATGTATCCAGGGTTATCTTTCCATTATGAAGCTGGATGGGGACTACCTTTAACATGACCCTCCCCGAATGGCTCACCTTATCCATGTAGATAGTACGAGGTGATGTACTGAGAGTGAGAACACTGAGAGTTTTGGTAGGGGCAATGTCATGTAGAATATCAAGATGTTGTCTGCCACAGCTGGAACAAGGTTTCTTCAGAGTGCACTTGTCAGGCTTGTGCCCACGACCACACTGCCAACACCTCTCTTTCTCATTTACCCAGCTAGCTTATTCAGGCTGACTCAGTTTGGCAAATTCAGCACAAGCACTGAGGTAATGGTCCTGGTTATTACATTAAGGGCAGAATGGCTTAAATCTTTCTCTTCTATTGGTGGCGACTGGGGCTAAAACACAAGAAGGAAGGATGCTGGATGATTGTTTGTTGTCTTCTTTATAACCAAGGAGAATGGTAGTAGTTTTGAACTTCTGAGGTCTCGTTTGTCTTGGCTGTCTGCATGAGGGTTCTAGGTGAACTGTTTCTAAAACTCGGCGGGAGATTTGTATTGCTTGAGACTTTTTCTCGAGCCACTAAGCGAAGTCAGGTAGAGTGTAAGTGCGAGTAGTGCCACTCATGAGAATTCCTTGGATAAGACAATGTTCAATGAAGGAATCTCTGTAACTGACAGGTAACTTAGTGAGTAATGTGCCCACATGAGAACCACATTGTAGCTCAGCTCTGGCAGGACCATCCAATGTGCTCAACATACCCACTAAAATGTTCACTGCAGCAGCAAAGTCATCAAATCCTTGAGCGTTGCCTGTTTTCACAGTTGGTGCATTAAGGATTTCTTTAAGCTCACTTTGGACCAGCTGTCTGGGTTGTCCGCAACGCTGCTGTAGGGCTTGCATTGAATGGGTGTTTGGCATTGTGCAGTTAACAAACCGCTTTGCAACTCGAAAGGCAGTAGGTAATCTCAAATGGTCAAGAAGAACTTGGTACTTATAATCCTCAGTCAAATGGGAGTGAGGGCCAAGTATGCTGTCAAGTCCCTTTTTGAGTATGAGAAAGTCACTCTCTTTACCTGAAAAGAAGAGCAACAGTTTAGGCTTTGGTATGCCATAAGAAGCAGTGATAGCCATTCCCATCAAACCTGGCATTGTAGGCTGGTTTGGGTAGTTACTCAGGGCAGATGTTTGCACTGGAGCTTGATATCCACGGGCTTGGGATAGAACATACTTGTGAACTTGTGAGAATGATCTCTGTGGTGGTGGCGAATAGTAAGTGGTTTGAGTATCTGCTTGACAGAATTGCACTACTGCTGGTTGCTGTACTTGCTGCACAGGAGGAGTATGTAGCGCATATGGGTCTGTCTGTGGCCACAATAATGTCTGTGTTGCATGAAACTGTGGTTGAGGCTTGACCTGTAAAGGCATCTGTGGCATTGAGCACGACCTGGGAATTTGCCTTGGTGGTACAGCTGGGTGAGGCCCTGGCACATACACTGGCACAGACGCTGGTCGGGTGAGCTGCAGTGACAGTAAGGCAGAGGAAGTCCCTGGATTCTGCTGATTATCTACCTGTTGGGCTAACTGTGAAGCAGGCTGAATCAGTTCAGATGGCTTATCAGGATTTAGGCGATGTAGAACTGAAATGTGGGAAGGAGTCAGTGCACTTCCTGAGTGACGATCACGATTAAAAGGCAAAGGAGAAAGATTTTCATAATGCAGAGAAGAGCTCTTTTCATATGAACCACGTCTCACACTGTCCATTTACACCTATAAGTCTCTCATTTCACCAGTCAGTCTCTTAAAGCGTCTCTAGATGTTGCCATCCTGACTCATTATCCCAGCTCACACTGAAAGCTGGTGTAGAAGTCATACGCATCACCTGATGGTGGGGTAAGATCTCTGTTCTGGCTTGGTTAGATTCCATCAACACTGGAGGGATGTTCTGATGCGGTGGATAGACGTACACAAAGTCCTCCAGATAGGCTGGTGCCCTTCGCGTATGGGCTGGCCGAGGACTTTGTGGTAGCTGATTCATCATAATAATCTCTGGAGATTGCCATGGTGTAGTCAGCAAGGATCCGGCTCGAAGGACCATATTTGTGACTGATACTGTGTGCGTTACACTGGCTTCCGCCTTCTAGCCATGCTCTTCTGTTAAAAAGAGGTGCAACAGTCCAGATTTCCAAGAAATAAGCTTTAATCCGGAAGCACAAATTTTACAGGGATTTACGCATTTATGTGGTTTCCTATAAATAAATGTAGAAAACAGAAAGTTACAACACTATTTAACGTCACTGAATTAAATTATGTACATCTTCACACATACAAGTGGCATTTCTAATCAATATACATCGTGTAACACAGCAGGGGGAGTGATGACGCAGTTATAATAAAACTGCGCTGTTCAAAATGGCAGCATTAATGTGTGTCATATAAACACCACAATCCCCACTTACTAATTCACAAATCAAGTGATACAAAATTGCAGAAATCCAAACAACAGCTAGAAATGAGTTCACCATTAATTTCGATAAGCTTAAATGATATCGCAATGAACGCTATTGCGGCAGGGAAGCTGCTGAGTCATTCACATAGTATTAGGAGTGTAACGATAACACTTTGAAGCTAAATAATCATAATGATTCAAACATTAACACTTATAGATTACTTACTTGTCAATAACGCACACAATAGGCACAAATTATAATGATCACCAGGAACAATCTTCACTCCGTCTCAAACGCACACAATCTGAGCTAGTATGACACTATCAAAATAAGGTGGCTATAGACCACACCCGATTGGTTACTGGCAGTTCCATACCGCCATCTGTTGGCACATTTGTGTAACTTAGAGAAATTTGTACAGGAATGGATGCAGGATCATGAGAATCACACTGTTCATTTCTGTTGATTTCCACAGTCACATTCACCAACATTGTTCTCTGGACCAGGAACGACTTCCAACAATGTAAGTCAGTAAGAAAACAAGCAGAAAAACTCACTGAGTGTGTTCATGTTCTTCCTGTAGAAGGTGAAAGAAGAGTTTTATAATTGATGATGTAAATGATGATTTGCACAGGATATCTGCTCATCTGTACTGAGACACTGATGATACACTGAACATGAAGAGTTCAGCTACATGAAAACATCAAACAGATTCATAATTCCTGATTCTGATGTGTTTTATCTCCATCAGATTCCCATCGGATCACTCTGGATCTGAACACAGTGAATAAACACCTCCGTCTGTCTGAGAACAACAGAGTGATTACATACACTAACACAGTCCAGTCGTATCCTGATCATCCAGACAGATTTGATGTGTATCCTCAGGTGTTGTGTAGAGAGAGTGTGTGTGGACGCTGTTACTGGGAGCTGGAGTGGAGTGAAGATAAATATGGTGTGCGTATATCAGTGTCATATAAGAGCATCAGCAGGAAGGGACGGGGTAATGAGTGTGTGTTTGGATATAATGATCAGTCCTGGAGTTTGTTCTGCTCTTCCTCCAGATACTCATTCAGACACAATAACATAGAGACTGTTCTCCCTGTAGAGCCCATCAGCAGTAAAATAGGAGTGTTTGTGGATCACAGTGCAGGAACTCTGTCCTTCTACAGCGTCTCTGACACAATGAGCCTCATCCACACAGTCCAGACCACATTCACTCAGCCGCTCTATCCTGGGTTTTGGGTTTATAAATCATCAGTCGAACTGTGTTGATGAATCAGAATAGACTGATGATAGATTCTACCCATAATGCTTTGAGCTGATGATGAATCAGTAACAGTGAGATGTTATAGAGTCTCTTCTTTTCTCTTCATGACATTAATACTGCAGCTGAACTTTTGTCATTGAAATAACATGAATCAGAACTAGATAGATAGTTTGATTGTAGTGTGTTGCTAAGATACTCAGAGTGTTTGCTAGGAAGTTTCTGTATGGTTGATAAGGTATTTTAGGTGGTTGCTAGACTGTTGCTATGCAGTTGGTAGACCCCAGGGTTACCTGAGGTGGTTGCTAGGTAATTTCTACATGGTTGCTAAGGTACTTGGGGTTGTTGCTAGGATGTTGCTATGTGGTTGCTAGGGTACTCGGGGTGGTTGCCAGGAAGTTTCTAGGTGGTTGCTAAGGTACTCGGGTGGTTTCTGTGTGGTTGCTAGGGTATCTGGGGTGGTTCCTAGGGTGTTGCTATGTGGTTAATATGGTAGTTGAAATGGTTGCTAGGGAATTTGTATTGAATTGTTAAGGTAATTGAGGTGGTTGCTAGAGTACTCAGGGTGGTTGCTTGGGAGTTTCTAAGTGGTTACTAAGGTACTCAGGGTGGCTGCTATCAGGTTGCTGTTGTACTTGTAGTGGTTTAGGTTGGTTTGGATGGTTGCTAGAGTGTTGCTATGAAGTTGCTGGTGTCAGAGCTTGTGACTAAATCTCGTAACGCCATTGGATCATCATATTGTCAATCAAACCTCATAACTCCACCCGCCTCCATTCAGAATGAAGTGCTGTGATGCAGTTTGAAGACAGATTTCTACTTCTTCACAATGTAAGGGTAAATAAAGAACTGATGTTTGAATAAGTACAACATTTTCTTTACTCAAGAAACTCTGTCTATAAAGGCTCATGTTTTTGTGTGTTTGATGAGCGGAGAAGAGTCTCAGCATTTGTCGTCCAGTTGTAGCCAATATACTTTTGTATGTTTTAAATATCCTGTGCACAGCAGTTCATCTTTTATATCATGAGAATATTTGTATTAAACAAGAAGAAATACTGAGTGTCCATATAGCTACAATAAACTTTATAACCTGTAAATGAATGAAAACGTAATGTGATTAATTTACTGCTGTTCTAATGATGGACAAAACACACACCTCCATCATTCACTCGTCAAAAACCTCATTAACACCATTTGAGCAGGATTTTCAGAAAATGTGTAAGCGTCTGATCATATATAAAGACAAAATGCCAACTCTTCCGCCTTTATTTCTTTGTGTTTTTGTTATGTTATGTGCTTAGTTGTGTGTCATGTGATTTTTTTTTTTTTTTCTTAGAAATAAGGTTGGGAAACACTGTTGTAGAGTTGAAGCTCTAGGAGGAGTCAGAGTCAGATATTTTAGTCTCAGATGAATAATAACTATAAGTTTAAACAGTATTTCAGTAAGTTGGTTAATGCAGGTTCACAGACACACAGATGCTGTTTACTCTGATCTGATCTCAAAGTCTTCATGTCAAATAAGATCTTTGTTGTCAATCCAAAGAACACACGAGCAAAGAAAAGTTCTGCTTTAGTATTAATTTAGTGTCTTCAATATGTATGTATTCATATAATATGCATTAAACAATCAGAATAAATGAGTTTAAATCATATTGTGTTGTGATTCTTCATTTCAGTTTTCAAAAGGGCAATAAATATCTGATGAAAATCAAATCTCATGTGATGATGCAGGATCTCATTTCTCAGTGTGTGTCTGTGTGTGATCATAAAGAGATGCTCAGGATCTGATTGATTCATCTTCACTCATTAATGAGGATGTATGTCACACTTTCATCTATTCTTGCTCTTTTTAGTGATGTTTTCTTCAGTCGCATCAGAAAGTTACAGATGTGTGACTCTGGATCTGAATTCATGAAGATGTTTGTCTCTTCACTCACTGTTTACTTCAGACTTTTGACTTTAAACCAGTTCAGCTTGTTATATTTCACTAGAGAATGAGGGAAAACTTGCTATAAAGATGTGACTTGTTCTGTCAATATTATTAGTTATTTATTTTGTTGTGATGTAAAAAGCTCATCTTGCTACATGTGTTGATCATCACTGTATTTGAGTTTTCTGTAAATCATTGTTCTATTAATGTCTTATTGTGTTAATATATTGTAGTTAATCATATTTAATATATTTTAAATGAAATAAACTGCAACTTCTTTATAAATGTGTAATAAAAATATATTTAAATAAACGACAAGTTTCAATAGAAATGTCATTAAGGTATATTTTAGTTTATCATAAAAGTCTGTATATTCAGTAGTACATTAACCATATTTCAAAGCCAATAGAAGTAATTATGAAATTACACTTAAAGATTTTAAATTACATGTAAGTGCTCCAAAAACACTCTAAAGTTCAGATAATTGCATTTAATATAAATGTAAACTATATATATATATATATATATATATATTCATTTGATTGGAAATAACATGCAGTTAAGTGTCTGAAAATTTTACATTCAGTTCACACTTAAGTATATGATTTTAAAGTGTTATTTCCATAATAGAACTATTTTTAAAGTATGTACTGTTGATAAAAAAAAATAAGTAAACTTTGAAAAGGCCAGATATGGACTGAGACAGTGATCAGTCACACACACACACACACATACATGTTGGGTTTACATGTTTTATGGGGACATTCCATAGGCGTAATGGTTTTTATACTGTACAAACCCTATTTTCTATCGCCCTAAACCTAGCCCTCACAGGAGACTGTGCACACTTTTACTTTCTCAAAAAAACTCATTCTGCATGATTTATAAGCCTGTTTCCTCATGGGGACCTCACAAATGTCCCCACAAGGTCAAAATTTACTGGTATTACTATCCTTGTGGGGACATTTGGTCCCCATAACGTGATGAATACCAGGTGCACACACACACACACACACACACACACAGGTGTAATGATCAGACTGCTGGATGTGTTGTGTTGTGGTGTTGTGGTGTGTTTGCTGTAGTGAATCAGTGCTGTGTGGATGTGATGTTCATTCTGTCTGGTCTGTCTGGTCCAGGTTTCATTTCCCGGGCCGCTGTGCAGGGACTCTTCCTGCGGCTCTGGCACGACACGAGTCTGAAATCATCTGACGCTCAGAGCCGCACTGGATCGGCTGGAGCTCAACCTGAATGAAAACAGCACATACAATACTAGAACAGATTCATTCCTCTGCTTTTGAAATATCAACTACTGTATATAAACTGGAAATAGGCCAAAGTATAATCGCACAGACGCTGGTGTTGCTGGAGTGAATGTTAGTGCTGTTGACAGTTTTCCATGTGCCTTAACTTTCTCAAAGAGTTTGATAAATCAGTGTCAGTGTTCCTCATGTAGAGGAGCTGTACTGGATGTGTTTCTTCAGTTCGTCTGCTTGATTAATGTGTGATAAAGCAACATAATATTCCAGTTTACATAGAGAAGTGTCTGTGGTGTGTTCATGTGTGTATGGTGTGTGTGGATGTAGTGCTTTACTCTGAAGGGCCACTAGAGGGACGACAATGACGTCCAGAGCCTTTTGCTGTGCCTATGTCTTCCTGGGATGTTCATACTTATGAGTTGGCAAGTCGTCATTACGATGTCAGGTGTGTCCAAGTCACTTTGGTCAGAACAAGATGGCAATTTACCTTTTCTACATAAAATTCAAACAATTTTTTTTAACTGTACATCTACAAAATGACGAATAAAGAAAAATTTGAGTTTCTCACTCGTAATAACGACGTTGTGGTGGCGTTTATGTGCATTTAACTCGTAAATACAATCTATCCAACGTGACTTGAACGCACCATTTGTTCCCGCCCATTTCCATAGTTACTCATTGGTTTATTGATTATGTTCACCTGTGTCTTGTTTAGTTCCTCATCATCCTGTGTATCTCAAGTGTGTCCCAAGTGGCCAAGACTTTAAGTGTGGGTATTGAAACAGGCCTTAAAAAAAATAATAATGAAATGAGCTGTTGTTGAGATACAGCCTGTATTCCTGATTTACGCTGATATTGTTAACTTCATAACTTTAGTTACAAAGACACAATAAAGTAAATAAAGGCCTTAATTCTGTTTAGTCAATTCAGTCAATCAATGTGTGGCTGTTCAGTGATAATCTGAGCTAATTTTGGTGAAAATTGAAAAGAGTACCATAAAAAATACAACTAATGCTATTGGAAGTGTTTAGATGTAATTAAATATGATCAGAAGAGTAATCAGATGTTTGTTTCTAGACAAAAGGCCTCAAGATAACTCATGCAACCCAGTGCTGGAACACACTCATTCACCCATTAACACACACACTTAGCCCAAACTCTACTAGCTACTCAAAAGTAGCCCAAAAAAAAAAAAAAAACTAGCCCAGTCGTGTTTCCAGGGGCTCCCCCAGTAAAAATCATTTTCGGGGGTAAAATACACGTTTTTTTTAGCAGGAAACCGCAGACTTGGCAACACTGAGCTGCGGTTTCAAAGTCCTGCCCAAACTCCAGCAGACCCAATCACAAGCTCACAATCATGAAACCACGCCCCATTCTTATGGTCACATAATTAACTAAAAGCAAACCTATTAGAAAAATAAACACTTAAACACATTTCCGATGGATAAGAACCAGACATACATAATATGACTTAAACTTAAAATGTAATTGTTTTTTTGGATCTCGGCCCATTCGTTAACATGGAGAGGGCGGGGTTTATCAAGTAGGGTTCGCTGCAGCCTGCGGTGGACATCCAACCCCGCCCACATCCACGCATGACGTCAGACGTCGCTGATACAACCCCGCCCGCGTACGAGCGTGACGTCAAAAGTCACGCCCACATCAAATACGTCACCTTGTGATTCCCCAATCCCTATACCAGGAAACCCGGAAGTATGTCGAAGCAACTTACCGTTGTGTCGGTGATCTATATAAAATAATAGGCCATTGTCCTTCGTTTTACTAATACACGTTTTCTTATTTGTGTAAAGGATGTCTAGGCTAAAATGCCACAACTTAAATCTAATATATTTAATGTGTCTAATATACGGAGCTGATTTCGTCATCATGACAGCCTGTAATACGCTTGCATTGACTACATTAGGCTAATTGTTAATAAAAACCTTTAAACCTTACCTTGTTCATTTATTTAATGAGATAAATTCACATTTATTACGATCGATTTTAGGCGAATTTTAAATGTAATGTAATGTTTAAAGGGGACAGTTCGATTCTGGTATTGTAAACGTATGTAAAATTATTGTAAAAGTTGGTATTGTATAATTGTCAGTTATTTTTTTTTTTAAAAAGTGTTCCACTTATCATAAAGTGTTAACATTTAAATGACAGAATCAACAGTTCTCCATTTGCAGTAGGCTACACATACATAGGCTAAACAGAGGTTGATTGCTTTGATAGTTTAAACATGACATTGACTTTCAGACCTTGAACATCACAACTTGATATGAAATTTGTCCAGGACCTCCACATACTTAAAGATGAATAAAAAGTCATACATTACTTATTTGGGCATTTTATATTTATTATTTTACAAAAATAATTCAATTTAAAATGTTACAAAAATATACACTACCAGCTAAATGTTTTTGAACAGTAAAATTTTTAGTTTTTTTTTTTTTTTCAGGAGTCTTCTGCTCACCAAGTCTGCATTTATTTGATCCAAAATAACACAAAATTTAAGCTTCTATTTGAATATATTTTAAAGTGTAATATAGTTCTGTGATCAAAGCTAAATTTTCAGCATCATTACAGTCTTCTGTGTCACTTGATCCTTCAGAAATCATTCTAATATGCTGATTTGCTGCTCAAGAAACATTTCTGATTATCATCAATATTTAAAGCAGTTGAGTAAGGATTCTTTGATAAATAGAAAGATCCAAAGATCAGCATTTATTATTTTATGTTTTTGCTATACTTTGGATCAAATAAATCCAGGCCTGGTGGGCAGAAGAGACTTCTTTAAAAAAAAAACATTAAAAATCTTACTGTTCAAGAACTTTTGACTGATTGTGTTTAACAAAATATATGTTCCAAATATCATAAGTCTAAAAAGTTGAATGATCAGACAAACAGTTTGTTATGCAGTACACATACCTACATACACAGGCTACACAGAGAGATTCCTTGCTCTGAAAGATTATTCACAGGACATGGCATGAGGCCTTGTTCATCAAGACAATTTGATATGAATGTGTCCAGCTCCTCCAGATACTCAAAGATGAATAAACAGACATCTCTTGATTCATCCGATTCTCCCCCCGGTAGTCTTTGATGGCATTCTGTTGATTTTTACTGTCCATTTGTAGAAAGGCAGGACCTTTCACCACCCCACAGAATAACTCACAGCGACTCTGTTTCCAGCACCACGATGGACCTTTGCAGACTTTCACTTTATGTCCTCTTGGTGCTCCTGATAGAAATAGAGAATACACATGTGTTGGAAGGTATATGTGTCCACTAAAAAGTATTCACCTCATCATTTAGGCTACCTCATCCATCTACATACAAACATATCTATGATTTATATATTTATTTATCTATATCAGTATCTAGAGCAGGGGTCACCAGATCCGGTCCTGGAGGGCCGGTGTCCCTGCAGAGTTTAGCTCCAACTCGAATCAAACACACCTGAACCAGCTAATCAAGGTCTTACTAAGTATACTTGAAACTTCCAAGCAGGTGTGTTGAGGAAAGTTGGAGCTAAACTCTGCAGGGACACCGGCCCTCGAGAACCGGTTCTGGTGACCCCTGATCTAGAGAAATGCTCTCACCATATCTCCATGCTCCATTTCATGGCTTATGTGGTCCTCCAAGTGAATTGTAATGAGTCATTTTCTTTACTGGTAAAACTGCAGCAGGGACCCCTCAACCCGGTGTTATGGATCAACTGGGGATCATGTTAACTGGGGATGTGCGCGTGCACGCCAGTATGTTTACCTGGATTTCCAGCAGATGTTAGACGGCGACAGATTTGTCACATGCGAAATTGCACAGATCATAGAATTAAAAACGTGTTTCACCAGTAGTACACATTTGGTATGCAAAATAAAGCGCTTTGATTTCGCCGTGTTCGTGTCTGCGTATTTCACGCAGTTTTAAGGAAGTTTACCATGGGACAATCGTTGCAATGAATGGTCACACTCCTCAAAGAACTGAAGTGAAACTGTAAGTATTGTTGTTTCAATATCTCTGTATAGTATTGTGTCTGTAGTGTGCTGCCATATGTGTTCTAATGAACAAATATAGATTAAGTTAAAATTAGCGGTAGGCTGCCTAAAGAAAACAAGAACTGCAAAGTCCATTAAGTTTTTACTGACTTTTATTGTCTTGTTAATTGATCTTAAGTTTACTATTGTTCCTAATCAAATTATTAATTTTCTGAGTTATTACTTAATATTAAAGAAAAGAAAATAATACAAAAAAACAGATGCTTGAGTTTAAGTGATTTTACACTTCTTCTTTTTTTTTTTTATAATTATTTTCTGAGATCTCTTGATTGCTCTGATGCCTCTTTATCCTCTTCCCTGGACATGTGACTGATTTATGACTGATCTGAAATCAACATTTTGCATAGGCTTAGATCTCTGTTTAGACCAATTCATGACTCCTGCTTTTCATTTTTTACATACTACATCCTGGGCTTTCGTCAGACTACTTGTGTTTCTAACAGTAGAAAACATCATGAACAGATTCAGAAGCCAAACTCTATAATATGTGTGGTGAACACAGGAAGGTATTTTCATACAATTCATATTAGCTATATGTATGTAACATTTGTGGCATGTTTACATTTACAAGGTGACAAAGTTTTTGACAAGTGTTTAACAATTTAAAATGAACCATGTTGAAGGGAACTTTCGACTCAGGTTCCTTTTCCAGTATCCATACTGTCTTTTGTCCTGTGACAACCACTCAGTGGCAACCACAACGTTTTCATGTTGAACATATGATACTGTGATGATGAATTTTTACATATATGTCTAATATTCCAAGAGACAGTACACATCACTAACCTCATAATCATTCAGCACCTCACATGAATAGGATACCTCTCTTCTAAACATCAATTAGAATAGGATAAACTTTATTATGTACTTTATTGCAGACTTATTAAACTGAAAATATGACACATTCACTTTTATAAGTAAAATGTAATGAGCGGGGGCCTCTTTATATGTAATATAACTTTGAATTATGCCAGTTATCTTCATTTCAGTGGTAACAACCTCACTAACACCTGTAAAAAGATGACAACAACACCTGCAAAAACATGATCACAATATGTAATCAATGCCTTAAAATGTTTCTGCTTAATTGAATGATGTTAACTAACCAGATCCAGTCTGTATCCAGACCAGATGATGAATCAGAACCTAGAGATGACCACAACCTCTCTGAAGACCATGATAGCTGAGACCAAGACAACTAGATATGCCCTAGAGACAGATCCACCTTGTCACAAGACAGTCATCGACACAACTGAACTGGACGATGACTTCACTGACTCTACGAAGAGCTGACTTTAACAGAAAAAAAACTTACTGTTTACTTTAGAGCTACTTTTCAGGGTAATTAAATTTTGTTTGCATTATTGACACACTATTTTCCTGTTTAGCACTGTAAAGTTGCTCTTACTGTATTAAGCACAATATAAATAAAGGTGACTTGACTTGATAGACTTTTGTTAAAAAAAAAACAAAAAAAAAAACATTTCTGCCATATGCGACCCTGGACCACAACAAAAAAAACAAAAACAAAAACTAAATATATAAATAGCACGGGTATATTAGTATATTTGGTAAATATATCAAAACCTTTTTTTTTTTTTTGGATTAGTAATATGCATTGCTAAGAACTTCCATCTGGACAACTTTAATGAGAATTTTCTCAATATTTAGATTTTTTCGCACCCTCAAATTAAAGATTTTAAAGTAGTTGTATCTCAGCCAAATAATTAGTTTAACAAACCATAATTTATTCAGCTTTTAGCTGATGTATAAATCTCAATTTCAAAAAATTGACCCTTATTCTGGTTTTGTGGTCCAGGGTCACATATGGACATTACACTGACATGTGTCATTTCTGACATAGCAGATTTTTATTCCTAGTAACAGAAATATGCATTTTATGTAATGTTGCTTTGAAGCTACGGTACATGTATTATTAAAAGTGCTTTTTGTAATTTTGCTTAAACACCATGTATATATGTTTGATAAACATTAAATAATTTGTTGAACTTAAGCACAGATAATTGACTGCATCCTATCTGTGTCACTAATTCGAAATTATGGGCACAATACAATAGTGATACAAACATGCTCAAATAATGTGGAAAGCTTTGAAATCTGTTCCGTAGAAAATTCCATGTGACGAATCTGTGGCCGTCCAACACCTGCTGGAATCTCAGCCGCGTCTTGAAAATACACGGTCACGACAGCCGCACTTTTTTTTCTTTGCGCATCTAATCGCGTACTTACGGTATGGGTGCTGGGAGCGGTCAAAATGGATGTAAAGATGCTGTCAGAACGACGTTTTCTTTATGCTTATAGCTGATATTTTCAGTAGATTGCTGTTCATGAATATTACTGCATAAAATCTAATTTAACCCTTAAAAGACCATAAAGCAACACCAGAATAGTTACTTTTTGCTGTTTTCCATCAGAATGTAAAAAATAGTAGTACAATTACAGATTTTTTTTAACATTGATTTGAATGTATCTGAATACATTACATACTAAATATATGTATATTTATTTATTTATTTATTTCTGTATCAAAGCTGATTTTTAGGTTCAATAGTCCAGTCAAATGATCCCTCAAAAATAATTCCAATATTCTCATTTGCTGCTCAGAAAACATTTATTAATATTATTATGTTGAAAAGAGAGGAGTACAATTTTTCAGGTTTCTTTGATGAATAGAAGTTCAGAAGAACAGCATTTATCTAAAATAGAAATCTTTTATCTAAAAGCATTTATTAGCATTTATCTCAAATAGAAATCACTTTAAAGCATCCTTCTTAAATAAAAGTATTACTTTCCATAATGTCTTTCCCAAAAAAGAAAAAAAAAAAAAAAAAAGAAAAGAAAAGAAACATTTTTTTTAAGAAATGCTGATCTTTGGATTTTCTATTCATCAAAGAATCCTGAAAAAATGTACTCAGCTGTTTTAAATAATAATAACAGCAGCAACAACAACAGCAATATATTATATATTATTAACACCAATATATATATAATTATAATACATTGTTTCTTGAGCAGCAAATCAGCATATTAGAATGATTTCTGAAGGATCATGTGACACTGAAGACTGGAGTAATGATGCTTAAAATTTAGCTTTGATCAAAGTAATAAATTACATTTTAAAATATATTCAAATACAAAACAGTTATTTTAAATAGTAAAAAAAAAATTCAAAACATTGCTGCTTTTGCTGTATGTTGGACTCTTAAAATCTTTCCTTTATAGGTTTGCTCATTCTTTCACTTGATTCCTGTTCACAGTCACCCTGACTATTATTTTTGTAAAAACATAAATACATAGGGATCTGGATTTTCACTCTTCCTCTTCTTATTTTTTAACAACTAAAACTTCAAAGACAAATACATATATATTTTTATATATAATTAATAAATGTACAATACAAATGTTACAAAATAATGTATTCAGAAACATGTTCAAGTAAAAAAAGTACTATTTTTTCATGTGTGTGTATATATAGACTTACATAAACACACACACACACACACACACACACACACAGTTTGCCTTTAATTTTACCAGAAACTGTAAAAAAAAAAAGTTGTTTGAAAGATTTTTATGAGCAGTTGAATATGGAAAATGATATAAAACTGCTAGAATGAGCAAACCTATAAAGGAAAGATTTTTGTGAATGTTTGAATACGGGACATGATGCATTTATGCTTGGGGTGAATTTGCCTTTAATTTTCTCCAAAACTGTACAGTAAAATGACTTGATAATGAAATTAATACAGTAATAGTCAGGTTGACTGTGAACAGGAATCAAGTAAAACAATGAGCAAACCTATAAAGGAAAGATTTTTATGAGCATTTTAAAATGGGACATTAAAAAAATTGCAAGGATGCACTTTTACACTTGGGGTGAATTTGCCTTTAATTGTTTCCAAAACTGTACAGTAAAATGACTTGTAAATTAATACAGTAATAGTCAGGGTGACTGTGAACAGGAATCAAGTGAAAGAATGAGCAAACCTATAAAGGAAAGATTTTTATGAGCATTTGAATATGGGACATGATGCAAAAGTGATAAAATGCTCTTAGATGTTTGGGATGAATTTGCCTTTAATTTTCTCCAAAACTATACAGTAAAATTACTTGGAAATTAACACAGTAATAGTCAGGGTGACTGTGAACAGGAATCAAGTGAAAGAATGAGCAAACCAATAAAGGAAAGAGTCCAACATACAGCAAAAATAGCAATGTTGTGAATTGTTTTTTTTACTATTTACTAATACTAATAACTGTTTTGTATTTGAATATATTTTAAAATGTAATTTATTACTTTGATCAAAGCTGAATTTTCAGCATCATTACTCCAGTCTTCAGTGTCACATGATACTTCAGAAATCATTCTAATATGCTGATTTGCTGCTCAACAAACAATGTATTATAATTATATATATTGGTGTTAATAATATATAATATATTGCTGTTGTTGTTGCTGTTATTATTATTTAAAACAGTTGAGTACATTTTTTCAGGATTCTTTGATGAATAGAAAATCCAAAGATCAGCATTTCTTAAAAAGAAATGTTTCTTTCTTTTTTTTTTCTTTTTTTGGAAGACATTATGGAAATTAATACTTTTATTTAACAAGGATGCTTTAAATTGATCACAAGTGATGCTAAAGACATTTATTAATACAAAAGATTTCTATTTTAGATAAATGCTGTTCTTCTGAACTTCTATTTATCAAAGAAAACTGAAAAATTGTACTCCTCTCTTTTCAACATAATAATATTAATAAATGTTTTCTGAGCAGCAAATTAGAATATTAGAATTATTTCAGAAGGATCATTTGACTGGACTAATTAACCTAAAAAAAATCAGCTTTGATACAGAAATAAATAAATAAGTAAATATATATATATCAATATATATCAATATATATATATATATATATATATATATATATATATATATAATGTAATGTATTTAGATTCATTCAAATCAATGTTAAAAAAAAAATCTGTAATTGTACTACTATTTTTTACATTCTGATGGAAAATAGCAATAAGCAACTATTCTGGTGTTGCTTTATGGTCTTTTAAGGGTTAAATTAGATTTTATGCAGTAATATTCATGAACAGCAATCTACTGAAAATATCAGCTATAAGCATAAAGAAAACGTCGTTCTGACAGCATCTTTACATCCATTTTGACCGCTCCCAGCACCCATACCGTAAGTACGCGATTAGATGTGCCAAGAAAAAAAAAGTGCGGCTGGCGTGACCGTGTATTTTCAAGACGCGGCTGGCGTGACCGCAGTAAATTATTTGCGTGCACGCGCATTTCCCCAGATAACATGATCCCCAGTTGATCCATAACACCGGCAGAACTGGGACTGAGAACATCAGGCTTGGACTGAAAATTTGTAAAATGCACAAAAACATTGACAAACGTTATGTGATCTTTCCATTAATATAGAAGAATACAAAGATAATTTGTGACATACTAATCTATCTATTAACACATGTATGTATATATGTATTTGTGTGTGTGTGTGTGTGTGTGTGTGTACACACACCTATGTATGTATACACACACAGACAGACAGACACACACACACAGTGCACAGATTCTTTGAATGCTGAATGAACGTGCAGTTCCCGAAAACACAAACACATAACAACACTCATCTAACCCACGCACGCACACATATAACGTTAATATATATATATATATATATATATGTAAATTTGTTGTTAGCTAAGTAATAGCGTGTCTGTGTGAAGTTTAAAACACATACTAAGCGTGCCGAACTGTTGTTTATGTACATGAACACAACGACGCACACATTCTTAAAAGTTGTCAATGTTTTTATTTATGGTAAAGATCAAAGATATATTTTTTACTTACTCGCACGGCAAACAACTTCTTTTTAGCGGTTAGTGAACAATACGAATTATCTTCTTATCGATGCTTCTTCCTGTTTCACAATGAATGAATGAATTGAATGACGTATTTGGACACGGGCGTGGTTTGTGACGTCGCACTTGGATGTGGGCGGGGTTGGATGTCCATCGCAGGCTGCAGCGAGACGCTCTTCGGGTTTATGGCCTAAACATCACCAGGGGGCGATCGAAATGTTTCACCTTCACTTTTCAGGACATGTGCAGCAAAAAGACAGACGATTGATAGATTATTTTACTTTTCATGCACACTTCACTTTGTTTTTTGCCTCTAAATAATTTTCAAACTCATATTTGGTTAATTAAAACATATTTTAACTGAATTGGGAAATATATAATATATCTCATATATAAATAGCCTTTGGTGTTTAGTTGAAATGTATTGTTTTATTGTTATGTAGATGCAGTAACGTGCAGTGAGGAATTTAGCACTAGCAAACTTTTTCATCGTCACGTGTTGATCGCGTTAGTTTAATCAAGCGTCTCTACGTCACACGTGCTGACGTGATCTGGTTGTCAGGACAGGACAGGTAAGTGTTTCCTCTGGCGCTCTGAATAACAATATCTGAGGCTGTGTTTATTGAGCTCTGTGTGTTTGCAGACAGTAGTGATGGTGAGCGTCGTGCAGTGTTTCATGTCGAAGCTGCTGTCGCCGCTGTGGCGCCGAGCACAGGAGGAAGAGCAGCGGGAGGATCCGCGCTTTGACGGTCAGTGGATCACATGATGTTATAAAGCGGCCGCGCACAGGTGAGGCTGAGCGGTGTGCTGTGTGTTCAGGTGTGCCGCAGATCCGGCAGGTGCAGACGGGCGTCGTGACGCATCTGTGCGCGGATTATGGCCTCATCGATCACGCCGTGTATTTCACATCGGAAGTGGTGTTAGGAGGAGTCGTGCTGTGTGTCGGAGACTCGGTCCAGGCTCTGGCGGTGCGGGAAGGAGCTCACGGACAGTGGAGGGCGCTCAGGGTGAGACCTGACCCCAACAATCACCTAATTAATAGTCAAAAACTACCTGCTCTTGTGCTCAAATTCATCAGACACCAGTAGACGCTTTCTGTCACATATGCTCAGTAACATGGGTCATCATTTTAATGCGATTTTGTGTGACATGTTTTCTGTCATATAGGAAAAGCTCTTTCATGTTTTATTTAGTGTGTCACTTTTATAAATTCATATATTCTTTTTCAAGAAGAATATTTACTTGTGTTGTGTCATTCGCTGTATAGGAAATAGTGGCTGATTGTGGTCACTGATACTGTCTATTGGGTCATTGAATCATTCACTCAACTGATTCATTCAAACCACAGGAACAGGCTCGAGAATCACTGGTTTATTTCTACTTCCATTGTTGAGAATTACCTGAGGATGTGGTCTAGATGTAGTTCATTAATGTAATTGCAAAAGCACTGATGTTATGAGTGTCTTTTTTTTCTAGAATACATTAATCAAATGTAATTAATGGTGTTTTCTGTCGTTTTCAGGTGGAGCGACACAAGGACGGATGGGAGAATGGCGGATCAGAGGCGCTCATGCCGGACGCTAACAAACTCAGGCCTCTGATTGGAACAGTGACGTCATGTGATCGAGATGGAGGATACATCAACCAGACCACGTATTTCCCACGGTCGGCTCTGTGCGAAGGTCAGAGTCAGTGTCTTTAATTCTCAGCAGTCTGCTGTTAAAACTGAAGTTTAATCTCACTGAGTTTTAAATGCTGTTGTCATGTATTAGTCTTGCAATTTTTTGAGGTCGTTGCACAGTACAAACATACTGTACGTCCTCCCCATCCAGTTTGAGCTACAAATCGCGTCATTCTATATTAATGCTGTAACTTTGATCAATCCATATGAACATGACCACCCATGTCAATGACACGTTCATGCACAAATGCACAGGATTTTCTTTCTTCTGTAACAGAAAAATCTTTCACCTGTTTCGGTCCAACAGATTCAAGCTCCAAATAGCATATTTATGTAAACTCAAAGTAATCGATACAAACATAATCACTTTTGCTGTGCACTCTCAAAAATAAAGTTACATAATGTTGAACATACTTTTAACTATGTACACTAGGGATGTCACAATACTCAATATAATATCGAACCGTTCGCTACGACCTCCGCGGTTCAATATGCGCTTGTGAATTGCGTTTTTTCGGTTTTGCATTTAAATAACTTTATTTCTAATGGAATTTGCTGTGTTTGCCTGCGATTTCACGTGCTGAAATGAGGAAACGCTTCCCCACTTATATTTGAAAAAGCAACACACGCAGAGCATCTTCCATTCTAATGACATGCAATGATAAGCCTTGCTAAACATATTGTCCAACAAAAGTTATAAAAAACATTAAAGCTGCAAGCAGCGATGAACGGGCCCTCGCACCCGGGCTCACCGCCGACCGGTGGCTTTAGGGAAACAGCGAACGGTGGGCACTATGCTTTTAACATAGTAAATTTAGGAGGAATATATCAAAGTCATTTAGATGTGCCAAATTTCCTTCTGCCAGCTGGTGGCGCTATGCCTATAACTGAATATTGGCATGTAGACGTCTTCAGGTCAGCGCTTTTATGAAATATATGAAGTTTGGTGCAGATTGAACATGGTATGCTTGAGTTAGTGTAAGACAAGTCATTTCCTGTTGCCAGCTGGTGGCGCTATAATTGTAATGGAATATTGGCCTTTAGATGTGTTCAGGCCAGGACTGTTATCGAACATATGAAGTTTGGGGCAGATCGGACATTGTATAGCTGAGTTACAACAACTTCCTGTTTCATGGCATTAATAGCATGCATTAGCACTTAGAAAGTGTTTCTAGCATGTTTAGCACAATATGACATATTTTGCTGTGCTTTTAATAGACCATCACAGTGTTAAACATGTCACTTCCGGTTGCCAGCAGGTGGCGCTATGACTTTAACTGAATATGAGCATGTAGATATCTTCAGGCCAGGACTCTCATCAAACATGTGAAGTTTGGGGCAGATTGGACATTGTTTGCAGGAATTGCAACAACTTCCTGTTTCGTGGCTTTAACAATATGCTTTAGCACTTGGTAAGTGTTGCTAGCATGTTTGAGTATGTTTTTAGCAAGTTTAGCACTCAGTGGCTTATTTTAGTGTGTTGCTAATAGTGTATCACAGTGTTAAACGTCACTTCCTGTAGACAGTAGGTGGCGCTATGACTATAACTGAATATTGTTACGTAAATGTGTTCAGACCAAGACTTTTATCAAACCTGTTAAGTTTGGGGCAGATTGGACATTGCATGCCTGAGTTACAGTAGCTTCCTGTTTCATTGCATTAATAACATGCTTTAGCACTTAGCTAAGTGTTGCTAACATGTTTTAGCATGTTTCTAGCATGTTGCTACCTTATTTACCACTCGTTGATACTTTTTAAAATGTTGCTATGCATCCATAACAGTATTAAACATGTAACTTCCTGTTGCCAGCAGGTGGCGCTATGACTATAACTGAATATGGGCATGGGCATGTGTTCAGGCCAGGACTCTTATCAAACATGTTAAGTTTGGGGCAGATTGGATATGGTATGCCTGAGTTACAGTAACTTCCTGTTTCATTGTATTATTAGCATGCTTTAGCATATTGGCTAAGTGTTGCTAACATGCTTTACTATGTTCGTAGCATGTTGAATATTAAATTTGGGTCAGATTGGACAATGTGTGCATGAGTTACAGCAATTTTCTTTTTCTTTGTATTAATAGCATGCATTAGCTCTTAGCTAAGTGCTGCTAGCATGTTGTAGCATGATTGTAGCATGTTGCTAGCCTATTTAAAACTTGCTAATGTTTTTTTAATATGTTGCTAGGAGTCCGTAACAGTGTTAAACATGTCACTTCCTGTTGTCAGCAGGTGGCGCTATGACTATAACTGAATATGGGCACTGACATGTGTTCAGGACCGGACTCTTATCACACCTGTGAAGTTTGAGGCAGATCGGACATTGTTTGCTTAAGTTACAGCCACTTCCTTTTTCATGGCGACACGTCGAAATTTGTCAGGCCGCCACGGACACGCCCCTCGACGAAAACTCAAAAGCTTTGCAATTTAACATCGCAAGGGCCTTATGATAACACTCAGCAAATTTGAAGATGATCGGATAAAAACTGTAGGAGGAGTTCGTTAAAGTACGAGGCCTGAAAATGGCAAAAACTGCACAAAAATCGTACAGGAAATTCAATATAACGGACTTCCTGTTGGGTTTAGGATGTTGTACCAGGAGACTTTTTTGTAGGTATTGGTGTGCTACACCTGTGTACCGAGTTTCGTACATGTACGTGAAACGCAGCTCGAGGCGCACTCCGTTGAAATTTTATAGGTGGCGCTATCGAGCCATTTTGCCACACCCACTTCTGAAAACTATATCAGATGTAAATTTTCGCCAGGACTGACGCGTGTGCAAAGTTTCGTGAGTTTTCGAGCATGTTTAGGCCCTCAAAAAGACTTTTTACTTTGGAGAAGAAGAAGAAGAAGAAATATAGCTGCAAGCAGCGATGACGGGCCCTCGCCGCCAGCGCATCCGCAACCCTGGTGCCATCAGAAAAACGGTGCCCAGCGGGCACATGCATTAACAGTATCCCTGTACCAGTTTGGATTGAAGTGTCACAGCAATGAAAGGGTTAAAATCAAAATGCTTTTAAGTCATTCTGACACAATGAGAATGAGATAGGATTAGAGTTGAAAAGATTCCTTATCCTATAAGGTCATCTTGTGTTCATTCTTGGTATTACAGTCTTCATCAGCTAGTTTACAAGTGTGATATTTCAAATGTTTTTGCAGCCTCTGAAAACATGATAAACACATTTCCTTAGAATGACTTGTTTTTCATATGTAAAAAGTTGTGAAGAGTTAGGATAATGCGTTTTAAATGCTCTCTCTCTCTCTCTGTCACACACACACAGCCACTCAACTACCTCAGTCAGACTTACACACACACATACACAGACTTAAGCCCATCCCCCGACACAGAGTTAGAGTGAGAGAGTTAGAGTGAGAGCAGATGTTTAATAGTTTTTTTAATTTTCTATTTTTTGTTGATTATTTTATATAGATGGAACAAGGCATTTATTTCTCAGAATGACTAGTTCTATGTATGAAAATTTTTTTAAAGTGTTTGGATGCTGCATTTTAATATTACGGTTATGTTTTTTCTGCTAATTTCAAAAAATCACTATAAATCAACCGTTCAAGATATCCCAAATCCGCTCGCAATTTAACATCTTCAGTATGTTGGCATCATGTTCACAAAGTTTGGTGTGAACTACTTATTCCTGCTTGGAGGAGTATGAATTTGTTTATAGCCTGATTTTTCCAAAAATCCACATTCAAATCAAAATAGCAGATTTCCTGTTGGTCGCAGCTAATGGGTGTAATTTAGAAAGTTGTCCGGCTTGATGAGACCAATATACATACCAAGTTTGGTGTCTGTAGCTAAAACTAACCCCCCCACTTTTGACAAAAGGTGGCGCTATAGAGCGCCTCCTCCACGCCCGTTTATGAGCCTTTGCCAGTGTCTAACTATCATTAATACTGATGTGTGTGTTGAGTTTCATGAAAATCTAAGCTTATTAAGTGGCCCAAAAGCACAGGAAACAAATGTTAAAGTTTGACACGTTGCCACGGCAACAGCATTTAATGTATCAAAGACCCCTTTACAGATTGTCATCGGCCGTGTTTTGACATTGTTCTGATGAAGTTTGAAGCAAATTGAGTAAAATTAAGAGGCTGATTTAAAAGCATTTTGAAGACACACTTCCTGCTGCCAGTTGGTAACGCTATAACTTTGACTTATGAGAGTCACATCTATGTGATCGGCATCATACAACGAACAAACTCCTGAAGTTTCATCAGAATCAGACAATGTGTGCAATAGTTATTAGCCATTTCCTGTTTCTCATTTCTCGCCATAATTTCATCGCCTCGCCACAGCCGAACCGTTCGAGATATCAAAAATCCCTCCGCAATTTAGCATCCTCAATGTCTTGAGATCATGCTGACCGAGTTTGGTGGCCGTCGGAATAAAGGCCTCAGAGGAGTATATCAAATTCCAGAGCATGCGCTTTTTAAACAGCCCTGAATAGCTCACTTCCTGTTGGGATTAGCTCATCACATAGAGTGCGTGATTTGTTCGGCTCAGTGAGATCTACATGTGTACCGAGTTTCATATGTATACGTGCAAGTATGTGCGGGATATACATCAAGTTTTGGGAAGGTGTTCCAGGGGGCGCTGTAGAGCCACTGTGCCACGCCCGGGTCCCAGTCTCTGCGGCGTCCTAATGACCGCAGATTCCAATGTGTGTGCCGATTTTTAAAGAGTTTTTGAGCATGTTAAGGCCCCCAAAATGCCCCATTTAGTCGAAAAAAAAAAAAAAAATAAAAATAATAATAATAATCCTTAGGGGATCAATAGGGCCTTCGCCCCTTTCAGGGCTTCGGGCCCTAATAAACAGAGCAATTCCAATAGGGTCCTCGCACTGCAGTGCTCGGGCCCTAATTATAACTTGTTTTTAATTCACAACATCAGTCGAGTGTTTGAAATAACTTCCTTGTGTGGTCTGATGTGGATTCTTATCACAGAATGAGGCTGACAATAAATTCTATACTCATATTCAATGTATGTCGATTAACAATGGCTTATGAAAATACACGAGATGGCTTGAAGAACACAGATAAACCATATATTATTGCAGTGTTTATTGTCCTTATATTTCCTCATTCAAACAGTTTAAGGTTATATCTTGTTTTTAATCAGTTGCAGCAATAGTGATGCCTTTATCCATAGTAGAGAAGCTGGAACGGAACTAATAGGTGCTACTACTTTGACGCATATGTGGGTTTTTTGCACGAGGGCGCCCTCTGGCGTGCAGTATGAATGAAACCCATTCTATTTTGCGTAAAAATCGAAAAATAATACCTCTCTCAAAAGAAAAATTAAGCAGACATATACTAAACCACACTGAACCGTGGACTAACTGTATTGCTGCACCCCTAATGTACACACTACAGATTAACACTATAGGGCTGTTACTAATCAAATAAAATCAGTATCAACAAAATCCATCTTGCCATTGATCAAAATGCATTTACACTTCAAATACACATAAATAATGTACTGTGGTTAATCTTTTCTATATTATGTTGTGAAATATAGAAATATGTGACCATGGACCACAAAACAGGTCATAAAGGTCACTTTTTTAAAAATTGAGATTTATACATCATATGAACCCAGCAGGCACACAATGTCATAAGACGCTGATATTTGGTTAAATTTTGGTTGCGACGTCGGCTGACCAAAATTCAATGTAAATTCAACGTTTAATGTCAACCAAAATCCAACATTAAGTCAGCGTCAGATTGACGTCAAATACTGACGTCAACACGATTTTCATTCTCAACCAAAATGCAACGTCTGTCTGACATCATGTCCAACGTCAACCTGACGTTATATAGACGTCCAGTGCCTGCTGGGAAAGTTGAATAAATAAGCTTTACAGCTATAAACAAAATATACAACTATTTGAAAATATGCAATCGGAGGGTGCAGAGAAATGAAAATACAGAGAAAATTGCCCAAATGAAGTTCTTAGCAATGCGTTTTACTCATTAAAAATTTAGTTTTAATATATTTATGGTAGGAAATTATCTTAACTTAACATTGTAAAGATTTTTGGCATAAAAAAAAATCTAAAATTTTGACCCATGCACTGTATTGTTGGCTATTGACTCATTTGATTCATTCAGTCGTTTAAGAATGAAACATCAACTCTTTTTTGCTTTTTGGGTGTTTGGGGAACTATTTATTTTGGCAAGTGAAAACTGATAATCTTGTGTCTAAAAATGTGTGTGTTTTAGGGTTTGAGCCGGTGAAGGGCGACTGGGTTCTGGCGCAGTACGTCGTCTGCCCCGCAGAATGGAGCAGTCAGGCTCGAGCCGTTTCTCCACTGCGTTACCATCGCATGGACGGGGTTAGTCATGATCACACTCAGCATGTGGGAAAATCTGTGCTTTCTAGACTTGTAAATCTCTGAGTGATTGTTCTAGTGATGTTCTGACCTGTGTGAATTTATTCCCAAATCATCAATGACTGGAAATGTGTAGGTCAAACAGTATGAAATAGGGACATGTCTTTATGCCGTCTGTCTCAGGTGAGCGTGACCATTCTGCACGGCCGCAGCGGTGTTGTGGAGGACAGCGTGTTCTTCAGTCTGGACTCTCTGATCGTGCCGCCGGGCTTCAGACCTGCTCGCGGTGATGTGGTGAATGTGGTGGTGGTGGAGAGCAGTCAGTCGCTGTACTGCTGGAGAGCTCTGTGTATGACGCCCGTCCAGCACAGGTGACACGCTCACGAGTAGACGTTTGCACCTAATTATGATTTATTTGGGAAAAAAAAAAACCTGCTTAATGCCACATGCTGAAACAAATCAATCATAGAGTCCATAATCCATAATAACACTTCTCCTCGAGTGAAAAAGTGGTCTGGTCTGAATGAGGAGTGAAATCTGCAGAGATTAAGCACCGTTTACAAACCAAAACAGCTCTAAACAAATATGTGGCTGAATTTTGATGTGTGGACTTTTTGAAATTTAAATTGTGAATTTTAATTTAATCGCCCCAATAAAAGATGAATTATTCTACATTGATGAATGGTTTCACATTCATACCATAAACTATTGCTTTTGTTGTATCGGTTGAATCAACATAAACGACTGATTGCACTCAATGTTTACAATATTTAATGAGTGCCTTTTCTGCCGTGTTCAATATTTTTGGTGCATTAAGTTTATTTTATAACAGAAGGAAGCTATTTAACATCAATTAAATCATTAAATGCAGTTGTTTGTAGAGAGTTTCTGTCCTCTTCTTTTTTGTCTTGTCATCTTTTGACAGTGGAAACGCCTCAGAGATGAATATGCCAGACGATGAGTTGCAGAGATTGCTGGAGAATAAGGGTGGGCTCCTGGTGAGCCAGGAAAGCCACTTTGGGTCTCTGTTAATGGGAAACAGCAAGGAGCTTCAGATCTGGATCCAGTGAGTTGACACATGCACACCTTACATGAGGAGAGAATATCTCTGACTTTTAGTTCTACAGCTGCCACCCAAATAGCAAGGCAAGTTTATTTATATAGCACATTTCATACACAAAGGTAATTCAAAGTGCTTTACATAAAAGGAAGTAGAATAATCATAAAAACAATAATAAAAACAATAATCACAAAAAAGGAAGTAGAACAATCATAAAAACAGTGATCACAACAATAAAACTAAATATGTAAAATGTAAAAACTGAATGATTTAATGATTTAAAAGTGATTTAAAAATTGATTTAAAATAAATTTAAGACAGTTAGAAACAGAAAAGGATTATACATAATGCAATCAGTTCGGACGAAGCACAGTGCTCATTCAGTAAATGCACAGCTAAACAGATGAGTTTTGAGTCTAGATTTAAATGTAGCTAATGTTTTAGCACATTTGATCTCTTCTGGAAGCCGATTCCAACTGCGGGCAGCATAATGGCTAAAAGCTGATTCCCCTTGTTTTGTGTGAACCCTGGGTATTTCAGACTGACTCGATCCTAATGATCTGAGCGGTCTGTTAGGTTTATATTCAGTGAGCATGTCTGCAATGTATTTAGGTCCTAGGCCATTGAGTGATTTATAAATGAGTAAAAGTACTTTAAAATCAATTCTAAATATAACTGGAAGCCAGTGTAGGGACCTGAGGACTGGTGTGATATGCTCAGATTTTCTGGTTCTAGTCAGAATCCTGGCAGCAGCGTTCTGGATGAGCTGTAGCTGTCTGATGGTCTTCTTGGGAAGGCCAGTGAGGAGACCATTACAATAATCCACCCTGCTTGTGATAAAGGCATGAACAAGTTTCTCCAAGTCTTGACTGGAAACAAAACATCTAATTCTTGCAATGTTTTTGAGATGATAGTATGCTGATTTAGTTACTGCTTTGACATGACTACTGAAACTAAGGTCTGACTCCAGAATCACACCAAGATTCCTGACTTGGTTTTTAGTTGTTTGACCCCTAGAGTCAAGGTATGCATTCACCTTAAGAACTTCCTCTTTGCTTCCGAATGCAATGACTTCAGTTTTCTCCTTGTTTAACTGAAGGAAGTTCTGGCACATCCAACTGTTAATTTCAGCAATGCAAATAGTTGAGTAATTGGTAGTAAATGAGAAGAGGCTTAAGTTTGGTTCACACTAGCAGTGACTTCTGTAGCTGCATGTTGCAGTGGCTGGTGATGAGGTTACTAGTGTTTGTTCTCACTACTGGTTGCCTTGACAGTGAATCAGGTTTCTTGCCTCTAAACACAAATGTTTTGGAGGCAAAATACTAAGTGTAATATAAATATATATTAAATCTGTACCTACAAACAAAAACGAATGAGAAGCAGAGCCTAATTTTTTCCATTGCGTATGTTTATCTACGGCTGAGAGGAGAACGATCACATGAGATCTGCCGTCTTCTTTCCTACTGGCTGTTGCTCCCAAAAGTCACTGTTCATTTGCATAAATTTGAGGGATTCTGAACTTTGTCGTGTTGCTGGACACGCCCCATCCGGGCGCCAACGGTTGCTGTAGCTCAGTGTCACTATTGTCGCTGGAATTCGCCAGCTGTCCATTGAAATGAATGGGATCGTGTCGCTTTGTCACTGCCTGTCGCTTGTAGTGTGAACGGGGCTTTAGTCTACCAAAGTTTTATTAGTTAGGCACAGGAAAAAAACTGTCCGTGTCTGTAATTGCAGTATATCAGGTGGGAAATCCAAAAATTAGCTTATCATTTATACACCTCAAATATGGCTTATCGTTGAAACAAGCAGTAAGAACTTTATATGAACTGAAACTCAGTGTGATAGACTATAGAATATATCTATAGAAAGCTTAAAAAGTATACTTTACAATAAAACAATTCAAATCAGTAAACACATTCTAATTGTGTAATTCATATGAAAGGTGCATTTCTTTCCTGTCCTTTTCCTTTCTGTCCTGCTGAGATGACGAGTCAGCATCCACTTCATCTCTGCAGCCGACACTGATTCAGAAAACACTAAATAATTAATAATTGTCTGTTGCTTCTCTCTCTGTGTTGTTTGACACAGAAACACCGGCTCTGAGCGGCAGCGGCTGACCTGCTGTGAGTTTGCAGGATGGGACTCGGCTCAGCAGTTCTGCCTCAGATCCACATCTCAGAACAACAGCAAACCTCCAGGAGGTCCAGCGGAGGACGGGACAGACGGAGAGGCAGAGGATGGTGCGGATGAAGATTCAGTGCGGATTCTGGAGATAAACCTGGAGATGGAGCCCGGAGGGAGAGCGTCTGTGCCCGTCAGCTGTCAGGCCAAGTGAGGATTTGATTCACTCGTCATATACATGCTCTGTGTGTTTCAGAGTGAAGTGTGACACTGTTCATTTGTGAAGATTATCATGATAAACAATGTATTACTGTGCTTATGTGTTTTGCTGCAGGACTCTGGGTCGCTCCGCTGAGCTGCTGCTCCTGCACTTCTCCTCCTTCACCATCGGGAGGCGTCTGGAGGTGTCTGTGAGCAGCGCAGAGGAGAGTCTGCTCAAACCCAGCGTCCCGTACTCTGGTCTAACGGCACTGCCACCGCAGCACCAACAGCCCGTGCAGGTGCTCACGGTCACGGCCCCGCCGGCCCCCATCAGGTGTGACCCCAGACTCGGCCCAAATATCACCAATTCTGAGCTCCAATGCATTTCCTTTCTTGTGTTTGAGCACTTGTCTATTTTAGTTGTTAGATATCAGAGTCGCTTCATGGGCATTTTACCGTTTCTTTTGTGGAAAACTGTCGTCATATAATGAAGGTCTTCACAGCAACCCGTCAAAATAAAAGTTTGGTTTAACTTGACAGAAATATATTAATATATTATTTAATGTAAAGAAAGTACTACTACTAATAATAAAAACATTATTAAAAAAATGTTTAAAGAACATACATGAAAAAAATATTTACCAGAGAATTGTAACTATACAACACAGTATTTCTAAAAAAGAAATAAATAGTCTATAATAAGTATATTCTTTATGAAATCTAAATTCATTAGACATGCTTTTGATTATTAAAATGTAATGAAACGATTAAAATAGAATCCAGACAATTCATGGAAAACAGAGATTCAAAACTGAATTTGAGAAAAATAATCAAACGTATTTCATAGGGCCTTAAAAACGTCATTTTTGTTAAACTTTTAATAAATTGCTGTTAAATTCTGCAAGTTTCATGATTTCAATTAATTAGACATGCTTTTCGATAAATATTTCTTTTAATGTAACCATTATAATAGAGTCTAGAAAAATTCAAATGGGATTTAGGAAAAAATAAAACAGATTTCATAGGGCCCTCTTTGTGTCATTTGTATGTTTGTTTTATGGTAGTTGCCCTTTAGTTTGTTCCTTACTTCTAGGTTCTTCTTAAATAACCAAAGGCCAGTAGTTGTTCACCATAATCCTGTGTAGTGGCACTGGCATGTGATTATTTATTTATTTATTTTTTTTTAAGGGGGGATGAAATGCTTTGTTTTAAAAAATAAAATAACTGTGATGTCCATTTGGATCATCCTTTATTTAATTACTTTTCCTGTTCTATGTTTTTTCGTGGTATCAGTTCAGTAGTAGTATCGTTATATTTTAGTCAGGTATCGTATCGAAGTCAAAGTTTTGGTATCGTGACAACACTAGAGGGCAGTTGTGCTAAAACGGATGTTATTGTTCAGCTTGTTGCCATGTTTACATGTTTACCATGTTAACTTTAGCCAAATGTGTTGTATACTTGTGATGGTGTGAATAGCGAAACATCTACTAAATGCGCAGTCACTGGTTTTCATCAGGCTCGCACGGCGGCATCTTCCAAACTTCTTGGGGAACTACGGGGTGCCGCAGGCTCTCAGAGATTGTGTTGAAGGTCAGAAGGATGTGCTGGTTGTCCGGCCGGCTCTGGCAGAGGTAACGCGCCTGTCCGTCTCTGTCCTGTTCACTGCTGTGTATCACACATGCTGATTCATACCAGTCATTGGTTGTAGGGCCTGATTAAATCACTTTTATTTTCTCACAAATTCAGTTTCAATTTTCCTGGGTTCTGTTAAATAGTCAAAGTTCAGTAATCCAAAAGCAATGTGTAATTAATTGCAATCAATTTATTAAAAGTTTTACACAAATCTAATTTGAAATATTTTTTTTTTTCTGTTTTTAATGGTTTAATTGAACTTTTATCATAAAGCATGAATAATACATTGAATGAATAAAACTTAAAGCAATTGAAGCGTTTATAAACTTTTTTTTACAAATAATTGGACTCTATGAAGCATCTTTCTTGTATATAAATTCTTTTTCATTTTTCTAGACTTATGATATTACAATTTTTTTTTTTCCTTAAATTGGTAATCATTGACATTAATAAAAGTTGGTTATAGTTTGACTTTGATCTTGTGCTTTAAACATCATCTAAAAATGCAGAGCTCAAATTAAAAAAAGTTTAGTTTAATTAGAAGTTTTACAGGCAAATTCTGTGCAATAAGTTCTGTGTTTCGCTCTTTCATAGAGGGCGACACACAAGCCAATCATCAGCTGCACTGTCATTCACTCAAATCAACTGTTAGCTTTGGTGTATCAGCAACGCATCTAGTTGTAACGTTTGATACTTTTATTCAAAACCACAATTCCTCAATTTTAAGGAAAAAAAATTGCAGCAAAAGAAAACATTAAATTTGAGCACAGAATAAAATTGTACAAACTTGACAACTTTCCTGGTTTCCTGAGCTCTTTCCCGTCTCCTAGTGGTTGGACAAACATAGTTCCGCCCCCAAACTCACAGCATTGGATGAAAGTATTAATACAATAAAATCTTTAATTAATAATATCTTTTGTTATAATGTGTCTCTGCAGCCCCTGAGTCTGTCGTCGATGCTGCCGCGTTTCTCAGCGCTGCTGTGGTTGGAGGAGCTGCAGGCCGAGAGGGAGATCAGAGAGTTCAGCCTCACCGGCGCCATCCTCAGGAAGGGAGCCGTGTCTCTACATCTGGAGGTGCCGGGATTCGCTGAGGGTCGGCCGAACCTCTTCATCGGTCAGGATGCTCTCTTTTAAACTACAGCTTTACTATTTAATGTATATGCCTTTACAGAACAAAAAACTGATAATTAAAAGTAATACTGGGTGAAAATAACATGAGGATGAGTACATGCTGAAAAATACACAGTTATACACATACAAACGTATTCCTTTAAAAGAAGAAACAAATGTTAACACCGGTGATTAGTGAAATAGCAAAGAGCAAATGTCAGTTTAATTGTGCTTTTTTTTTTCTGTGATAATTGTTTGTTGTTGATAACACTAAGATCGTTTGTGTTGGTTTATTTCTCCTGTAGGTGATAAAGTTGTTCTGAAGAAGCCCTGTAGTGGAGGAACTGTTATTGAGTACATCTCTTATGTCACAGAGGTATCATGACAAATTACGTTCTTAATGTTTAGTTTATTTTCTGCATGTTCGTCTGCAACAAACAAATGTTTTACAGATTTATTCATTCGAATATTTCTTCAGTTAATTAATTTCCATTTATGTATTGAGCAGATGCTTTTATCCAGAGTGACTTGCATTGATTGTATATGCTTATTAGTTCAGTTTTTATTAATTAAATCATTAATTAATAAAGCATGTTTCAATAAACAAGCTGTTATAACCACTAAATATGCATTTACTCCCCCAACCATCATACTTTAATAAACTGTAACAATCTCAGATTGGAGCAGAAAGTCTTGAATTCATAAAGTCATGGCATTAAATGTTGCATACATCGCAAAAACATGAATATCTTTGTGGTGTTTTCCAATATAAATATCTACATTTCCATAAATTAGGCTACATTTATGTAAGATGCAGAATGAAAATGTTAAATCTTGTTTTCTAAAAAACTGAACAAAATGAAGTGAGTTTATGCTCAAAGCAAGAATATTTATGCAATGAAAACTTTTTATAGCTTGTCAGAAATCTGTTCTTGTTCTTCATCATAAACTCTCTTCATTTTGAAATTAAATTAGCTTCTCTTGCTCTTAAAACAGTCTTAAAGTGGTTTATTTACGCTAGTAAAGGCTGCAGAAACCCAGTATCAGTTGCTTGTTGCAGACCTGTATGAATTTGTTCTTGTGTTGCACAATATGTGTAGCTCATGGAATGCTTGTGTCGACATGATTGATTGACAGCTGTCAGTCAAATGTTCTGTGCATTGACTCTGCTAGATCACCGACGAGGACGTGAGTTTACGTGTGAACGCTGATTTCCAGAATAGCTATCTGGGAGAACCTCTGGACGTGGAGTTCACCTTCAACAGGTGCCGCTGCCTCGCTTGACCTTCATAAACCCATCTTTTCATGGTTAAATTTCTTACAGGAATTTCCTGTTTTGTCCAGGTTGACCATGAGGAGGTGTCACTGTGCTTTGGAGCAGATCAAACATTTTGGAGACAACAGTAAGAAACCACCTAGTACAGATGTGAATTATCTTGTATTTTTGATATCACATCTTGCTGTGCTTACTCGACTATTTGGACAGAGCTGCAAAATATTTTTTATCATTGGGCAAATCTCAGTCTTGGATTCGTTAGTGTGATGTGCTCAATGCTGATCAGTTAAATGCTTTTGCAATGAATCTGACAGGAAAAGGCTACTGCTATAACGGCCAATCTAATGAAGAACCAGCTGGTTTAGTCAATAGTGACTGAACTCCTCAAACTAAGATGTGTTTTGTACAGTCTGACATAAAGAAAACATAGAAATGGGTCATCGTGACATTTAGGAAAACACTGAAATATAAAATGGATGAACATTTGAGTTGTTTGTATAGAGAAGCAGTAGTTTAGGTTTGGTGTTGTGTTGTCTGGGTTGAGTTTTGTTTCCCAGCATGCTCACGCTGCAGCCGCCCCAGTGGAACGGAGAGTGGAGTCCACAGGAAGAGGATCGACGTCTCTCAGAGGAGGTGAGCGTGATCGTTAATTCATCAAAACAAGACTAAGAAATTAGTCCTTAATAAATGTCCATGTGTTTGAGTCTGTGTTGTGATTGTCATCAGGAGAACGACGCAAGCCAGAAAACAGACGGCTCCTCAGCGCTGACTGCAGAGATGGTGTCTGTGGCCACACAAACTAAAACAGGTAAGAAATTACGCTTGAAATGACTGATTTTCTTTCCTATTTTTCTTCCCAAGTGGGAGTCAATTGCAGCCCTTTGAACCACACATAGGAAAATGATGAAATTTGGCAGACGTATAGCAATGGTTTTTAATAGCAATCTGAACAATTTTCAGTTGTGTAGGACAAATTCTATAGCGCCACCACCTGTTCAAAGATTCACTTTTCTTTTGGTTATGAAGTGTTTGGTTTTTTTGATTGCTCTTCTCTTGCTGATCCGTTCAGTGTCTGACGTGTCTGGATACTGGGTCAGTTATGGAAACTGCGCCACTAACGGGTCAAGAGATCTGAAAAAAGACAGTTTTTGCTCGTAATGTGAAATGTTTGTTGAATTGTATTCATGAGCTTGTTGTTTAGATTCACTGGGTCATGCCGAGTCCATCAATACCAGATCAGACGAAACATTTTGAAGTTAGTCTTAAATTGTAATACACTTTTTTTTTTTTTTTTTTTAAACTTTGACATATTGGTGCATTTCCTGAAGGTGGCCAAAAAGTTTCAAGTTTTTTGGTTTATTCCAATGTTATTTTCCAACATTTTGCTCATATGCCATTTTTGGGTATATAAAAAAATCATTTTGTTTACTCTCCCCCTATAAATCTTGTCCAGTTTTGGCCAGAATTGGCTCAGATTTTCTTTGGACCAAGCTGCATAGAAAAGACTGAACATGTTTTTGCACAATGCTGTGTGAGCTTAGCTGAACCATTTGCCATTCTTCTAAAGTGGCCTTTAGTCATTAGCCCCAAAATGGCTGCTTCTGCAGCTCTATTTCCTTTTGAATTTGACATTTTGTGATTTCAGATGTGTCTGTGCTGTTTCAGATTTGTCAATGACGGCGAAACGCATCCCAAACCCTGGAGAGTTTTTCAACGTCCAGCTGAATCCTGCTCAGAAAGAGGCCGTCAAGCGGATCCTGAGTGGAGAATGTCGTCCCACACCCTACATCCTGTTTGGGCCTCCTGGAACCGGCAAAACCATCACACTCATAGAGGCCATTCTGCAGGTAGTCCACGACTTACCACAGTTTGTGTTTGTGGCTGGAAATCTGAGGCTGAGCAAGTTCTTTTAAAATATGCTGTTGTTTAAAAATTGCACAAAATTTACTCCATTCATTGTATCTCATCAGCATTTAGTACTTTCAGAACAAATACATAATATAAATGGAATCCAGTCTTTTTAATTTTTTTTTCTTTAAAAAAAAATGAACCAAGATCACCCTTTTGATCGTTTGGACTTTTTTTGTGGTTTTCAGTTTAGTTTTTTGATCATTTTGCCTGTGTTATTGCCAGCTGCATAAATGTTGGCACAGGTGTGTATTTTTATTGGAATTTTACTATTTCATCCCTGTTTCCTTTACTAAATCTATTTTACACTAGGTACAAAAAAATTGTTCCTCTCAGGACCTTAAGGACAAAAATGTCCCTATTGAAACCCATTAAAACTGCTGTTTTTTTAATCACAGTGCCATTCAACTGTAAAATTATGCAATTTTTGTTAACAGACTTCCATTCTGTTGGCAAGGCTTCAACATGTAATTTTTTTGTTTTTTACCAGATGGTGCCCCCTTTTTTTTTTTTTCAGATTTGGCCAATAAAGCAAATACTCGTTTATTCCTGTTTTCTGCTTCTGCATATTATAGAGCCAAATGGATAAATAATGCTGCTATAATTGTGTGGGTGTGTTGGTATGGATGTCAGAGTGTGGTTTGTATGTATATCATAAAAAAAAAAAAAATTGTGTATGCTTGTAATATTTGAGAGGGAAAAAAATCCAACCACCATGTGCACCAGCGGAGTTTTGCTGGCATCTAATCAGGAAAATTTGGTACTACAAAATGGAACACAAATGAAACAAAATCTTCCTGAAAGTTAATTTTTTGAGATATCAGAATTTTTGAGAAATTTAGAACACAACTTGTTTAGATTTAAGGCTTTGATTTTCTAGCAAGTTTAGAGTTCAACATGTTTCATAAAATATATATTTTAGATAAAATATTGTTCATAAAGCATTTTCATAAATGTAAATCTCTATAATGTTGTGTTTTTTGGGGGGTTTCACTTTTTAAACTTTTTCTACTTCAACAATCGGCCATGGGTCTTCTTTAAAATGAGACCAAACTTAACTCTGTGCTCCCAAGCTTAATTTTTTTATGACAGTTTTTTGACATGGAATTTTTTTTTTTTCACTAGGGACCTATTTGTAACTTTTTTTTTTTTTAATGTTGATGCACAAGGCTTAAACTATTTTTGATTCCAATGACCAGGACAACTAGTTGTGAATACACAGTGCAAGTAATGAGTGAGCTGAGGTCAGATGGTGAATATGTGCTGACCGTGTCTGTGTCCGCAGGTGCATCATCACATCCCCTGCAGTCGTGTGCTGGTCTGCACGCCCTCTAACAGCGCCGCTGACCTCGTCTGCATGCGTCTGCACCAGAGCGGATTCCTGCACGCTGCCAGTCTGGCTCGAGTCAACGCCACCTGCAGGCCAGAAGAGGTGCTGCTCTGTCTGCAGCTGTAATAGGGAAAGTTCAGTCATCATTCACTCACCCACATGTGGTTTCCAAACCCATAAAATGTTTTCATCATAGAAAGTCATTCATGTCTTTAAAAGACTTTCATTAATCTGCTTGGCTCATATGGATTTATTTTATGATCCCTTTTGGATCAGGTTTTGTTTATCTGGATTTTCAAAGTATGGACAGAAACTGCTCAGGTTTCATTAAAAATATATTGAGGAGATGATGAAACAAACTCTTATGGGTTTTGAATGACATGAGGATGGGTAAATAATTCATCTTTGGGTGAAGTAACTCTTTAATGTGATTCTTTTGATGTTTCCCATCTTAATTCTAAGCCCAAAGAAATAACTGACTCTCTAACCTTTATTAAAAACATTTTGTGTGACCCTGGAGCACAAAACCAGTCTTAAGTAGCACGGGTATATGTAGCAATAGCCAACAATACATTGTATGGATCAAAATGATCTGTTTTTCTTTTATGCAAAAAATCATTAGGATATCAAGTTAAGATCATGTTACATGAAGATATTTTGTAGATTTCCTACCGTAAGTGTATCTCAACTTTATTGATTAGTAATAAAAAAACAAAAAACTTTTGGAAAACTTTAGTGTTTTTTTGCACCCTCAAACCATACATCGATGGAAAGCTTATTTATTCAGCTTTCAGGTGATGTATAAATCTCAAATAAAAAAAAAAAAATGAAAAATTGACTGGTTTTGTGGTCCAGGGTCACATATAATGTTGATTCATATGGTTCTAAATGTTGTTTGGCGTTCCCTGTACGGACCCCAAATTTAAAAGGCTGGTTTTAGATAACTACTTTGAAATTATAACATGACATCATGCATGTTTTATTGTGATGAACGGTCATATTTTGTGTCGTACAGTCTATGCCGGAGGAGTTGCGTCAGTACGCGAGAGCTGGAGAAGACATTCGGCACGCCAGTTTTCATCGTATCGTCGTTTCCACTTGTTCCAGTGCTGGAATGTTCTATCAGATCGGTCTGCGGTGAGACACTGACACACGACAGCCATTAGTCTTAAATATACTTGTAAAGTGCTTTATTTTGACACTTAAAACACTTCACAAATGAGAATTCATTGACTCACATGTTGTCCAAATCTGTTAAAATATATATTTCAGGAATATTTCCGCTGGGATTTTTAAGATAAAAGTGTGTTTAGTATGTGAATGTGTGTTTTCAGTGTTGGTCATTTTACTCATGTGTTTGTGGATGAGGCCGGTCAGGCCACTGAACCTGAGACTCTGATCCCTCTCAGTTTACTGTCTGAGACCAGTGGACAGGTGAGACAAAAACAGTGTTTGTGATGAAACACACATTATTGCAGATTGCTTTATTAGCCTGTTTCCTCTGTTTTCGTGCCAAAGATTGTTCTGGCGGGTGATCCGAAGCAGCTGGGGCCGGTGATCAAGTCGAAACTGGCTGCTGTGTTTGGACTGGGAGTTTCTCTTCTGGAGAGGCTGATGGGAACACCGCTCTACAGCTGCAGCGAGAGAGGATACAACCCCCTACTGGTCAGAACACTCTATTACAAGAGATTACTGATCGTTTGTGTGATATAAATTGAGTTAATGCAGCTTAAGCTTTATTTAAACTGATTTTTGCATGAATAGAAAGATCAAAATAACTTTTTTTCTTAATTGGTAAAACCATTATAATGTTGCATAACATTTTTCACTTTTGTTCAATTAAATGCATCCTTGCCAAATAAAAGTATTAATTTCTTACAAAATAAATGTAAAATTGAACAAATACACAAAGCATTAAGCTCTGAATTAAACTAGTATACAAGATTTAGGTATTTTAACATTGAAAAATTAATTCACCTTTAAGTAAAATGCACATTTCTGATTTTATACTCTCCATACAATCACTCATTGTCCTTTTTGGTTATTAAAAGTCTTGAAGGCATGAGTTGAAATTATTTTTTTGGCATGCTATGATAATTAATAAATATGGTAATTATTAATACATATGCTTTTGATAGAGCTTAATTAAAATACTCATTTATTTGTGTAATTATTGATTTTAAGTGATTGTAAACACTTTTTTTTGTATTTCTTTATTACTTTGCATATATTTGAACAATACCTTTGACGCATCATGATTTAAAATTAAAATCAACAAATTAAAATGTCTCAGATTTCCTCAAATAGCGAAAATATAGAGTCCATCATTGATAAAAGTGCTTTTTGAACACGTCCCAGACTCCCTATCACCGTACAACCATTTTCTTGTTTTTGTTGTTTTGTAGGTGACTAAGCTGGTCTATAACTACCGATCCCACGAGGCTTTGCTGGAGTTGCCGTCGCGTCTGTTTTACGCCGGTGAGCTGTGTGTTCGCTCTCAAAGGGCGGTGGTGGACGCTCTCTGCCACTGGAACAGGCTTCCAACTAAGGGCTTCCCTTTCATATTTCATGGCGTCCGGGTAAGTAGAGACTCGGACACATCTTCACAGGTTTCGTGCATGTGTTTCTGTCTGCTGTATGTGTGGATTGTGTGTTTGAAGGGGACTGAGATGAGAGAGGGCAGTAATCCATCGTGGTTTAATCCTGCTGAAGCCGTGCAAGTCATGATGTACTGCTGCCAGCTCGCTAAGAGACTCTACAACCCCATACCAGCGACAGATATCGGCATCATCGCCCCCTATAAAAAACAGGTGGGTGTCCGTACAGCGCATGCAGACATGCCTCGATCACATCTTCTGTTTGTCCACTTACATGCATGCAGTGTTGTAATTGTGATTGTGTTGTGACGTGAGGAGTGTGTTTGTGTGGTCAGGTGGAGAAGATCCGTCTGCTGCTCCACAGGGTGGGTCTGGGAGAGGTCAAGGTGGGATCCGTGGAAGAGTTCCAGGGTCAGGAGTTCCTCATCATCATCATATCAACGGTAATGGGAGTGGTGGACTGTTAATTCATTACCATGCATAAGTGCATGTACTTTTACCGGAGTAGTTTTATTTTGAGAAACTTTGACTTTTACTTCACTACATTTCAAAGCAAACTTCTGTGCTTTGAACTCCACTACATTTCTTAAGAACTTGTTCCTCATTATTTTGAACTAGAGAAATTGCCAACTGCCAAAATGCGATAGCACTGTCTGATCAGTTTGCAAAATCGTTCCAAATGATTCATTTGAAAATTGGACTGATTGGACTGTACCTGTTCTTGAGTCAACAACCCACTGATTCAACTGATCCAGTCAGAGTGAGTCTCCAGTTAATGACTCGCTTATTCAAATGATCCGATCAGAGCAGATCTCTAGTTAGTGACTCACCGATTCAAATGGTCTGGTCCGAGCGAGTCTCCAGTAAACAATTCACTGATTCAAATGATCAGGTTAGAGCGGGTCTCCTTAAAAACTAAACATAACATAGCAACTTCCTCGTGGCCCCAGCACATACTAGATATTAAATTAGTAGCTTATGTTTGCATAGTGTTTTAAAATATTAACACATTTTGCTCTATGAGACATCTGTTTTTATAATATATGCTTATTTTTGTCAACACATTTTTTTTTTTTTTTTTTTTTTAAATATAATTTATTTTTACATACTCGGCTATATGGTGTTTCGTTTGCACAGCTGAATTATCAGTAGCCGTTTTCAGTGTCTTGACATGTTTTGGTAATGAAACACTTTCTTGCTAAATAAATATTCTTCAATCAGTTCTTTTTAATACTTAAAGTACATTAAAAATCAAGTACTTTTGCATTTTTACTGGAGTGATTTATTAAAGTATCTGTGCTTGATTTATGTATTTATTCCACCACTGACGGCTCACACTGGAAAGAAGTGAACTATGGGACGTATTTGAAGTAACTTGTGATCCACACTGGGGCCCATTTTACTTTTAGAGAGAGAGCTGCATTATATGTTATTATTGGCTCTATAAATCACAAAAATTAGATGACCAGAACTGTCAAAAACTATAATAAATCGATACTGTTCAGTGTTTGCATGCACACTAAGAGTCCTCCTGAAACAAATGTGTAAAACTTTAATGTGTGAATGTTTTGAAGTGTTTGTAGAGCTCTTCAGATTCATCTGTGCTGAATAAACACTTATTTGTAGGTCCGTTCCAATGAGTCCTTGTTGAACGAAGAACTGCAGAGCATGCTGGGATTCCTCTCCAACCCAAAGCGTTTCAACGTTGCCATCACACGAGCCAAAGCGCTGCTCATTGTGATCGGAAACCCACACGTGTTAATCAAGGTGAGAGTTAAACACCCCCAGACTGAATGACGTGTGTGTATAGACATTCAAAACTAATCCAGCCGGTTAAATATGCATGAACTTAACTCAGGATTGATCTCAGACTAATGTTTAATGTATTTGACCTGAGAAAGATTTCATATTCATATTCATTTTATTTGGGCAACTACCCACATTACAGAAATGCCATTCTTTTCTGTTTTCAAGAATATATTATGTTCCACAAGGTGAACAAAGAAATATCAAACATATCAGAGTCTCTAAACATTGAAACTTGGAAAAAAAAAAGAAAAAAAGGCAGCTCACAATCAATTGACACATCTTGATATTTTGCATGTTGTTCTTGGTGTTATTGTCTTTTGTGCTGTATTTGAAGTGACAGTTATCAATGTGTTTGTGTATATAGCATTTAAAAATAATAATTCTAGAGTGGTGTTTTGGAGCCCCTGGTGTCCTGACGGGCTCTGAACCGTGTTTGATTTGAGCCTTTTGTTCATGTGTTTGTCGTAACCCATCATCATCATGGATGTATTTGTGTGTGTGTGTGTGTGTGTGTGTCTCCTAACAGGACCCGTGTTTCAGTGCTCTGCTGCAGTACTCGTACGATAACAGAGCGTTCGTGGGCTGTGATCCTCCAGTCAGTCTGCAGGCCTCGCGAAGGTTTGCCTTTCGTTTTGTCACATTTAAGAACTACTTGTGTTTCTGTTTTTGTAGATTACTAAATAAATGGTTTCATTATTTTAATGCTGTTGATGTTCTTACAGGATTCTCTCAGAAGAAACCTAGAAATCTCTTGGACCAGCAGTGTGTTGTGATGATTATTCCATGATTGTTTTGTGTTAAATAATAATTCTATCATCTAGACACTTTTTTTTTTTAATGTTTATTACCATCTAAAGAGCTCACTGAAGAACCACACTGGATCTACACAATCAGACCAATAGAAATGTGTTTCTAGTTCCAACATTTAAACTTACCAGGATTCACTGCTCTCGTCTCTGGCTGAATGGAGCAGGACTGAGACTCTGAGAGAGTCAGCATTTATTTGTCGTGTTCCTTGAAATGTTATGAAAGATTAAAAAAAATCATTTAAACAAGCATCGTCATTTCAAGTGTTCTTGCCACTGGATTTCATGTTTTAGCCTGAAAAGCTGAAGATATTCTATTGAATCGAGCAATACTGCTGATCTTAACATGATCTTGACTCCAGATTATCTGAACCTGTGTTTGTCTGACCAACATCTGAAGCACCTAAAAACTGTCCACTTTTAGTATGACAGGTTGGTGTATGAATGTTAATGTAATGTAAATTGTAACATTTACTATTACACTGTTAAAATTAAACATCAAAGTTTAAATTGGCTCAGGTCCATTAAATTTAAACAATGAATATATTTTCTTCATTTTCCAAAAGCAAAGTTTGAACAAAGAATAAACTTCAGTGATTAAAATCATTAGCTATTTCATGTAGTTCTTGCTTTCTAGAATCAAACGCTCTCTCTCGTAGATGACATTATTTTGCCAAGAGATAATAACGTTCGGCACATTTGCATTATTTTTGTGCTGTTCTGTCAATATCTCACATACATTAAATCAGTGCGTAAATTTGAAGCAAATCTGATGCTTTTGCATTTCTATTTGCAACTTTCCCAGGTGCCTAAGCCTTCTTACAAAATCATTTGGCTTTGAAAAATAAAAGTGGTCAATGAATAAATGGAAAAAAAAATGAATAAATAAAATGGATAGCTCTGATCCTTAATTCTGATTGGTTCACTGTAAAAACAATTTGTTGAGTCAACTTAAAATAATCTGTTAGCCCGCTGACTTAAAATTTTAAGTTCAGTCAAAAAAAATGTTTCGTCAACTTGAAATGTTAAGTTTTACTAAGTGACAGCTTAGATATTTGAGTTGATTCAACTTACAATTTTAAGGCAGCCAGGTTAAAAAAAAAAAAACAGCTGTTAAGTTAAGCAAACCAATATTTTTTTTTTAGTTTAGTCAACTCAAATATCTAAGTTATCACTTAGTACAACTTAACATTTCAAGTTGGCTAAACTTATCAGAGTTGACTGAACTTCAAATTTTAAGCCAGCGGGGTAACAAATTATTTTAAGTTGATTCAACAAATTGTTTTTCTACAGTGAACCAATCAGAATTAAGGATCAGAACTATCTGTTTTATTCATTTATTTTCCATTTTATTATCCATTTATTAATTGCCCACTATTCAATTTTTCAAAGCCAAATGATTTTGTAAGAATAATGTTTTTATTAACATCATTGCACTTTATTTGCTGTTTTATTTTGTGAAACCTTACTACGTTTATGGAATAACCGTTTTATAAAAGCAATAAGCCCTGTGACGCTGTGGTTTACAGTGAATTTATAACAGCTAAGGGGGTTTTACAATGGCCCTTAGCAGTTATAAATGCACTGTAAACCACAGCTTCACAGGGCTTATTGCTTTAACTTTTTAATCCACATCAAGTGTTGACTACTGTAGTGTTAAAGTTTTCTCAGGACAAGAACGGGTATTGTTTTGGTTTTAGGACCCCTTTGATGAAAGGTTTTGATCCACTTCAAAAGCTGACTTCTGTATACTGCATTTATTCCAATGGATGTGATTTCTCTGTAGGTGTTTGTCATTTGATATCACCTATTGGTACTGTGCTTGTCCTTGACCATCAAACTCTTCAGGTGAACAATGAAGGCCTGTGACAGACAGAAATAGTGTAATTCCAATGCACAAAGGTTTACTAATGTTTTCTTGTGCAACACTGTTGTAGAGCACGGTGCATTAATTATATGTAAACATGAAAATGTTGATTCTGATCATGTTTTCTGATCGTTTGTTTTTGTATTTGCCTAAAATTACTTTGCTCAGCTGACGATCAAAACTTCTAAAACAGATGAATAACATGCAAATGTATTTCACAGCCCTTTATAGCCTACACTACATGACGAGTCACGTTTATTCATATAGCACTTTATACAATACAGACTGTTTCAAAATAATTTACTGCAATAAACGGGAAAAAAACGGCATCAATGCTGCAAACGTCTTCATTGAGGAAACAGTAAATCCAGCTCGATTACGACTTGACTTTCAGCTGCACAGAAAACAGTAGTGTCATAATTCAGCTCAGCTCTGTTCTCATTCAATAGTTACACTGAAATAGTGTGATCGGCGTCACCAAACGCTGAAGTCCTCTCTTTATTGGGGATTTTAGTAACAATAAATTAGTCTTTTAGCTCTCCATGCATCACTTCTTCAGCTATGATGAACTAAATAAACATATAAAGGAAGATACAATAATGCTTCACAAATGCCCTCACACACAATGAATGGAATTAGAATCCATATGATTTACTACTTCTAGTCCCGACATAAAGAAAAGCATTGCTAAGCTTTCACTTGACCTTCAATTTTCTTTATCCACGGGCCACTTTAATAAAACTGCTCTTTCAGGAATAAATTAATCTTCAGATTCATCTGAATTTCTTGAATCTACGAGACCTGAGAATGAATTTCACTCACTGTCACGACTGTAAACAATGCTTTTCTCTATGATGGGGTGAAACTCAGAAACAGATTCTGTGCTGCTTTCCCACACCCAACACACACACACACACTCGTTCAGAAAGTATATTTAAAAGCTCTCTCCACATGTTAGATCCCTAATGCGAATGCCATTTCTGGTGTCTCTTTAGGTGTGACGACAGAATGAATCTCTGACCGCACGGGTCACATTTGAAGGGCATGTCTCCGGCGTGATACAGCACCGGCTTTTTATAATTGCACACTTGTGCCAGTTTCTTATCGCTGTAATTCCGCTGCGATTTCTCTCCGGTGTGAATCTTCATGTGACTCGTGAGGTTCCCCTGATGCCTGAAATTATTCCCGCACTGATGGCAGGTGAAGGGCCTCTCTCCGAAATGAACGATGATGTGTTTCTTAAGGTCTCCTTTGCGTGTGAAGCTCTTGTCGCACTGCGAGCAGGTGAAGGGCTTCTCTCCGTTGTGAATGAGCAGGTGATTTTGAAGGTTGACTTTCTGCGTGTAGCTCTTCCCGCACTGAAGACACATGTAAGGCCTCTCGCTGTGAATCGCCATGTGATCCTTCAAGTCTCCTTTACGTTTGTAGCCCTTTCCGCAGTGCGGGCAGGAGAAGGATTTCTTGGCTCCTGTATTTTGTGTCGAATCCTTTTCTCCAGCTGTAAAACTGTGAGGATCCTCCTCCGCGACATTCTGGTCTTGACTTCGCTCTTCCGTCAAGCCTGAAATGAACAAGTTGGTAAAAATCAATTCAAGAGCAAGAATGGTGAAAAAAGATACATGAATGAACCTTAACTGGAATGCATTATTATTAACTCCTGGTAAACAAACACCTTAATAATTGATATTTTCCTCTATTTTAAGTAGAATTCATGAAAACTAAAAAGAATGGACACCAACCTAGTTGTTCCTCGGTTTCTTCTTTGACTCTGACTGACTGTAGATCTGTCAGATCCACAACCTCCACTTTAATAAACTCCATGATCACAGCTGTGTCTCCTTCACAAACCTCGGGCTTTTCCCGTTTGTTTTGGAAATGTGTCACCGATTACAATCGAGATGAGGAGGAGGATCAAACCCAGAGAAAATAAACAGCAAAATGCATCATTGTGTTACTCGTGTACTTGTGCTTTAATCAGGAAAATGACACTGTAATGAAAGATCGCGTATTTTATCACAGAACTATTGACATTTGTCATAGACACTGCATTTATTGTCAACAACAGCTGACATTCATTTCACATTACACCAGGGAAACGTTTTACTGATGTTATTATGTTTTTGGAGTAAAAACGGTAAATAAAATCGAACGTTTTGTATCGTTTTACACACCAGAAATGCATAAAAACAAACCTTTATCCAGCCGACATAGGAGAAGGCGCTGGCGCAGAGCTTATGACGTCACGCGAGAACCCGCCGCTCAGAGAATCCAAATAAAAGTCCCAGCAATTCAAATTAAAAAAAAAAACATTTACTTTTTTCTTCTTTGCATTTTTTTTTTTTTTACAGACCATTGTTAAATATGCATACCATCACTCTTTTTACTGGAGTGTATGAATTCTGAGATTCTCCTGATAAGGCCAGTTTTATACAAAATAATACAATTCTTCAGGTTTGATCTTTGTTTTTTAAAAAGCCAGCAGTCTCGTTCGGCTTATTCTGCTACTTCTCTTTTTGTCGATGATGTTCAGACTTACTGTATATTGACTAGTACTTATTTAAATGTTTTGTTGTTGGGGTCCCCGACCTCCCATAAGCATATAGGGACCCCCCATAACACCCAAAAAAATATACTTGGTAAAACCAGTCCCCTGGTTTTTCAATAAAACTGTAATACTCCAAACATAAATCCAGTGAAAATGAAAATATTCGATTGCTGTATTACATTTAGACCTGCTCACGTTAAATCAGTGTTTGAATTGTGTCAAAGCTCTTGGGGGTCCCCCTAACCAGACCTCACCCCTCACCCCTTCATATTTTTGTCTCGTCTATATTATATTGAGAAACAACAATCACTAAGCAAAGAAGAATTAAATATCTAGCCATGGAAATTCATATTTTCAAACAAGTTTAAATGTTTTTTTTACCTTTTGTGGGCATTTTTTAACTATAAATCCATTATTTTTTCTGAAAGTGTGTATTATCTTTTGTGTCAAATTCTTATATTTAATCAATAAATCAAGTCACTTAGAATAATAAGACATTTTAGGCTGTTATCACACAAATAAAATCATTATCAACAAAATCCATCTTTTCAATATAGAGGAAACACACACACTGCATCTGAACTGGCATTTAGATGTATTTACCCACTGTTTAACGCAGGACATGAATGTATTTAACCTGCAGTTACAAATGCATGAAAAATGTTTTAATATTTTAATCCTAAAACGTTTGAAAGGTGATTATTTCATTTTTTTTTTTATTATTTTTTTTTAAATGTAAATTAAATGTGGAATTACAATCGCCAGTAGGTGTCAGTAAGTCACAGTTAATAAGTGAGTCATTGCGATTGAACCGAATCATTTAAAGGTTGATTCATTCAGGAACGAAACACCGTCATGTTGTGATTTTTGTTGGCGAAATAGAGCAGAAATAGTCAATATGGTGTCTAAAACGTAAATCTCTTAATGTTAACTTATAGTTTATTGAACTGTTGTATAAAATCAATATCACATTTGTGCTTTTTGAAAAAAAAAGCACACTTCGTGTGAAATTGATTAACTATATGAAATGATATAAATATACATTTTCTGCCCCCATATCCTGAATTTTGGGAAAATGCATTTTATTAGACTGAATCACGCAGTGAAAGAACACAGTCAGTCTAGCCAGTGTTTAAGCACTCATAACTCAAAAAACTCACTTTGTTGTTTATGATGAGGGAATTCGCGAATTCAGTCTGAACAAACTCCGGGTTTCAGCGATGACTGTTCTGATCGTCTCTGATTGGTCACTGGTTTCTAAACTCAACAGAGTCGTGTGTGATTGGTTAAAATAGGCAACACTGTAAAAACACGCAAAAATAAAATGTGATTTAACGTGAGCAGGGCTAAATTTAATACAGCAATCGAATCTTTTCATTTTATGTTTGAAGTATTATATTTTTACTGAAAAACCAGGGGACCCCCCAAGTATATTTTTTGGGTGTTATGGGGGGTCCCTTAATGCTTATGGGAGGTCCCTCATCAATTCCCTCATCATAAACAACAAAGTACAGATGTACGAACTATGTAAGTAAGAGATTCATTTATCATACAGTGTATGGACAGCTTTATTAATTATAAGAGTTATGAGTGTTTAAACACTCGATAGACTGACTGTGCTCATTTAGAGTGAGTTCTTTCGTGATTCAGTCTAATAAAATGCATTTTCCCAAAATTCAGAATATGGGGGCAGAAAATGTGTATTTATATCATATACATTTAGTTCATATAGTTAATCAGTGTCACATGAAGATTCCATTTTTTCTTATGTGATACTGATTTTATACAACAGTTCAATAAACTAGGAGTTAATTTTAAAAGACTTTTTAGACACCATATTGCCTATTTCGCCAACAAAAATAATTACAAACACAGCCACAGAATCCATGTATCATTCATCCATTTGTTTTTTGATTTAATATTGAAAGAAGAAACATAAGAAAACGGCTCCTTTTTCGTTTTTTTCCAGAAAACGGAAAACAAGAATTCAGGTGTTGAAAAATGAATAAACAGCTTAAATATTCGATTTCTACACGTGGGCGGAACGAAACGCCCCTTTCTGCAGATTGGTCAGCTGTAGATCAAACCACGCCCCCTTCATGTTGATTTTACAGAAATAAAAATATATATTTTTTCGATTTCGAATGATGTCCTGCTCTTATCTGTATTACCGTAAATGACAGAATATTAAGTTGTTTCCGCTGCTGAGGAAAGAAATTCAAGTGATGGCGCCTCGCGCGCCCACAATCAGAGCACTGTTTATTATCAAAGTAAAACACCTTCATCCAAACATATTAAAAGTTATTAAGCTTAATTAAATGTGTCTGTTGTACGATAGCCTATAGGATAAAGGTATCATCACTTGTATAGCTACTGACTGTTAATTTACTTGCATATTATTGGGACCCGACTGAAGGAGCCTTCTTTACAAAAATATTTTAGCAGGTAAATCGCAAACAGGCTACAGAAACTTTGGACAGAATGAGAGATGCAAGTCCAATATATGTTAAAATATGTTTGAAATATGTTGGTAAAGTAAATGTTAATGTTTATGTGTACAATCACAGGGTGGAGACAACGGCGTGTCTACATGGTGGCCAGGGGTGGCTCTGGCCCCCCCTGAAATCTGGCTGGCCACCCCAGGTTTTGGTTCCCAGAACGTTCCCAGGAGTGTTCCCTGTTGGTTAGCCAGGAAAGTTTTCTTAACGTAAATGGAACGTTCCCTGTAGTTAGGGGAACGTTCTGGGAACCTATTGGGAACGTTCCTGGAATGTTCTCTGTAGGTTGTAAAAATAAAACCTAAAAATTAGTCACTGAGGGTGCTTCTGAAATGAGTGGAGGCCTTAATGCACATTTTCGTCCATTGCTAAAGTTATTACTGTCAATCACTGCTATTTCGAGAGTGAATCCCACATAAAACAGGGTTGTGTTCTCTCCCCACTGCTCTTCTCCCTCTACACCAATGACTGCACCTCTAAAGACCCCTCTGTCAAGCTCCTGAAGTTTGCTGACGACACCACGGTTATCGGCCTCATTCGGGACGGTGACGAGTCTGCCTACAGACAGGAGGTAAAAGAGCTGGCTGTCTGGTGCAGTCACAACAACCTGGAGCTGAACAAGCTTAAAACTGTAGAGATGATAGTGGACTTCAGGAGGAACCCCCCTGCACTTTCCTCACTCACCATCATGGATAGCACTGTGGCTACAGTGGAGAAATTCAAGTACCTGGGATGTTTCATCTCCCAGGACCTGAAGTGGGTCACTCACATCGACTCCATTGTTAAAAAGGCCCAACAAAGGTTGTACTTCCTTCGCCAGCTGAAGAAGTTTAACCTACCACAGGAGTTGCTGAGACAGTTCTACTCAGCCGTCATCGAGTCTGTTCTGTGCACATCAATAACTGTCTGGTTTGGCTCAGCTACAAAATCAGACATCAGAAGATTGCAGAGAACGGTCCGGACTGCTGAGAGGATTATTGGTGCTCCCCTGCCCACCCTTCAGGAACTATATACATCCAGAGTGAGGAAAAGAGCTCAGAAAATCACTCTGGACCCCTCGCACCCAAGCCATCCCCTCTTTGAACTCTTACCATCTGGCCGGCGCTACAGAGCCCCAAATATCAGGACTACCAGACGCATGAACAGTTTTTTCCCCCAGGGAATCCACCTTATGAACAGTTAAAATGTTCCTCCCATTGTGCAATAAAAATTTGTAGAATAATCTGACATCTACTGCTACCACCTCCACCCTAATACATCCCTAACACATCCCTGCATTCCATCCTATCACATATAGCACAACTGTACATACCACCTAGTTATTTGTCAATTTATTTTTAACAAATTATAATTATTATATTCTATTTTATTTTTGGTCTATTTGTATTCTATTTATGTTCTATGTGTATTTTTCTTATTCTCTTATTTTTATTGTCTGTGCGTTGTTGTCTCTGTGTACTGGAAGCTAATAACACTGAAACAAATTCCTTGTATGCGCAAGCATACTTGGCAATAAAGCTCTTTCTGATTCTGATTCTGATTCTGAATCTAAATATGCGGATGTCATTCCCGAAAAACAAAAGTTATACATTTTGATCATTGCCTAGAAAGCTTGCAAAGAGCGCTCCCGTTAAAATCACTAACAAGCTGTCACTCTTTGTTCATCGCGATCTCACAAAGTTCTGTTATGAGCAATGAATCTCTCTACACTGCGCGATCAGTGTTATAATGAAAGGATATAACTCCGCACAAAACCAAAACTGGTGTGGGTCGCAGCTGGTAGGTATGAGACAAAACCAGCATGTAAATTCATGAGGATGATGAAAGTGTTTTCACTTGAGTAAAGCCTTGAAGTCCCTTGTTTTTCTTTATTGAATATGTACAATTTCTCATGTGGTAACATATAATTCATTTGATTTTATTCAACCAAATATATTACCTTAATCAACCTATACATTGGGTTACAGTGATGAAATGAAAAGGCTAAAAGAGGTAAAAATAACTCACTAAGAACCCCGTCATCCCCCGCTCATTATTATTATTTAAACTGCTCTAGACACGCCCCTCCTTGACTGCACTTATTTCACTCCTCCCCTCACTGTAGCCGCCTACTCTCACATACATTTTAAGGCAAAGCTTGACGCATCGCAAACAAGCCTGTTATTATGGTGCAGATTATGGTGTATAAAACACAAAGACAAAGTATAAAGCACAAATATAAACACAAGAACAAAGTAAAAAGAAATGCAAGATGTTTAGTGAACTAACAGAAATTTGCTAAAAGTTTGAATAAAAGCAGCTGCTACTGGAATACATGTTTTGTCTATGTCACATTCTGTGTTTACACTTCAGTCTGCACTGAAGCCATAAGCACATTTCTGGCATCTTCTGCTATGTCATCCAGAGCTCTCTTCAGCATTGTTGAGACTGTCACATAGGATATTCCTCCGGCCACCACAGTGCCAAGTATGGGTATGAGACTCACAGCATACTCAACTGCATTTTCAGCCACAACCAAAGATGCAGCACCCACTAAGTATAATACTGAAGCTGGGTTTATCACACCACTCAGTGGCGACTTCATTAGACTTCTGAATTCTTCAATGGTCTTCCCAGATCTTTCACAGAGCTTCTGCAAGGATAGTTTATCAAGACCAAAGGTACTGTAGTATGTTTCTATCTCCCTAGTAACAATGGCTAAATCCAAAGCAAATGAAAGACCAGGAATTGGGACCGTAGCCCCCAAAGCAGACAGAAAGGCAACTATTGCAATGTTTTTCTGTAGAGCTTTCTTTTTTTTCTCATTAATCTCCAGTGTGATATTCGGCAAAGCCAACATCAGCACACGTCTCTTATGCTGTGGAAGCTCTTTCTCTATTCTCTCCTGCAGCTGATTGAAATCATACTTGCCGAGCTCAAAGTTAGAGATCAGGAACACGACAGGATTCTCTATACCGATCTTTCTCAGACCTAGACAGAAACAGGAGAGGGCATCATAAAATTAGTCATTAAATATTTTATAATAATTACTGTATAATAAAAAACATTGTCATTTGAACTGAATAACCAACCTTTTTCACAGTCCTCTCGGATGGTATCCAGTATTTTTTTCTGGTCAAAGCTCTTCTTCCTCTTCTCAGCATTAATGATTGAGTCCATCTTGGAACGCACAAAATAAAACTTTTTCCCCATTCTCATGATCTCTTTGGCCAGCTGAGTGTGGCATTCTCTGAACCGATCTGAAGCGATGATGATGAAAAAATCATAGCGTTCAAATGCAACCAGTTTCAGATACTCATCGGCTTTGAAGTTTGGTGTTCCAATGCCAGGAAGATCCCACACTTTCACAGTTTTGTATTTTGGGTGAGGATAAACTTGAGGCTCCATAGTGGTTTCTACAGGACCAGTTTTAGAAGAACCCTCTTCTTCATCCCCTAAACCTCTGAATGCATTGACAAACGTGGACTTTCCAGAACCAGACTCCCCTGTCACACCAATGTTAAGTTCTACAAGATCCTGTTTTTGAAGAAATTGTTGGATTCTGTTCACTGCTGTTGAGAGATCCTGATTAGATATGAATTCTCTAAGATCTTCCAGTTCATCCTTGGTTATCATACAGAAATCCTCCTTCATAGCCATCTTAAAAAAGGAATAATGTATTTAAAAATCATGTCAAGTACAACAGTGTTATAAAACAGTAGGTTAAGCCTGCTCTAAATGTCATTAGTCCCTTTCTTTGGCCACTTTCCACTGAGACTTAAAGGGGTCATCAGATGCTAAGTTCACTTTTACATGTTGTTTGAACATTAATGTGTGTTGTCAGTGTATGTACAAATCTAGTGGTTTTTACTTGATCTGTAAAATAATATCCCCTTTTTCAAATCGAGCCGTTCTCAGATGCCTGTTGTTGTGGCGTCACATGACAGAAGCCACTCCCACCATAGTTGATTGACATGAGCATTTTACCTCAGATCAGCTGTAACAGTCCGACCTCTTTGTTTTGATGCTGGAGCAGGGATGTAAGTTACACAAGAATATCTCTGATTGAGTGATTGAGGTGTTGTGTTGCTGGATGTAATAATGAACATAGTGGTCGTCATTTACTCCCGACATCTGAGCAGCTGAAGATGCAGTAGATTACGTTTGTTTGTGAAGGGAATGAACCTCCTGATCTACATATATCTGTCTATGTTCACACAAATCATTCGTGATCCAGCTTCATTTACAGCAGAAGTGAGTATAAGGTTTTTTTTTTTATGAATCTTTGCAATCGCCTTTCCTAATAAAGTGCTAGTTAGCAAGTTTAGCGGCTAAACGTGGCTAAACATGGCTAAAGTAAACAGGCTTGTCACTCCACAGAGAGAAGAGAGGGGCGGGGCCAGCAGAGCTCATTAACATTTAAAGCAGCCTCGACCAGAATGAGATGATTTTTGCAGAGCTGATTATGGCAAGATTAAAAGGGTGTTGTTTTACACAACCATTGAGAATAGACTTTTCATTAAGACCCTAAAGAATCATATCAACTTGTGTAAAATGGGCATCCGAAGACTACTTTAAAGACTATTACAAGTCTTACTGACCCTAAACTTTTGAACGGTAGTGTATATTTCTGTGTAAGGGTTTTTCAGTCCTAACAAAATAATTCATTAGGATTAATGTATCACTTATTATTGTAAAACTGCTACAACATTGATGCTTTTGGATTTAAATATGTATCAAAAACAACAAAAAATGCATACAAATGGCCACTTTTATCATGTTCGTTTTGTGATCTCACTAGTTCCAGTGATTTATTTCTGATAATACTTGTCTTTGTTGATGAAATTATGGGGTTGCGTGACATTTTTCCAAAGAAGCTTTTAGTAAAGTGCCGTGGAGCTTCCAGCACAACAGTGGAAACGCAGTGTGATTTTGGGCTTGGTGCTTCAGGTCTGAGGCTATTAGCTGCGCACCGGCCTGTTGAAAGCACTGGCTCCCACTGGACCGACAGTGGAAAAGCAGCTATTGATTAGCATGCTCAAGTGTGTTTGATAAGGGTTACAACTAAACGCTGCAGGAAAGCAGATCTTGTGAGCCCGATTTGAGGATCCCTGGCCTATATGAAACAACAGGTTCTGAAAAGGTTTCTTTTGGCTTAAACCATTTCAGTTCAATTGAGTGGCTAAAGTCAATATTGTTAGTTTTCTCCTAGTATGGGTGTACCCCGACTTTTAATAAAGCCTAAACTCTTCTAAAGCCTAAACTCTGCACTTTTTCTTGGGCAAGTGTATGATTTCCAAGGGCCAGTGTGAATAAATCTAGATTTAAATTAAAAAAGAAAAGTTAGTCATGTCGGTTTGGATACGTTTTATTTTTATCCAAAACGATGTGAACATCAAGGAGCGTTGAAGGCTCTCATGCAGTGTATATTACATTCATACTCGACGCCAGAGGGCGCTCTTGCAGAATATCCAAAACAGACCCTTATGATAGAAGTAATAACTTTTGAGGTACCAGGAAACCCTTATATGGACAAAGGCATCCCTCTCTGGCTGAAGCTAAGCTGAATAACAAGCATGTGAAACCTTTGTTTGTTTATATATATATATATATATATATATATATATATATATATATTTTTTTTTTCAAATTATTTTTGTCAACTATTATTATTATTACTTTATTATTTGACATTTCTGTCCTACTCACTAAAATGATTACTTCTGCTACTTATAATTACTACTCCCCTGCCCTGCAACATAACTGAATATAAAACTTTAGCTATATGCTGTGTTATCTTAATTTGGGGTTCCAATATTTTGTGGCTTCATGTGAATTTTATTTGGTGGGAAAGGGACAAAATGGCTTTTGATGTTGAAGGTTGCAGACCACTGTCCTAGTTGCATTTAAGGTCTGCCTACACAAAAACCTGCGTGGGCCTAAAGGTAAGTAAGTTGCTCTGGGCCCAACAGGACTGGCCCATCATGGGATTATTGTGGGCAGTCCGCTAGTGGGGGTTGCTCACTGTGTGCCTGTGGTGAGCCCAAAGCTATGGGCCTTACCTGGGCAAGCCCACGCTGGCCCAAGCCCACTGTGCTCATAAAAAGCCAGCACTTTAAGCACCCTCCTTCCCTCCTGGCCATATGGCGCAGGTCACCCAAAGCTGACTTAGAAATATCAAGAGCTCAAGTTACTATACTCACATAATGCATTTACTAGATCTTCAGAATTCATGATCATAACCCTCTCATGTTTGGTGTCATTCTTGTGGTCTCATTGCAGTTGGAAATATGATCTCAGTCCCACATCAGTAGAACAGAGCAAAAATAAAGATCTCAAATCTGTGGACAATTCTATTCCACTGGTGTGGGTTGTGCTCCTGATAAGTTTTTTGCCGGATGTTGCTTTTTCTACTCCAGGTTAGATATGGCTTTCAGGTCATGTCATGCCCCAGCAAAAGTCCTGTGAAGTTTTTATTATGCTAAATTTATTATTGTTTTGTTATGATTTGGGCATTTAAAGAGGATTGGCGAATCTTTAAGCAGAACTTCCCGCACGATCCCTGTGTGTCTCTCTATTTGCCAGGTATGCTGCCTTTCTGAAATTATTTTGACACTATTTTTCTTATTCTGTGGTTTGTGTTTTATGTTAATCAGTTGTGTAACTAAATGTTAATGCATTCTTTTTAATTGATGTATTTGCTCCAATGATAGATAGAATTTATTCATTTTAATTGCTGTTTTATTATGCCCATTATTTCTTGATTCATTTTCAGCTCTGCTGAAATCATTATGACTAGTAAATTGTAATGAGGCTTTTGTTACCACAAATATACAGCCAGGATAGAGCAAAATGAAGGCTCAGGACTGAATGTAGCAATAGGCATGTCTTCTGAAACCTCCTGATTTCTGTGTATCACTGATGTTAGCCAGTTGTACAGGAAAAGACTAAATAATCTACACTCTTTGTAAAGAGCAAGCAGTAGGCGGCTGACAAAAGATATTAGTCCATCTACACCCTGACTAAAACCAGACTGGTGAATTTGTGATTGCTCCAGCCGATGCCAGACTCAAATGAGCAGAGATGGGAAGTAACTAAGTACAAATACTTTGTTACTGTACTTAAGCAGATTTTTCTGGTATCAGTACTTTACTTCACTATTTATTTTTCTGACTACGCTTTACTTTTACTCCTTACATTTTTACACAAATATCTGTACTTTCTACTTCTTACATTTTCAAAACAGGCTTGTTAGTTTAGATTTAATCAGCAATTGGTGGATCACCATTCAAAAACCAATCTCTAATAAAACATGGATCGGTTAGTCTTGACTGGCAAGTAGCAATGTGATTCAGCTCGCACGTGCTCCGCGTCTCTGTATCTGTACTTGAACTTGAGTGAAGGATGTGTGTACTTTAGCCATCTCTGCAAATGAGACATTAGTTCCCCAATGAACAAGGAATTGAAAGTGTAGTGAGTCCATTATTACACAACCAATATTGTGTGAAATGTGAAAAAAATCTGGCTTCAGTATTGAGAAAACTTTTTTTTTCTCCATTTCTGTCACTGATGGAGTTTTGGTTCCTTACCGCCTTTGACCTGCCTAGTTGGGGACACCTAATTTCCAGCGATATCAAATACTATTTGAACTGAACTGAGCTGAATGATGACATCACTGAATTCAATGATGAACAGCCTTTAACTGAAAATTAAATGTTTACTGCTGCCCTTTTGCATTATTGATGCACTATTTCCTATTTAATGCTGTAAAGCTGATTTGTCACAATCTGTATTGTTAAAAGCGCTATATAAATAAAGGAGACCTGACTTGACGTGACTATTGAGAGTAAACAGGAATTTCCCCATAGCATGTTACGCGAAGTTCATTCCTGCTATCTTAGGGAGCAAAGGTTACATTAGTAACCATTTAATCTGTCGGTAAATCAAACGTCTTTTATAGTGTAGTTTATTTTGCAGATCTCAGCATTTTCCCTATAGAGCCTGTCAAGACATGATTCATTCATGCTGTATGTTCAATACTTTCCTATAAATATACAAATCATAGACTCATTTCACTAATTTTTATAAGTTTAGTAAGATTATTTCCCCTGGAGACTTCTACAAAGCAAATATATAGACATCAATCTGAAATGTACATCTTAAATGCAAATGCAAAAATAAAACAATGAATTGGTATGGTCTGAAAACTATAGACTATAAGACTCTTACATGTTTTCAATCTCACCTTTATTTTTGCAGAGTGCTGTTGTTTCCTTCACAAACGTAAAATTCACTGTTGTATAAAGAAAATTTGAAACCCATTCAATCAAGGTGTCCAAATGAATGAGTGAATTACCACTATAATGTGAAGTCTATTTTATTAATCATGCATTTTAATGTTAGAAAAAGATCCTAAAAAGCATTTTACATTATGTTATTGAAGAAGACATTAAATACAAAGAAATGTACACTAAATGTGAGGTAGTAAAATACAAAATCCTGTCAAAAAATCGATAAACATTTTGAAGATCAGTGAACAGTCAAAATACATTGCAATGGAGCCGATTAGCCTGTATCTTACTTACCAAACTCTTCTGAGCAGCAAGAAGATCCTGACAGCATATGATCTGAAGTGAAGCCTGTGAAGCCCAGACCTAAACTTTTTCACTTTATTCAAAACAAAAGCAGAACAAGATCCACCCAAGAAATAACTGAAACTAGCAGTGACTTTAACTATGAACTTTAGCTATGAACCACCACAGTAACATAGTCAGAGACCTTTTGTTCATAACTGTGCATTAACACCCAGAGGCATCACTAAACCCATTTTACTGCAGTGTACATGTACCGAGAAGATTCTGGTTCTGTCTGTGCATGTAGATTTTTGGTCAAAGCAAATAAAAGACCAGAAACTGAAGCCACACAAACAGACACGAAGGCTACTCTCACAATATTTGCTTCTAGATTCAACCATGTCTAGTATGATATTCAGCAAAGCCGGCATTGTCAAATCATGTAATCCCTTGAAAAAGGCTAAATAGGGCACAAAAATATAAGTCATTATTGAAAATATAATTAATCTCATTGATTAGAAATATGAGAAAATGAACTGATTAATTCCATCAAATCATTATTGATTTAATAAAGATTCATAAACATTTGTACATCCCTAAAGCTGCTTATGTAAATGATATTTATGTTAGATGCTGTCAATATTGTGTTTCAGGTCAATGGAAACTGTGTGGTTGATGCAAATCACATGCAAATACTCATGTCATATATAACACACAATCAAAAAACAAACAAAAAAAAACTTCTTAGTCCTTCATAATTCCTAATAAATATATAAAAAAGTTGAAAATAAAATAATTATATTATTTGGCTGATCTAATTTGTTTGTAAATATTTTTAATCAGTAGGCAAGTCACCTTCAATGAATTAATACAATTTTAAATAATTAAATTTAAAAATAATTTATTATTTTGAAATGGGAAAGTGCATTAAAAAAAAGTTAGTTGAAACTAAAAGTATTTTATTATTTTAGAGTCTACTTTAACCAACTTTTCCAATTTTGGCAAATATATATAGTAAATCTGCATTCACAGAGGTTTAAAATAGGATGGTTGTCAGACCCCTGTGGACTGTTTAGTTTGGTTTCTCCCTCTTGTACCCATATTTGGTTGTTTCTGTTTCCTGTCCTCTTTTAGTCATCATTTGTTTTCTTTGTATCACCTGTGCCTTAATTAAGTTTATCATTATCACCTGTCTTTATAAGTTGCATTCGTTCAGTGTTTGGTGTCTGGTCTTGTCACTGTATGTGTGTATCTGCCCTCCTCCTTTGGATTTACCTGTTTTGGAATCATCTTTGGAATATAATGAAGACTTTATCTTTGACCTTCATCTTCATTCGCCCCTTCCTCGACGAGACATGACAATGGTATGTTTATTCAGAGCTGCTGTGACATTCTTTTTTTTTATTTCCTGTATGGAAATACTGAAAGGATCTTTGAAGCCTCGTTATATTTGAACAACAGAGTCTTGATGTCATACTTTTCAAGAGATTGCTCCTGTCTCAAACAGTCCCTGTTATTTGTTGTTAATGAAAAGCAGTACGGTATGTAATGAATGTGTGTGTTTTGTGGTTGTTTTTTTTTTTTTTTTGTAATGGAAAGTTTATTTTGGGAAACTGCATGAAATTCTATGGTTTACTAGGCTATACATGGAAGCATAATTGCTCTTTATTTAATGTATGTGTATCAGCAACAGTGCATTAAAGTTGCATTTAGTTAATATAGCAATATCTACAGTCCAAATATACATATTGAATTGATTACAATTAAAATCAGTAAAAATTATTTATAATCAGTCAGAGCTAGAAATGTATCTTCATGTTTACGGTTTCATATTATGAGTAGAATACTTTCTATGATTCTATGATATGGTTTAGTTTATTTATCCTGATATGTGGCACAAATGTGTTTTGTGTATGAATTAACTTCTGAAGAACAGCAGACTGGAGATGCAGTTTCTTTGTGTTGTAAGCCTTCCTCATTCTATTGTTTCAATTGTTTCAATCTTACATTTTTTTAAAAAAAAGTTGTTGGGACGAAATTAACTATAGCAAAAAGTTGTGATGACTACATCCGCATGTAAATGCATCATGTGGCTGTACAACCTTAATTTTGCTGAAAATGAAATGTGAACTAGGAATATTGTTCCATATTGCAAAAAGTTTGTATCATACAGCACATTTAGACAGGATCTAAATATAAAACTCATCTCAAAGTGCTAAATTTTTAATATCAAAATTTGGTGTAATTTAACAAGAGAAAGCCGAAAACCAAACAACAAAGTAAGATATAAAATAGATGGACATTAATGCAAATTCTGAGCAAATGTACATTTGCAACAAGAGTAACAATTCTCACAATTACTAATTTCTTCTTTTTTTTTAGTCAAATCATTTACATTTAATCAAGTTTACTGGCATTTGTCCTAAGTTGCTTTGGGTTATTTACTAATAAGTAACATTAAATACAAGTAAATGTAAATATATGTACTGTCATGGCCCTTGCAATTCTGTCAGAAAATGCAACCATTCTCTCAGAAAATTGTTGCAGTTGCAAATGTTTTGCTACTCACATGTGTGTTTTTTTTGTTTTTTTTTTTGCACTGGAACAACAACAATAAACCGAGAAGAAAGGCAAATCTGATACAATTCCACACAGAACCCCAAAAATGCAATGGACAAAATTATTGGCACCCTTAACAATATTTGGTAGCACCCCCTTTTGGAAAAAAGTACTGAAATCAATTGCTTCCTGTAACCATGAATGAGTTTCTTACACCTCTCTACAGGAATTTTGGGCCACTCATCTTTTGCAAACTGCTCAAGGTCATTCAGATTTGAAGGATGCCTGTTTTGAGATCTCTCCACAGGTGTTCACACAGGAAAGGCATCCAGTGCCAGAAGCAGCAAAGCAACCCCAAAACATCTTTGAACCTCCACCATGTTTGACTGTAGGGACCGTGTTCTTTTCTTTGAAGGCCTCATTTCTTTTTCTGTAAACAGCGCCTTGATGTTCTTGATTGTGGTTTTGTCACATAAGTTTTGGCAAACTCCAGTCTTGCTTTTTTATGCCTCTGGGGCCTGTTACTTACCACAGGTGTCTAAATACAAATTACAGCATTACATGCTTGAAAAGCAATTCTTTCTTACAATTTTGGCAAGGTGCCAGTAATTTTGTCCAGTCCATTTTTGAGTTCTGTGTGAAATTTGATCTCATTTGACTTTTCTTCTCTGTTTTTATGCATTGTTGCAGTGTAAACAAAAACAATAAGCAGGTGAATAATAAAACATTTGCAACTGGAACAAATTTCGGAGAGAAGTGCTGCATTTTCTGACAGAATTGCACACTTAACATTAACCAGCATGGTTTAGAAAAATTTATATCAATAATATGCTAATATAAAATTATCATTTTAATTTATATTATCATTATGGTTTTTATTTTTAAAAATATACTCAATACAATACTTTTAAAGACAATATCTAAATCTTTGTTGCTCAAAACATTGTGTGAACTGAATAAACAACCTTTTTTAAAGTCCTCTTGGATGGTATCTCTTCTTCCTTTTCTCAGCAGTAATGCTTGAGCCAATCTTGGAAAGCACAAAATAAAACCTTTTCCCCATATTCATGGTTGTGAGAGGGCTTCAACAAAAAAGAGGGCTAAACAGTTTGCAAAGTATTGTGCTTTGTCTGCTATCATAGGCAGCCATCGTATATGGCGGAGAGGTTATTTATATCCATAACATGTTGATATGCTTAATATTGTGAAGATCTGTTGTATGCTACTGGTCTGTGATTTTGTACATGCATCTTACTGCATCTGTAATATTTATGTCCCTGTAAATTATTTTCCTTAAGTGGATTTAAATAAATTGTTATATGTGTATGTGTGTGTCACGGGTAAAAGTGAGGGGTGTTTTGCTGTGGAGGCCGATTGCGCCCTTATGCCCTGCTGTCAAGCCTCGGTTTCTGTACCAGAACTCTTGGCTGTCCTTGATGACCCAGGTCGCCCATTATTGTATTTGTGAAATGTGTTTTCACAATCTATGTGACTGTTGACCTCAGTAATTGCTGCTTTTCCTTTTTCTATTTTTGTAATAACCCCCTCTTTTATTGTAATAAACGTGATCTTTTGTATAGCTGTGTCTCCTTCCAATTTATCGTGAGCTGACCTGTGTTGCCTAAAACTAAATTCTAATCATAAAATTCTCAAATTCTCAGCACCTGGGATGGCCAGCCAGATTTCAGGAGGTGCCAGTGCCACCCCTGGCCACCATGTAGACACCCCCCTGAATGTAAGTAAGTTACAAGCACAAGCACATGACCACAAACAGTATAAATTATTACAAACATCTCGTGGTGCATTCCAAATCTTCCGAAGCCATGCGACATTAGGCTCGTTTGAGATGAGCCTAATGTCTCACACTCACCTGCTCTGTTGATGATAAACGTGATAAAATTTTTAGAACAGAACGGCAACATCACTGTTGTCTGAACCAATGAGCTTTAAGCTACGACACATTGTGCTTTTGTTCAGCGCAGTTAGTGGAGAGCTACTGCACCCAACTCCTCAATCTGACACAGCCGCCTGCTGTCACTAGAGTTTTTTTGGCACACATCAGCATGACATCAGAGCAAGGCAGACGTAACTCAGACACATTTCTAACCAGCATACATCTCGTGGTGATCACCGGTGATTGATTCTGCACAGATTTTGCTCATCTCAAATGAGCCTATTGTTATGAACAGACTGAGTGAAATTTAAAGTTTTATCGCTGAAATAATCTTGCTCTGTGGACAGCTGGAAGCATGCAATCAGGTCTTGTTCAAAAATACACGACGCAATCGGTCACGAGACACACAAGATCCAATGGCATTTCAGAATCAAAGCTGACATATTGCTTACATCCTCAGACGCCATTTTTAAATGCGCACAAACAGTTTTACAGCAGAATATGGATGGAGACGGTGATCGTTTTTGCATGCGTTCTTCCACAGATCAGTCGGTTTACGTAGGAACACTTGGGCTGCGTCCGAAAGCTCTAAAATGCTGCCTTCGGAGGCAGCATTCCAAGGCAGGAAGGTATCAAGGCACGTCCGAATCCACATTCTGCTTTACTTCCTGTCTCCGGAGGTTCCTTCTTCTGATCGAATTTTGAAAGCAGCATAGATGTATCCTTCGCTGCCTTCGATTTCCCACAATCCTGCACGTGTGCGTCATATAGACTATATAAATAAAGATATTCTTGTGAAATTAAACTTGTTACTTTATATAACAGATGAGATCTTGACCATGATATACTTTATGAATAGTAATAGTGTAAAAGGCATAATAAATAATATTGTTTGTAATAATAGTATTTTATAAAAATGTTAAAAATGTTCAAATGAGTAGTAAGTAAGAATAATATTTACAATATACTACCAATAATAACAAAATAACGACTAACAACAATGACCTGCTCTGCAGTATTACTTGCAAGAGTGCTTTTATTTTTTTTGGCAAAAAATGCCATTCTCTGCCATCTTTTCTGTCTCACAGACCTTTAATGACAATGACATTGAGGTCTTTATGTATTTATACATTATAAGATCTGTTTAAGATAGTTTTTCTACAAAATGTACGACTACACATTATGCTGCCTCTGAAGTCTGCAGTGTTGGGGAGTAACTAGTTACATGTAACAGAATTACGTAATTTAATTACAAAATAAATGTAATTGTAATTAGTTACAGTTACTGAGAAAAAATATGTAATTAAATTACAGTTACTTTTGAAAAATGCCAGTGATTACATCAGATTTTTTCACACACCCACCCCCACTTACAGATTCAATTGATTTCTTTTAAATTGTATTGACGAAGTTGGTCGAAGTTTTGGGACCTGACGGGGCAATGGTGGTTTTTAGACCTTACTACTCGTTTTTAGACCTGAACGACCTGAAAGAGGCAAAAATGAGTGGGAGGCTGCGAGGGGAAGTTTATCACAGAGTTAAGCAGTAGCTGGACTGATGGACTGATGAGCGGAGCTGGCTGAGGCTATAAAAGTAGCTGTCCCAGCGCATGTGGACACAGTAGAGATTGGCAATTGCTGCCAGAACAGAGAAGAGTCTGTTCAAGACTATTATCATCGACTGTACGAGACCTTCAACAAACACAGCAGCTTGGAAGAGACAGTCGAAAGAGGAAGTCAACCTGGCAACTAGAGCTGTGACGGTGGCAGATTTTTTCCACCATGGTAGTAATGGACCAACTACCGTCGGTGTTGCGGTGTTGATATATAATTTTTAAACATAAACGTGCGTGTTTATTTCAGCCTACAAAACACTAAAGTAAATGTCAAAGAAATGATACCGTTAAATAAGAAAGTAGCCAAAATAAGAACGGTAAATATTAAACAAACATTTGTTGCATAAATTCGTAACAACCCGAGTCCGACTGGAGCCCAAGTCTTTTCTCTCTCTTACCCATTACACTGTTGCCTCCATTAAAATAGCTGTTTTGTTTTTAATAGGAACGTGGTTATATTTATTTTCGTTTCTTTATAAGGTTAATTTAGAAATGTGTTGGGAACATTTTTGGTTGTTAAATTAAGATTTTTGCCGTAAGGAAATTAAGATTTTAACTTGAGGACCAAGCGGCCAGAGGCAGACAGTGAGTTGATCGCAGCCTATGTTCGATCAATTTTACCTTAACAAATCATCACGACTTGGCTAAAATAAAATCTTCAAGCATATCACAATGTTATTTTAAACGTTTAACTTAGATAAATGCACGCAATTATGCGTATACAATCATTTGTTGGAGAGGGGAAGCTAAATGCGCTTTGCAGGACATGGAGGCGCCAGCGCAATCACTTGCAAAAAAAATTTAAATACTCCATAATCATTGCTTATAAAGGTAAGCGTAATATATCATCCGGAACTGTAAAGAATGTCATTTTATTTGTGTGCACTCACAATATTAACACAATGTTGTGCTTTTAAAAAAAAAATAATAATAAAAAAACAAAAACAAACAAAATGCGCTTTCTGATGTCTCGGTGTTGAACAGGAGCGCTGCACAAAAATGAAACGAAACTCAGTGAATACTTGCCTTACAGTCAGGATAAATATATCTATAGAAAGCTTTAAATCATTACTTTACTATTTTAAAACTAAAAAATTGGCGGTTGCCATTGGGACCGTCACAGCCCTACTGGCACCTTGGAGTGTCACTTGCGAAGCTAGTTTCTGAGTGGACTGAGACCAGAGATTGCACAAGCAGTGAGATACAATTACATCGAATGGAAGAATAGATGGCTGACCGCTATTTTAGCGCATGCTCTGCACGCCAAAGAACTACAAATGATGAAGAAGGAAAGGGTTAAACCAAAGACTGACAAAGAATTACAGCTGGCCTTAGTGCAGGCTGTGTGAAGACCCAGGGGTTATTTGGCTCCCAGATATCAACAGACGAGATAGGGGAGAGGAAAAGGATGGGGCGGAAGACCCTCAAGCTGGACTGAAAGAAATCGAGAGCAACAGGGCTGTGCAGTAAATGCAGACTGTGCAAGAACGATGGTCACTGGGCCCGAGAATGTCCAGAAAACCAGCAAAACCAAGAAGCAGACTGAAGCGAGAAAGACAGAGCAGGGAAGAGGGGTCCTGGGCGAGCAGTCAACAGTGACAACAGTTACAGTGCAGGGAAGTCAACATTTTTTAATTACACACACACATACACTGATATTCATACTGCTCTCTGCAATGAAGAAAAACCTTGCATTTCTTTGTGTGTTTCTCATTTGAGTAATGAATTTTCTGATAAATGTTCAATAATATACGAAAGTATAGGATGTAAATATGTCAAAATACCCCATGCTAGAGGAGGGGGTATAACTGTCAGTAACTAACGAAATAAGTGAGTCCACTTCTGCATCATGGCATGAATTTTTTGAAAGATTCACTGTGCCCTTAAATTGTGAAAAGGAGGGGGGGATGATTGCTGAAACATACATTTTCTTATTCAGCAACATGCCCTACACCCTTTATGGGTAGAGATTTGATGTGTAAACTAAATTTGGTGCTGGGCGCAGACTCCTGCGGTGTCAGAGTGACAGAGCAGGAGGAGCAATTGTGCTGTCTGCGAGCTGAGCCTCAGTGGGCTTATGAATGGCACATAAAAAACAATGAGTGGGCTCAGATTGTGTGCGAACTGGCTAAAAACAGAACCAGGCCATTCGACACAGAACTTATGTTGCCTGACAATTTACATTGCATGTCACATGTCGTAGTGGAAAAAGATGAACACTATGAAGAAGACTGGTTTGAGGGATAAAAGGAAAGACTCTGAGCTTTGATAAAATGTTTTGGGCAGAAAATGTGGGTGTGATTTTAGTCAGCTTGACAGAAAAACAGCTTCCGTTTTATTTAGTAGCAGAAGAGTCTGTACCTCCTTTATTACTTTCCAAGGCCAGGGATCAGTTATGGTCTGAAGTAGGGTTGTTTGTGAGGAACTGTACTGACGCAACAGACTGGTGTGAGATAAGTGTTGGCGTGAAGCACAGCAAGATGTTAGGGGCTTTTATGTCAGAATGTAAGCAAAATTTAAAGTGGAAAAAGTGCATTAAAATTGACAAAAGTACAGAGAAGAATCATTGCATGGCAAATATTTGTGCCTCAGACATACACCCTGCTTTGGCAGAAATGCCTCCTAAATTTTGGGGAAAACACAAATATAATGTGGGTTTGATCAAGGGATGTGAACCGGTTGTAATCACTGAAAAATGTGATTACAGGCCGTGTCAAAAGCAGTATCCTCTGAAGGCAGAGGCAATACTGAGTATAAAACCAGTATTTGAGTCACTTTTGAAAGAGGGTATAATAGTGTCATGTTGTGACACATCCATAGAAGGAGGCGGAGGCGTGGGATCCATTTGCGACAACGTTTAATAGACTAGTCAGGCAGGCAAGGGTCAACAACAACAAACGGGAGCAACACAGATAATCCAGAGAGAGAAATGATAGTCCAGGCAAACAAGTCAAAAGGCAGGCGGCAGAACAAGGGCAAAAGTATAAACAATCCAGTCGGCAACGAGTGAACAATAGAAACAAAGGAAAACGCTCAGGATTGATAGTAACACTAGTCAAAACTTCGCGAGGAAACGCCCGCGAAGGAGAGGTATAAATGGCCGACTGGAGGAAGCGACCCAGGGGACCCGGAACCGGAAGTGAGAGTCCCAGGTATGGGGTGCTGGGTAATGTAGTGCTAAAAGTCCAGTGATGGTTCCCGCTGGCGGCGGTCGGTGGGAGCCACAGAGACTGTGGTCATGACACATGTAATTATTCTCCAATGCGCACCCCAATTTTACCTGTGAAAAAGATAAGGGATAAAGGCCAAACTACAGAATGGCGTTTTGTCCAAGATTTACAAGCAGTAAATGCACCTAACAGACAAAGGGCTCCCCCTCAGTGCCAAATGCATACACAATTTTGTCACAAATTCCACAGGATGAATTTTTTTTTTTCAGTGGTAGATTTGGCTAATACATTTTTTAACGTGCCACTGGACAAAAACAGTGGCTACTAGTTTGCATTTGAATTCAGTGGTAATGGTTATAAACTCTCACGCATGAGTCAGGGCGATAGCCCTACGATATATGGGGAAGTGCTTCAAAGAAGCCTGGAACCCTTGACTCTGACAGCTGGAACTGCTTTGCTATAATATGTTAAAGGTTTATTAGTTTCTTGTAAGTAGAGATGAATAAATGTGTGGCTGACACAGTCTCTCTCTTGAAGCATCTGGCTCACAAGGGCCACAAAGTCAGCCTGTCAAAAGTGCAGTTTGTAAAACAACAGGTTATATTTTTGGGTTACGTCATAACACCCAACAGCAAGTCCCCACCTGACAGAAGAGTTTAGGCCATAAAAGATGTACCAACACCAATCACAAAGAAACAAATGTGGATTCCTGCCAGCCACTGCAGAAAAGTCCCATCTACATTGCTGGAGGAGGAGTAGATGGAGTAAAGAGATTTGAGGCACATGTCAACAAATGCCAGAGTCCGGTTTAAACACAAAGTGCTTTACTCACATGTGAATGGCCTTAAAAGAGCCTGAACAAGCAAACAATTAATGGTTTGAATGGTTAGCAAATTTGTAGGGAGGATGGGGTTACTGGCTGTGTAATACTGTGTTACCAGTTTTGGCGGCAGGATTGTTGGTGTTACTGGGCCTACCATGTATTTTTTAGCTTGCATCCAGCTCAGTACAGAGACTGGTGAAAACTGGTATCTCCCATCAAATGGTTAAATTGGATGTACATCTTAATAACATGGTTTTGTACATGGGTGAACATGAGCTAACGGTAGTGGAAGTTACAGTGAAATGTGTTTAATGACTTAATGAGACAATACTTTGTATTAAAAATATGGGGCATTTAGTTTTGATGATTAGCCCATTCCTATCTATATTTAAATATCTATATCTATCTATCTATTTATCTATCTATCTATATATATATATCTATATATATATATATATACTTGTTTGCTTGCATATATTAGGGTTTATACCCACAAAAAAGGGCATTGGCATGTTTTCTCTTTTTTCACAAATTTAAGACTTTGGAATTATAAGCAACATTCATGTTTGTTATCTGCAAAGTGACTGAGGGTCTGACACATGTCAGGAATGCAATAACAGTGCTTATTCGTTTAACTCGGCTTCCAGAGAACAAGTGTGATGTAATGGCGTAAGTTAGCTTCATTATGATTGATAAAATATATATACACATACATTTAATCATGGTAGATGAGTAAGAGTTTTAGCATAGTAATGAATTTAGTGAGTAGTTATCAATGAATAATAAAAAGGGGGAAATTCTGGAAGAAAATATAATTTTACTAATGTGCTGTGAGGATGACGTAAGAGAAGGGTATTGGGGCCCAAAATATAAAGATTTGATTCTTGGGAGTGTGACGTAGCAGAAAATATCCATCTGACTATCTGTGGAAAGTTACCGGTTAGATGTAACCTTGAAGGCTGGGGAAGAGATATAAGTTGGAGTGAGCCCTCCCTTCTTGGTCGCACTCTGCAGTAACCTGTGTTTCTGTATGACTGTCTGACCGTTTTTTGCAAAGCATACACTTATGAAAGACAGTTGACTGAGTTTGTCTCTTAAGCAGTGAGAGTCGTTTTTATTTTGCCACAACAAGTGTTAATGGACTTTATTAGTCTTTTCCTGTTGTCTTTATAAACAATGAGATTAATTTTCAGCACCATCACATTTATTTAATGCAGTTTACGCATTCACATATACTTAATTTAAAATGATCACATTTTGCTATGTTCTGTGTGAATTTTGGAGACATTTTAACTCTTTTCAAGGGATTACATGATTTTACACAACACTTTAAAGTATGACTGTGATAAATATCATACATTAGTGGGGGAAAAATCTAGAAGAAAATATTGTAAGAGTAGCTTTCTTGTCTTGCTCCTCCTGTGTGGCCACAGTTTCTGGTTCTGGTTCTTTATTTGCTGTGACAAAAAAACGTCTCAGGTTACGTATGTAACCATGGTTCCCTGAGAAGGGAACGAGACACTGTGTCCTCTAGAGGTCGCTTGTGGGAAACGCCTTCTGTGTGACTCGTGTCTGAAGCATATATTCAAAAACTACAAAGTACTTTTTGAATATATGATTCAGACAGGAGTCATGCAGAAGGTGTTCCCCACAAGCGACCCCTAGAGGACGCTGTTCGATGTTCCCTCGAAAGGGAACTACTTGAAGTACGGACAGAACCAGAATCTTGTCAGTACATACACCACAGTAAAATGTGTCTAGCAATGCCTTTGGGTTTTAAATGCACACATATGAAGAAATGAACTAAATATTTCATACTAAATATTTACATGTCTCTGATTCTTGTTACTACAGTGAGTCATAGCAGTGAAAGTGAAAGTATTTCTTGGGCGGATCTTTTTTTTTTTTAATAAAGTAGAAAAGTTTAGGTCTGGACTTCACAGGCTTCACTTCAGATCATATGCTGTCACGGTCTTTTTGCTGTTCAGAAGAATTTGGTAAGAAAGATACTGGCTAATTGTTTTTTATTATTATTATTATTACTGTTTCACTGATCTTCTGAATGTTTACAGATTGTTTATAGACTTTTTGTGTGATATAAACTATTGCGTGTTTATATTTAGCAATTCTGACTTTATTTCTCTGAATTTCATGTTTATGTCTGTCAATTCTGACTTTATAACTTGCAATTGCCCTTTTTATTTTTTATTCAATGGCTGAAACAGGCTTCTGTAAATGTAACATTAAACATGTTTGATGAATCAATTAGGCTTCACATTATAAGGGTTATTAATGCATTTATTTGCATACCTTGACTGAATCTACTTGAAACTTTTCTTTGCACAGCAGTGAATTTCATATCTGTGAAGGACACAACAGCACTTATCTTCCGAATCTAATAATATTTCCTGCGTCTTGTGCTCTGAAACATAAAGGTGAGATGGAAAACATAAGAGTTAGTTTTTAGACCATACCAATTCATTGTTTTATTTTTTGCATTTTCATTTAAAATGTACATTTTAGATTTATGTCTACATGATTACTTTGCAGAAGCACTTTAAAGCATGTGGGAAAATCTTTTTACGAAACTTAACAATGAGTGTATGATTTATATATTCATGGGGAAGTACTGAACTGAATGAATCTTGTCATGACAGGCTCTATAGGGAAAAATGCTGAGATGTGGAAAATAAGCTACACAATGAAAGACTGTTTAATTGACAGCCCACTTGTCCTCCCAAATGATAAAACAGGACATGAAGTTTCAGCTAAAATTTGCCAGTATAGAAAAAAGCACTTCTGACATTTAAATTGGGCTTTAACTGTTGTTCCCTATTGATATGGTTCACTCACAATGCCATAACTTTAACACTAAAACTCAGTTTCTCCAAAATACTGAAACCTGAGTTTATAACGTTTGTGTAGCTTCTTGAACAAATGACGTTTCAGCCTGCAAAAACGAAGCCTGCTGGTTGCTGTACAAGAGCCCCAGCAGTGAAAAGAAGCTTCAAGCAAGCAGTGCTTCTCCTGTGACTATCCAGTGAAACTTTTAGGGCATATTTTGCCTAAAAGAGGGTATTTCTAGCAGTGTTTGCTGCAAAAGGCTGTGCCACCTCAGACCAGAAGGGGTATCAGAAGCTCTGTCACCATGCATCTTTACCTCAGCCCTGGGAAGGGAAGCCAAGGCTGTCCATCCTTTTAAACCCTGCTGAGCCACCTTGGCATTAGCAGCCAGAGCCTACTCTGTATCCGGTTCTGCTGGTTCTGCTCTTCATGGCAGTCCTTCAGGTTTTTCAGTCCAAACTGGATGAGAGCAGATTCCTCCGCTTTTAAGGAGCTGCGTAGCATGACCAATTTGTCTCTGTGCGCTACTAGGTCAACAGACCAAACAATGGCCAACCCGATGGTTCAGACCGGCTGAATTTAATGGAGATCAAGGATGCTGACAAGACAGCTCTCCTTAAATCCCCGGTCTCCCCCACAGGCCTGTTTGCCCTACGGTGGCTGGCTTTGCTCAGTGCTTTACTGTGGCCCAGAAGTCATTGCAATCCATGCACCACTTCCAGCTGAAACAGTCCAGCTCGGCTGCTTCTTCAAGTTGCCAGAGGTCCTTTTAGAAAAACTTTGGACAAGTTGAACCAGGGAGTGGACATGTTGTCCCGGGGTGGCGTGTCTTCGGAGATATGGAGACTCAAATGATCTGGAATGTTTTTGGAAAGGCAGAGTTCAACCTCTTTGCCTCAGAAGACAACTTTCAATGCCCAGTACTTTTTTCAAAGGACGGGATGCGCTAACCCACATATGTGCCAGAGCACGCCTGTATGCCTTTTCTCAGATCACTCTGATCCCTCAGGTCAATATATCAGTCAGGGAGGACTAACCTAAATTAGTACTAAATTAGTACTACTGCTGTCAGCAGCCCCTTGGCTGATCCCGCTGAGGAAGGACCTCCTCCCAACATCTATGGCCCCTTGACACAAACCTCATCAATACTATTTCAAAGGCCAGAGCTCTGTCTATTAGATATCTCTATGCCCTCAAGTGAACCATCTTCTCTGACTGGAGTGCAGTCTGGAGTGAAGACCCTTTGACTCGTGACATTACATTCATACAGGAGCTGCTGGATAAGAGGTGGACCCCTTCCAAACTCAAGGTACATGTGGCAGCTGTTGCAGAGAACCAACGAATGACTTTGTGAAGTTGTGAAGTTCTTGGGAGCCAGGAGACTGAATCGGCCTTACCCTCATACCGTTCTGACCTGAGACCTGAGACCTATACAAACCCTTTGTTTGAGCCACTGCAGTAGGCTAAATATTGACTCCTTTCACTTATGTCCTTCTGCTGGCTTTCGTGTCGATGAAGTAAGTAAGCGACCTGCGGGTACTCATGGTGAGCACTTCCTGCCTTGAGCTTAGTCCTAACGACCGCAAAGTCAGTGCTGCTACTTTTTAATTCCCCATAGTGCAAAAGTTAATGCAATGCTTGTCTTATTATCTCAGGGAACTGTGGTTACTTTAATAACCAATATGATTTTTGCTACATATTTTCAGTTGTTTCATTGGTGAATTTATTTTTTTTAGATGGACACGTTTGAAGATTTCTGTATAATAACTCAGGAGGACCTGAACGATCTCAAAGAATCCATATCTACTCAGGATCTCCCAACGGCAGTAAGCACAATCAAAGAATTCCTTGAAAAACAGGATCTTGTAGAAATTAATGTTGGTGTGACGGGGGAGTCCGGTTCTGGAAAGTCGACATTTGTCAATGCATTCAGGGGTTTAGGGGATGAAGAAGAGGGTTCTGCTAAAACTGGTCCTGTAGAAACCACTATGGAGCCTGAAGTTTATCTTTACCCAAAATACAAAACTGTGAAAGTGTGGGATCTTCCTGGCATTGGAACACCAACCTTCAAAGCCGATGAGTATCTGAAACTGGTTGCGTTTGAACGCTATGATTTTTTCATCATCATCGCTTCAGATCGGTTCAGAGAATGCCACACTCAGCTGGCCAAAGAGATCATGAGAATGGGGAAAAAGTTTTATTTTGTGCGTTCCAAGATGGACTCAATCATTAATGCTGAGAAGAGGAAGAAGGGCTTTGATCAGAAAAAGACGCTGGATACCGTCCGAGAAGACTGTGAAAAAGGTTGGTTATTCAGTTCCTATGACAATGTTTTTTATTATACAGTAATTGTTGGAAAATATTTACTAATTTATTATGAAATATTTAATGACTTTTTTCCCCGTTTCTAGGTCTGAGAAAGATCGGTATAGATGATCCTGTTGTTTTCTTGATCTCTGGTTGGGAGCTCGGCAAGTATGATTTAAATCAGCTGCAGGAGAGAATGGAGCGAGAGCTTCCACAGCATAAGAGACGTGTTCTGATGTTGGCTTTGCCGAATATAACATTGGAGATTAATGAGAAAAAGAAGAAAGCTCTACAGAAAAACATTGGAAGAGTTGCCTTACTGTCTGCATGATGGCAACGGTCCCAATTCCTGGTCTGTCAGTTATTGCAGATGTAGCCATTGTTACAAATGAGATAAAAACGTACTACAGTGCCTTTGGTCTAGATGATCCATCCCTGCAGAGGGTCTGTGAAAGATCTGGGAAGACCATTGAAGAAATAAAAGGTCTAATGAAGTCGCCACTGTGTGGTGGTATAAACCCAGCTTCAATATTATCCTTAGTGTGTGCTGCATCCCTGATTGTGGCTGAAAATGCAGTTGAGTATGCTGTGAGTTTTGTACCCCTACTTGGCAGCTTGGTGGCCGGAGGAATGTCCTACATGACAGTCTCAATAATGCTGAGGAAAGCTCTGAATGACATAGCAGAAGATGCCAGAAATGTGATACTGGCTTCAGTGCAGACTGAAGTGTAAACACAGAATGACAGAGAAATTACATGTATTCAAGTAGCAGCTGCTTTTTTTCCCTACTTGCAGCAAATTTCTGTTAGTTCACTAAACATGATCTTGCATTTCTTTTTACTTTTTTTTTTCTTTGAGTGAAATGTACTTTCCCTTTGGAGAAATAATGCAGCATCATGATCTCTGTTGCTATTGTAACCCGGGTTACTATAAGTCCTGTGAAGCTGAAAGAGGGGAAAAAAATATAAGTTGCATTCTCACATTTTCACAAAGATATTATTTTTAATTATTATTTGTGAAGTTATGAGTGTTTTTGTGAAAAAGAAACAAAAACAGGAAAATGCATAAAGGAAAAAAAATAAAATTCATTTAGAATACTTATCCCGTTGTACAAGTGGATAATTGGTCCAATTAGACGAATAGAAAGTAGCCTCACTAAAAATGGGCGGTGTCAAGGGAGACGGGAAGAAATTGTTCCTTCGTCAGAGGAAAAAAAAAGGGTTTGTGAATCTGCTCCTGATGCAACGATTAGGTGATCCTGAAAAAGAAAAAAAAACAATATTAAACAGGTATAAACAACAGTTGTATCAGAGAAACATTAGAGATTTTGAGATAGAAGTGCGGATTGAACGTCATCAATCAGAGATCACGAGTGGATGTTAGCGTGAATGCTACAAAAGTGGAAAAATACACATTTGGAAGCCTTTCGCAAGTCTTTCTAAGTGAAAATCGAATTCTCTTGGTAAGTGAATTAAATAAATCTTCATTTACTGACATTTTTCTATGTAAATGTTGGGTAAATTGTGTTCAAACCGTAATTGATACAGTGCTATATGCATGTTGAATGTTAAATGCATATACAAGTTATTCTTCTGTTCGAAATGGGAAGAATATTATGTGAATGTACTAAATAACTAATGTTTCAAGGTTGGAAACTACTTTGGAAGAGTTTATGAGTGTTATTTTTATTGTTACGTCGTGTTTTTGAGGTATAAGCTAATTGCTAATCGTGACGCACGTGATACGGGCAGATAAGGCCTAAATGCGTCACTTCAAGATGTTGTTCGTGCACTTTCACAGATTTAGTGTGTTCGATACAGATGGAGTTTAATATGTTAAAAGTTGCTTTATTTACGAATCTGCTGTTGTAATGATGTGTGTTTCACAAATAAGTGTCTAATTGTATTTTTGGCCTTGTCTTTTGCAAGGTTGGGTCTTTTCTTTTTTGTTTTTTTTCCTTTTCTTTCTTTTTTTTCCTTTTTTTCCCCCTTTTTGTCTTTTCCTTTTTTTTTTTTCCATCACCCCGTGTTGGATGCTTCTGACTTTCCTCTGGACGCTGGATGACTTCGGAGGATTTTGAACTTGAACTGTTCCTGTTCCACATTGAGAGACCTTATTGCGTGCAGGAACTGGCGAGCCATGCCCATGTAAGGACTGAGCTTTGAGGATCAAGTAATCAACAGGGTGGTAGGATTGTACACATTATTTTCCTCTCTTGACTGAACTCTTTTGCTCGGAATTGAGTCATTTCCGGAAGAAGGATCTCGAGAAAGCAAAAATCGAACTGGGACTGAAATTGACTGAAATTCCAATTTATATTGGAATTGTTATTCTAAGCAGTTTGCTGTGATTTCTATTTTCTGACATTTATATTGTGTTGAATTGTATTTAATTTTATTTACTTTTTCCATCTATTTCTATTCTGTGGTGGTTCGCAAACAAAGAAAAGAGTATTTCAAATAATTCTTAATTGAACATCTCATTCATATCAAATACAAAACTATTTTCTACAATAAACAAACCGATTGAGCAACAAATTAAATAAATAGGAAAAGAGTAAACATACAAATACATTTTATTAGGTTGAACCTAAGTAGGTCAAAGGAAGAAAACTAATTAAATACACTCTCTAATAATAGCAAAAGGGCTAAATAGGATAAAAACCACAAGAAACAGGGTAAATCTGAATCTTTAGGATAAGGTTTACTGTTATTTTTTCATTTATTATTATTTTTTTTTTTTGCTTGTTTGGTTGTGACACTGTTTAAGATTTTTTTGCTGCTCCTCAATACAATTTTACTTACTTCAAACACATCCAGTGCTAAATGTGTTTCTTTTCTTCCTTGTTGTTGAGCCTGTCTCTTGAGCGAGTTTAGTCTTCTGTTAGCTGGTCCAAATCTGCAGGAAGTGCTCCCTCTTCACCCTCATTTTCATTTGCTACCGGATGAGAGTGAGTATTGCACTTGTGCTGTGACACTGGTTACAAAAACTTGGCGAGCCAGCCAGGAGTCAGGTGTGTCGCAACAAGGGTAGCTGTAAGAAAGGCAGAAAATAAGAAAAATTGTAGCAAGAAAACTCAGATTCACTTCACGTTTTGATATGGACATCATAGAAAGAGAGAAAGTAAGCGTGTCAAATGCAGTCATAGTCAAAGGCCTCACGCTGACCGAGGCAGACGGTGAGCTGGAGACATTCTTGCAGAAGTATGGCTCGGTAAACCGTAATTTGATAATTGATGATCCGACATCTGAATTCCACCGTAATGCTATAGTGGAATATGCCCACAGCTCTGCCATGTTGAACTTGACGCCTTTGTTACCCTTAACCTTGGGTAGTCTTTTAAACCCAAATGTTACATTTCAAGTACGAGCTCTGGCTAGTGTGTATAATCAGACAGCTAGTGGTGCAGTCACTGAGGGGTATATTGGAACATTGAAGGCTCTTGCTAAGGAGAGTGGAAGACCCTTCTCAGATGTGCTTCAAAGGGAGTTAGAAAAACTCCAGGAAGCTCACTTTGCTAGCCGTACTCCAGCAGAAGTACGGGATGTGAGTTGTGATGATTTTCAAAGTGCGGAGGCAACTGCCACAGCACCTATGTGTTCTCCGACGCCCTTGTTGACCAATGCTGAAAATGTAGGAATGCAAACTCTAGGATCCAAAGACCCAACCAAGAGACAGATGACCTCTGTAGCCTCCCCTAGCTCAGAAAGCAATATTGATGGTGTTACGGTGACTACTAACCCTGTTTTCCCTGTGAATGTTGCAGACCCACCGGGTGTTCAGAGAATGGTAGTAGAGCACATTGTAAAGACTGGTGATGCTGCAATGGCACAGCAAGCCTTAGTCCGTCTTAGGGCTTTCTCAGGGAGGAGTCCGCGCCCTCCAAATGAACCTGACTTTGACACTTGGCGAGCAAGTGTAGACCTCTTGCTGAGTGATCCGTCTGTTTCAGATATACATAGGGCAAGGAGGATATTGGACAGCTTGTTGCCTCCTGCTGCAGATGTAGTGAAACATGTGCGTCCTTTAGCTTTGCCTGCGGTATACCTTGAGTTACTGGAGTCAGTCTATGGTTCTGTAGAGGATGGTGATGAGCTCTTAGCGAAGTTCATGAGCACACTACAGAACCAGGGTGAAAAGTCATCAGATTATTTACACCGTTTGCGAGTTATTCTGAGTACAACAATTAGGAGGGGAGGCATTGTGGAAAAGGATCATGACCGTTACCTCTTGAAACAGTTCTGCAGAGGGTGTTGGGACAATGCTCTCATTACCAGCCTTCAGTTAGAAAAGAGGGAAGCTCAGCCACCCACTTTTGCTGAGTTGGCTGTATTAATTAGAACAGAAGAGGGTAAGCACGCCTCCAAAGAAGAGCGGATGAAGAAGCACCTTGGTTTGTCAAGAAATCCTGTTACTTACCAGAAAACACGAGTTGCCGCTCAGCAAGTGTCGATTTGTTCACAGAAGGCACAAAACTCTGTTGCTTTCGAAACGGACCTCTTAAAGAAGCAAATTGCCGAGGTCCAGGCCCAAGTTGCCACTTTAGGTCAGTCACAGGGTCAGAAACGACCAAGCGGACGCTCTGAAAAGACAGAGTTGCACACTTTGAGGAAAGAAGTAGAAGAGTTGCGCACTCAAATGGCCAATATGAAAGCATCTGTTGACCAAGAGGAGAAGCACAATAACTTGGATGATTCAGAAATCGCTAAATTGCGGCGACAAGTTGCTGAGCTGCAAGCCCAGAGTGCTACCTATAAAACTCATAGAGGCTCTTCGCATGAGGCTTCTGGTTCCCGAGTAATTCCTTCTGAGACATTGCATGAGACAGACACTGGTAGGGGTCCGAGGAGGGCTCAGTCAATGGCCAACCGACCCCGCCCTGGGTATTGCTTTCGGTGTGGGGAGGATGGCCATTTGGCCGTTGCCTGCGATAATTCTGCTAATCCCTCAAGAGTTGAGGAAAAGCGGCGTAGGTTAAGGGAGCAACAGGCCAAATGGGACTCTTTTCATGGGAACTCCTCTTTACCTTTAAACTAAAGGGAGTCTCCGTAGCAGGGCATACGGAGACTAAGTGTAAAGTTAGTCGCCCTAAGTGTTATAGACAGATGCCTGCCATGAGCAGTCCTTATAACCCACCCCTAAGGAGCCTACCGAAGGGGCTAGTAGGAGTAAAGTGCACGGCTCAGGTTATTATTGGCGAAAAAGAGATAGATTGTCTCCTAGACACGGGGTCCCAAGTTACTACAGTTCCCCAGTCATTCTACGAGACACATCTGTGTGACCACCCACTGAAGCCATTGGAGAATTTGTTGGAGGTGGAGGGAGCCAATGGGCAAGCTGTACCTTATTTAGGGTACATTGAGTTGGCCCTGAGGTTTCCCAAAGAGTTTGTAGGGGTTGAAGTTGATGTCCCCACCTTAGCTCTAGTAGTTCCTGATCTAAAGGGTCTATCGCAGGTTCTCATCGGTACCAATTCGTTGGATGTGCTTTATAGCCATTACATTAGTGAGAATGAGAGTAATCCTTGCTCGAATCTTCATGGTTATCAGGCAGTGCTTAAAGTCCTTGAGGCGAGGTGGAGACAAGCGAGCAGTGAAGCTTTGGGACATGTGAGGTTGATGGGGAATTTCCCTGAAGTTGTGCCTGCAGGGAGCACAGTGGTTCTGAATGGTTGTGTTCAGCTTCGGAAACTTTGTATGGAGAAGTGGGTAACCCTTGAGCAACCACCAGCTCCATTTCCAAGTGGTCTTTTAGTTGCCACCTGTGTGCATACGTTGTCCTCTAGACACCCCTCTCGGCTGTCAGTTTTGCTTAAAAATGGGTCTCAAGCAGACATAACGATCCCCCCTAAAGCTGTACTGGCTGAGATCCATGCAGTAGATAGAGTAGTAGAGAAAACCGCCCAGAATTTAAATGCTGAAGCACTAGCACCTACCTGTGCCAACCTCACCTTTGATTTTGGGGATTCTCCCTTGTCCTCAGACTGGAAGGAGAGGATATCCAATCTGTTAAATTCCATGCCTGAGGTTTTCTCTTTACACGATCTTGATTATGGTTGTACAGGTCAGGTGAAGCACCAAATCAGGCTAGCCGATGAGACGCCGTTTAAGCATAGGGTGCGTCCAATTCACCCTCGGGATATCGACGCTGTTCGACGGCATCTGCAGGAACTTACAGCCGCTGGAATCATTCGTGAGTCAGAGTCCCCTTTTTCCTCACCCATAGTGGTGGTCCGGAAAAAGGATGGCTCAGTTCGACTCTGTATTGACTTTCGGAAATTGAATTCCCAGACAATCAGAGACGCATACGCTCTGCCCAATTTGGAGGAGGTCTTCTCTGTACTTACAGGCTCAAGGTGGTTCTCGGTGCTTGATTTGAAGTCCGGGTTCTACCAGATCGAAATGGAAGAGTCTGATAAGAGCAAGACTGCCTTCGTATGCCCTCTTGGATTCTGGGAATTCAATAGGATGCCGCAGGGGATCACCAACGCACCAAGTACGTTCCAGAGACTTATGGAGCGGTGCATGGGTGATCTCCACAGGAAGCAAGTCTTAGTATTTATTGATGACCTGATAGTGTTTTCGAAGACCCTGGAGGAGCATGAGTTGCGTTTGGTGCAGGTCCTCAACCGTCTCAAAGAGTATGGGTTGAAGCTGTCACCTGAAAAATGTTGTTTCTTTCAAACATCAGTCAGATACTTGGGCCATGTGGTTTCGAAAGATGGAGTAGAGACTGACCCGGCTAAAGTTGAGGCTCTAAAAACTTGGCCGAGACCGACAAATTTGAAAGAGCTCAGAGCTTTCTTAGGCTTTGCCGGGTACTACAGAAGATTTGTGTGTGACTACTCAAAGATAGTCAAGCCTCTCACGGGACTCACTGAAGGGTACCCTCCGCTTCGTAGGGGCCGCAGTGGGAAACGCGAGGGGTGCGAGTACTTCGATGTCAAAGAGCAATTTGGTGATCGGTGGACTGTTGCATGCCAGGAAGCCTTTGATGCCATAATTTCCAAGCTAACCTCTGCTCCTGTCCTGGGCTTTGCCGACCCCAAGCTTCCATATATACTCCACACTGATGCCAGTACCACGGGGCTTGGTGCGGCATTGTACCAGGAGCAGGATGGGCAGATGCGGGTAATCGCGTTTGCGAGTAGGGGACTGACAAAGAGTGAGGCAAAATACCCAGCGCATAAGCTGGAATTTTTGGCATTAAAGTGGGCTGTTACAGCCAAATTCAGTGATTATTTGTATGGGGCAGACTTTACTGTTGTAACAGACAGTAACCCCCTGACGTACATTTTGACTTCCGCGAAGCTTGATGCAACCAGCTACCGTTGGTTGTCTAGCTTGTCAGCCTATACCTTTAAGCTTCAGTATAGAGCGGGAAGTCAAAATCAGGATGCAGACGGTCTTTCCCGGCGTCCACATGGTGAACCCTTGGATGATCTAATCTCTCAGAAAGAGAGAGAAAGGATCAAGCAGTTTACGCTCCAACACCTTGTGGCACCTGGGAACGGGTCTGGCGTTCTCATGGTGGATGTAGTGAAAGCCATTTGTGAGAGGCATCAAGTGATTGGGTCGTCCGAAGATCATGGTCTGACACACTCTTCAATTGCATTGGTAGAATCCCTCACTCATTGTGTTGATGCCTTGCCAGATGAGTTTCAACATGAAGAGGGGCATGGTCTTCCTGACCTCCCTCATTTATCAGAGGCTGCATTAGCTGAATGGCAAGGGAAAGATCCAGAGCTTAAGATGGTGATTGAGTGGATGGAGAGTGGTACTAGACCTAGTACCCAGAGGGGCCAGCCACCCAACATAGTCTTTTGGCTGAGAGAGTGGAGTCGACTTGAGCTGAAAAACGGGGTACTGTATAGAAAAAAACAGGAGCATGGTGCCTTTCACTACCAGCTAGTGTTGCCTGTTGGGTTAAGGGAGATGGTCTTGCGTAGTCTTCACGATGACATGGGGCACTTGGGTATTGAGAGAACACTGGACTTGGTGAGGTCCAGGTTCTTTTGGCCCAAAATGTCCCTGACAGTTGAACGAAAGATCAAAACATGTGAACGCTGTGTACGCAGAAAAACCCCTCCAGACAGAGCAGCTCCTCTGGTCAATATACAAACTAGTAGGCCTTTGGAGCTGGTCTGCATGGACTTTTTGTCGTTAGAACCCGACCACAGCAATACTAAAAATATATTGGTTATCACAGACCATTTCACGAAATATGCCGTAGCGGTGCCAACCCAAAATCAAACAGCTCGGACAGTCGCTAAATGTCTGTGGGAAAATTTTTTAGTGCACTATGGGTTTCCTGAGAAACTGCATAGTGACCAGGGACCTGATTTTGAATCCCACACAATTAAAGAGTTATGTCGTGTCGCAGGTATCCACAAAATTCGTACCACTCCATACCACCCCAGAGGTAATCCGGTGGAGCGTTTTAACCGGACGCTTCTCCAGATGCTGGGAACGTTGGAGAATAAGCAAAAGTCCAGATGGAAAGAGTTTGTAAAACCCTTGGTTCACGCCTACAATTGTACGCGTAATGATACAACCGGGTATACTCCTTATGAGCTTATGTTTGGGCGACATCCTCGTTTGCCAGTGGATTTAGCTTTCGGGTTGCCGGTTGAAGCTCCAGTCAAATCTCACTCCCAGTATGTTAAAGACTTGAAGGACCGGCTGCGAGAGAGCTATGAGATGGCTACAAGGAATGCTGCCCAGCTAGCGGAGCGCAATAAGAGAAGGTTTGATGAACGCGTTGTTGCTTCCCCTTTGGAAGAAGGTGATAGAGTTCTTGTGCGCAATGTTAGGTTGCGAGGTAAGCATAAGCTCGCCGACAAGTGGGAGCAAGATGTCCAAGTAGTGGTTAAGAAAGCGGGTGACTTGCCGGTATACACCGTCCGACCTGTGGGGAAAAGTGGTCCTCTCAGGACGTTACATCGTGACTTGTTGTTTCCGTGTGGGTTTTTGCAGGCAAACAGACATGAGCAGCAACCTAAGCAGAGGATCATTCGTAGGCCCAGAACTAGAGCTTGTTCATGTAATGATGAAGTGCAAGAATCAGGATCTGGATGCGAGTATTCTGGGTCTGAGGATGATCAGTTCCTTTGTCCTGTACTAGGGGACACACTGGACTTTGAAACTCGAGTTTTAGTGAACCCTGACCATTTGTCGTGCCCAGAAACTCAGAACATCCTAATTGACTCGCCTGTCATTGAGCCTGTTAGAGAGACCATACCTACCGAGAGCGTACCCACCTGTGGGTTAACCGAGGGAAATCCAGAGCAACCTGTAAAGGAAAGATCACCTGATTGCAGACTTGTGGAGGGAAGCGTACCTGAGGCTGTAGATGTAGAAATCCCTTCCGCTGAGCTGGAGTCAGGTGATACTAATCCCGGGTTTGTTCTTAGTCCTGAGTCTTTAGGAGGGTCTCCGGCCCAGGAGGCTGAAATGAACGTTGATTGTGAAGTTGAGAACAGAAGTAAAGAGGATCTAGCTTTGAATGAAACTATGCATGCTGATCAGAGTAAACAAATGAACGATACTGAGTTTGAGGAGGGAATTATTCCCAGGCGTTCACAAAGAGAGAGACGACCTGCAAAAAGGCTTGAGTATTCCCAACTAGGGAATCCACTTACCGTGGTAATTCAATCTCTGCTTCAAGGTCTGAGTGTAGCATTCAGTACTTCTTTGGAGGAGACGAATGTTGCTTCTGTTGATGATGTGCCTGTGGTTGTGGCCCAACCCCAAAAATATGCAGATGCAGCGGGACGTGCATGTGTTCAGGAGGGGAGGGTGTAACCCGGGTTACTATAAGTCCTGTGAAGCTGAAAGAGGGGAAAAAAATATAAGTTGCATTCTCACATTTTCACAAAGATATTATTTTTAATTATTATTTGTGAAGTTATGAGTGTTTTTGTGAAAAAGAAACAAAAACAGGAAAATGCATAAAGGAAAAAAAATAAAATTCATTTAGAATACTTATCCCGTTGTACAAGTGGATAATTGGTCCAATTAGACGAATAGAAAGTAGCCTCACTAAAAATGGGCGGTGTCAAGGGAGACGGGAAGAAATTGTTCCTTCGTCAGAGGAAACAAAAAGGGTTTGTGAATCTGCTCCTGATGCAACGATTAGGTGATCCTGAAAAAGAAAAAAAAACAATATTAAACAGGTATAAACAACAGTTGTATCAGAGAAACATTAGAGATTTTGAGATAGAAGTGCGGATTGAACGTCATCAATCAGAGATCACGAGTGGATGTTAGCGTGAATGCTACAAAAGTGGAAAAATACACATTTGGAAGCCTTTCGCAAGTCTTTCTAAGTGAAAATCGAATTCTCTTGGTAAGTGAATTAAATAAATCTTCATTTACTGACATTTTTCTATGTAAATGTTGGGTAAATTGTGTTCAAACCGTAATTGATACAGTGCTATATGCATGTTGAATGTTAAATGCATATACAAGTTATTCTTCTGTTCGAAATGGGAAGAATATTATGTGAATGTACTAAATAACTAATGTTTCAAGGTTGGAAACTACTTTGGAAGAGTTTATGAGTGTTATTTTTATTGTTACGTCGTGTTTTTGAGGTATAAGCTAATTGCTAATCGTGACGCACGTGATACGGGCAGATAAGGCCTAAATGCGTCACTTCAAGATGTTGTTCGTGCACTTTCACAGATTTAGTGTGTTCGATACAGATGGAGTTTAATATGTTAAAAGTTGCTTTATTTACGAATCTGCTGTTGTAATGATGTGTGTTTCACAAATAAGTGTCTAATTGTATTTTTGGCCTTGTCTTTTGCAAGGTTGGGTCTTTTCTTTTTTGTTTTTTTTCCTTTTCTTTCTTTTTTTTCCTTTTTTTCCCCCTTTTTGTCTTTTCCTTTTTTTTTTTTCCATCACCCCGTGTTGGATGCTTCTGACTTTCCTCTGGACGCTGGATGACTTCGGAGGATTTTGAACTTGAACTGTTCCTGTTCCACATTGAGAGACCTTATTGCGTGCAGGAACTGGCGAGCCATGCCCATGTAAGGACTGAGCTTTGAGGATCAAGTAATCAACAGGGTGGTAGGATTGTACACATTATTTTCCTCTCTTGACTGAACTCTTTTGCTCGGAATTGAGTCATTTCCGGAAGAAGGATCTCGAGAAAGCAAAAATCGAACTGGGACTGAAATTGACTGAAATTCCAATTTATATTGGAATTGTTATTCTAAGCAGTTTGCTGTGATTTCTATTTTCTGACATTTATATTGTGTTGAATTGTATTTAATTTTATTTACTTTTTCCATCTATTTCTATTCTGTGGTGGTTCGCAAACAAAGAAAAGAGTATTTCAAATAATTCTTAATTGAACATCTCATTCATATCAAATACAAAACTATTTTCTACAATAAACAAACCGATTGAGCAACAAATTAAATAAATAGGAAAAGAGTAAACATACAAATACATTTTATTAGGTTGAACCTAAGTAGGTCAAAGGAAGAAAACTAATTAAATACACTCTCTAATAATAGCAAAAGGGCTAAATAGGATAAAAACCACAAGAAACAGGGTAAATCTGAATCTTTAGGATAAGGTTTACTGTTATTTTTTCATTTATTATTATTTTTTTTTTTTGCTTGTTTGGTTGTGACACTGTTTAAGATTTTTTTGCTGCTCCTCAATACAATTTTACTTACTTCAAACACATCCAGTGCTAAATGTGTTTCTTTTCTTCCTTGTTGTTGAGCCTGTCTCTTGAGCGAGTTTAGTCTTCTGTTAGCTGGTCCAAATCTGCAGGAAGTGCTCCCTCTTCACCCTCATTTTCATTTGCTACCGGATGAGAGTGAGTATTGCACTTGTGCTGTGACACTGGTTACACTCTGTTGCTACACTCATGATACATTACATTAAAAACATTTATCACTTTGGGATGAGTGTTATATTCAGTTCTTTTCTTAATATGATATAAACCAAACTTTTTACTAAAATTTCAATTTGATGACATTGGAGGAACAATACTTGCAGTGCTTGTTTTGCATATGAATACAAGATAAAAATCTGGGCCCGTATTCACAAAACCACCTAAGGCTAAAAGTAGCTCATCGCCGATTTAGAAGAAAATCTTAAAAATAATGGGTGTGTCAGTCCTAAATTTAGGACTCCTAAATGTTTGCTCTAAGAGTATTTCACAAAGTGTTTTAGCAGTAAAACTAGCTCAAAAATCTGTGAAATGTTAGGAGTATTGAAGAGGACTCCTAAGTTCAAAGTCACTAAGACCAAATCCCAACTATCCCAAAATGGCTGTTGTTAGCAATCTGCCTTTGAACTTAAATGTTTTAGAAACACTCTTCTTTACTCCACACCTATGTTTTCCCAGGCAGCTTTTTTGGTTTTGGAGGTTATACCAGCTCCAAATTTTCCTTTGATTATATCCTTGTTGTCATTAACACGTTGGGCAAGAAGTAACAGCTGTTCTTGCGTCCCATTTGATTTTCTTTTATGTCTAACTATCAGCCATGAATATTCTGTTCTATTAATAAAAACTGTTTATATGCATATCAGCTAATTGTTTATGAGAAGCACACATGTAAAAGACTGTCAAACAGCTGAACACATACTTGTTTAATTAATGACACTTAGCCTGCATTTTAAAATCTTAATTTGAATGTGGCAACATTTAAAAAAAAATGCATTTGAATATGGCAAACAATACCACGCTCTACAATATTTCTGACTCAGCCAGCGCAGTTTCTTCAGAGCGGCTGCAGGAGTTCTGATGACGACATGGCTGTTTCGCGATTGGCCAGATTTACCGCATGGCAATGATCAAGTGTGTTTCAGGTTTATTCTCAGTTTATTATACTGTGATGTCATGCTGACATGTGCCAAAAAACTCCGGCGACAGCGAGGCGGCTGTGTCGGATTGAGCAGCCGGGAGCAGTATGGGGTTATTTTTGTGTCTTTATTATTCAAACAAAAATACTGTGTTTGAGAGTAAAACTAAGTATTTTGTAATTGAAAAATAAAAGTTTGCAAAAAAAAGTCTTCTTAAATCTCAAAAATAAAGAAATTGATAACAAAAGTATTTGCAGTGCATGTACTTTTCTTTACAATCTTTATTTTTCTTTGCGCACTTCAAACACCGTTAAATAGAGGGGCACGAGATGACGATTGTAATCAAGGTAAAGACCATTATGACATGCAAGAGTCGTACAGTAGCGGTATTAACATTAAGTGACATGGCATTTGACACGCGGAAGGTGCGGGAGCAGTGACACTTTCAGCAGTGACACAGTCCATCGGTATATGTCAAAGAAAACCGTAAGTGTCACTGGCACTGAGCAGTGGCATGCGCCAGTGGCTTCCGTGCATGTCACTTAATGTTAATACCGCTACTGTACGACCGAGTCATCTCGTGCCCCTCTATTTAACGGTATCGCCGAACTACAGGCGGGCTTAGCTAACGTTACGTATTTAAATATGTGAGCATGAGAAGAGAGACTACATAAGTTCACTTGTCACTGAGTTTAAGACGTTAACTTGGTTATCTTACCCAGTAAACAAAACGTAGTGGGCGTGGTCACTTCAATCGAGAGTGACCAATAGAAAAAGGCCTTTCATCCTGGTAGGTAGAGACCGCCCACTGAGATACAGCTTACTCGCAAGCAAAACTTTTTAACTCGCAAACAAAAATTTTAGACTCGCAAAAAAAGAAAGCAGAAAGGAGAGCAAAACTTGTGGTTTCGCGATGAAAAGTGTTTGAAGTGCGCAAAGAAAAATAAAGATTGTAAAGAAAGTACATGCACTGCAAATACTTTTGTTATCAATTTCTTTATTTTTGAGATTTAAGAAGACTTTTTTTGCAAACTTTTATTTTTTAATTACAAAATACTTAGTTTTACTCTCAAACACAGTATTTTTGTTTGAATAATAAAGACACAAAAATAACCCCATAGAGCAGTAGGTCTCCACCAACTGCGCTGACCAAAAGCAAAATAGGAAACGCCTGGATGACGTCACAGCTTAAAGCTTATTGGTTCAGACAACCGTGATGTCTTTTCTAAAAAAAAAAAAAATTTTTTAATCTAATAGGTTGTTTGCAAACACGTGATTCTGAGGACGTGCAAAATGCAGCTGGAGGGCAGGAAGTGATTTTTCTCTATAGGAATCAATAGCAGAATCTCAAAATGACTGTGTTTTCAGTTGTTTATGGAAATCGGTCAAATCGAAAAGTTTTATTTCATATCGTGTATGAACATCTGCTGTTGCATAAGGAGGAAAAGGCAAGAAACTGACTGAAAAAAAATGTGAAAAGTAGCTTGTAAACCTACGTCTGCCGTCAGGAGGAGAGTCAGATAATACTTGTGTGTGCGAATGGTTAATAAAATATTAATAATATTAAGATATAAAGAAATATATAAATAGATTCAGGGTGAGACAGTGAGAATTCACTCAATGCTAAATGCCACATGTACATACAATGCAAATAAGATATTTGCAGTTGATTACAATTAAACCTTGTGAGATTGCGATAAAATGAAAGCGCTATTTGCTCGCTTTCTAGGCTATAATCAATTCAGAATTTGAAAAAAAAAAGTTTCTCTTTACACGCTGCTAACAGGACCAATGGTAGTAGTTTAGGAGTGGCATATATCCTGCATCCTTCATATAAATGTGGGAATCACTTTCGAAAGAGTTTGTTTGCTCTCAGGCTTAGTTGCGTAGCTTATTTCCTCCGCCTCGATGACAGGCAGCTATTTCAATTTAGTTGAAAAATCACTCCTCTTCATAACATAAGGATCACATCCAACATATGTTGTGATTTTCTGTTTATATGTTTCTCTTGTACAGTACAGACATTCCTCCATCTCATCCGTTCTGCTTTTTCAGTCACTCCTGAAACTTGGCGCTGCATGTGCAGGGTTTTGTGGCTACTGGTCCTGTTAACAGCACGTAAAGCGAAACTTTTATTTCTGATTATAGAAAGCGAGCAAATAGCGCTTCCGTATAGTCACTAAAAAGCTGTCACTCACTTCAATTTATTGCAATCTCACAATGTTCCGTTATAATCAGTGACGCTCTAGAACTACAAATATAATATCTTACATTGTATGTACCTGTGGCGTTTAGCATTAGGTCTCACTGTCTCACCTTGTATATATTTATATATATTTCTTTATTAATATCTTAACATATTATTATATCTTTTCTTAACCATTTGCACACACAAGCATTATCCAGCTCTCCTCCTGACCACAGACGGAGGTTTACAAGCCACTTTTTCCTGCGCTTTTTCAGTCAATTTCTTGCCTTTCCCCCCTTATGAACAGCTAATTTTCATACATGATAAAAGATATTTTGTGGTTTCTCGGTTTGACCGATTTGAGCATCCATAAACAACACAAAACATAGGCATTTTTGAGTTTCTGCTAGTGATTCCTATGGAGAAATATCGCTTCCTGCCCTCCAGCTGCATTTCGCGCCACAGCAATGACGTCATGTGCAAACAACCTATATCATGTGATTATGTGTTTAAATTGTGCATGAATATTCCCAAACACTATGCCACTGCGATCTCTGCGTGAGATATGTGTTTGTTGTCATATTTCTTTAAAAATCTAAAATACACGTTTGTATTAAAGTAAAAATTGATGATAAATCTGCCTTTCGTGTGGAATTAAATTAGAGTGCCTTGATCATCAACAGAGCTGAAATTATATCATGTTTATCAGCAACAGAGCAGGTGAGTGTGATAAGGCGATATCCGCCTTTGATCTCGTAGATCTCTTCTGAGATTCTCCTGATAAGGCAGGTTTCATACAAAATAATATAATTCTTCAGGCTAGATCTTTGCATTTTAAAAAGCCACCAACAGACTCGTTTGGCTCATTCTGCTACTTCTCTTTTTTTTGTCAATGACGCTCAGATTTATTTTTATTTTTCAGATTTATTAAGTCTTGTTTTTCTCAGCTTTTCTATTCGAAAAGATATTTTTCTATCCGATTAAAGAAACCAGGCTCAGTCGGGGGGCCAGTTCTCCTCTGGCCAATGTTCCCGTGGTCTTGTGCCGACAGCCGTCTAGGTGATGTGGTCTTCACTGTGGATCCGTCTCTGGGGCTCATCTAGTTGATGTGGACTCCGCTGACATTCAGGGCTGTAGAGGTCGTCTCTAGGTGCTGATCCACCGCCTGGGCTGGGTTCGGACTGGATCCGGGGGGCTGCAGTGACCATCTGATCTTAAGTAGAGCATTACCGCCATCTACTGTGGGCGATGAATCGGAGAGTATAGACCAGGGGTGGTGAACTCTGGTCCTGGAGAGCAGCAGCCCTGCAGAGTTCAGCTCCAACCCTAATTAAAACTCACCTGCCTGTTGCTTTCTAGTAACCCTTCAGACCTTCATTAGCTTGTTCAGGTGTGTTTGATTAGGGTTGAAGCAAAACTATGCAGGGCTGCGGCTCTCCAGGACCGATGTTCGCCACCCCTGGTTTAGATGTTGTTGCGTGTTCAGCTCCTCCATCCACAGCCCAGGTCCCTTCCAGCCCAGGAACAAGGAATAATAATAATAATCTTTTTATTCTATGAATTAACTGAGACCTTTTTAGAAATAGTAATAATAGACTGTAACTTCTTATTGGATTTAAAAGTTCTTTTAATGTTAAATGCTGCTCGTCAAATTTTTGAAGTTCTTCAGTTAGTTTCCTTCTATCTTCTGTATATCTATTGTACTGAATGAGGACATGTTTTTCTGGTTTCACACCATTCGCACAGCCCTGTTGGATGTTTTCCTATAATATTTAAGTCTACGAGCTCCTAGGTGGACCTTTAATTTGCCTCTTTGCTGTGACGTCATTCGAGACGCGCCGCGATTCCAGTCAGAGCAGATGATGGTTTATTTTGTTGCAGTTTAACTGACAGATGAGCTCCCAGTGACATGATAATATTATTTAATTTATGCTTAGTAATATACAATAAATGTTAAAAAATGAAAATATTTGTTGAATGTAACATTGTAATGTTTTTTTTTTTTCTGTAAGTAAAGCGGATCGAAAAGGGAAAAAGTGATTTACTTGTGTTTCTTTTTCTTTACAGTGATTATTGCTATTATCTCTTAAAGTGATGGAAAACTACATGTGTAATAATTTAGCCACATACTATTATAAACATGAACATTAATAAAGATGAGAGTGAAGACGTTAGTGATACAGAAATATGCAGAATAAAAGAGAAAGAAACTGAGGAACAAAGAGACATAAACAAGCTTTCAAATAACATGTTTTCATATGTAATTTAAATATGCGCTAACAGCGAGTTGTACAGTGTATGCACACTGAACAACTCACTGTTAGCGCATATTTGCATTTTCATGTGAATTCAAAGAATGTCGCATCACACTTTGTAGCTAATGATTATTTATTAATTTATTTATTTGATTTGAAGTTTAATTATATCACCTTGGATTGATCAAATATCGAAATACTAGAATGATAACACTGGTTTAAATATACAATAATGTCATTATAAACCCTAGTATGCAAAATTAAGTTGTACTGGGTTAAATGGAGTATTAGCGTTACCTAGTGAATGTATTATGTACTGTAAATGTGTTGAATGGGTGAACCTGAGTGAGAAATAAACAACACATGATTGTTTCCCAGCACCTGAGTGTTTTATTGTTAAGATAAAATATTATAAAAACAAAATTAGACATTTTCCCTCAATTTTAGTTTAGTTTAACTTCAGCCCTGATTAAACACACCTGTCTGCAACTGTCAAGTGGCAAGTCTGAGTGTGAGTCAGTAAGGAAAACTGTATGATTAAGCTCACGTAGCAGCATTATGGACATTCAGGCTTTACTGCTACTGAAATATAAAATATATAATTTATTGTCATGCATATGTTGTACAACCTAACCACATAAGAACTCACATGGGTGAAGGGTCCTACATGTGCCATCAATGCGGAAAAAGCTTCACACACAAAGGAAACCTTACACTGGAGGAAAGCCTTACATGTGCTGTCAGTGTGGAAAGAGTTACACACACAGTATTCCCTGGTGGAAAAAAAAACAGCATATGCTGGTAGGTATGTTTTGATGCTGGTTTAAGCTGGTCCTTAAACCAGCTGGTCCTGGACCAGCTTAAACCAGCATCAAAACATACCTACCAGCATATGCTGGTTTTTTCACCAGGGTTATCCTTAAGAATCGCATTTTAATTCACTCTGGCTCAGTGGCTTTCTCATGTGTGGTAAGGGATTCACACACAAAGAAAACCTGAAGTGCAGTAAATTATTTATTATTTTATCACACTTAAAGAGATATCTGAAAATTCATACAAACAACAAGCCCTATGTGTGTTTTTTAAGGCTTGGTGATTTCAAAGCGCACCAGACAATACATAGTAGTGTGAAAAATCATGTGTGCTCTGAATGTGGGAAAGCGTTACGTAGAGCTAGCCATTTAAAACAGCAGCAAATCATCCATACTGGAATATTACCGTACGAGTGTTCACACTGCAGAAAGACTTTCTTATTTGGCAACCCTCAATACAGTTGTCAAGTAATTCAAATGTTATTTTAAAAATGCTGCAGGCTATATGTTTTCTCACCAACTGAAATCACTTAAAATACAATAACTTCAATAGAATTGTTATTCCAAATGCAGCAAGTTTACTGTTTTGGTGCAATACACTATACTCACCTGTAAATAACTGTAAATGTAGATGTAAATGTACCTGTAAGTCCTTATTCACACCAACTGCACACCACTCTTCTTTCCTACGTTTTGTTGTGAGTTTGCTAGTTTTGACTGCAGTTCTTTGGGGTATATTTTAAAGGTTACATGACCAAACTGGAAAACTGGTGTCATCACACCGTTTTATGTGATTTTCATTTCTGCATGTTAGTGAGAAGTAGTAAAATAACAAGTTTACATCAGTCTGACATTATGTCAAACATTATATCAGTTTGCATATGTGATTATGATCATCTTTGATAGCTCCTCTGAAGGCAGAGTAAAACAGCTCCAATATTTAACCAAACACAAAAGACCTGAACGGGAAGCAATGCAACCTGTTTTACTGAATACAGAAGTTATGTTGCACATTACCCCCATTATTGTGCCTGTTCTATGCACATCAGTATTTTTTTTATTATTATTATTAAACAAGCACTGGGAGTTTTGTTCTTCAAATTACACTGAATTTAAATTATAGTCAAAAGTTTGCATCATATCAAGAAAAGAACTGAACACTCATCCCAAAGTGATAAATGTTTTTAATGTCATGCATCTTGAGTGTAGCAACAGAGATTATGATGCAGCATTATTTCTCCAAAGGCAAAATAAATTTCATTTAAAGAAATGAAACAAAAGAACAAAGGAAAAAGAAATGAAAGACCATGTTTAGCGAACTAACAGAAATTTGCTACAAGTTTGAATAAAAGCAGCTACTACTTGAATACATTTCTATGTCACATTCTGTATTTACACGTCAGTCTGCAATGAAGCCATAAGCACGTTTTTGGCATCTTCTGCTATGTCATCCAGAGCTCTCTTCAGCATTATTGAGACGGTCACATAGGACAGTCCTCCAGCCAACACACTGCCAAGTAGGGGTATGAGACTCACAGCATACTCAACTGCATTTTCAGCCACAAACAGGATTGTAGCACCCGCTAAGGAAAATATTGAAGCTGGGTTTATTCCACCAGTCAGTGGCGACTTCATTAGACTTCTGAATTCTTCAATGGTCTTCCCAGATCTTTCACAGAGCTTCTGCAAGGATGGATCATCAAGACCAAAGGCACTGTAGTATGTTTCTATCACATTTTTAACAATGGCTACATCCATACCAACTGAAAGACCAGGAATTGGGACCGTAGCCCCCAAAGCAGACAGTAAGGCAACTTTTCCAATGTTTTCCTCTAGAGCTTTCTTCTTTTTCTCATTAATCTCCAGTGTGATATTTGGCAAAGCCAACATCAGCACATGTCTCTTATGCTGTGGAAGCTCTCGCTCTATTCTCTCCTGCAGCTGATTTAAATCATACTTGCCGAGCTCAAAGTTAGAGATCAGGAACACAACAGGATTCTCTATACCAATCTTTCTCAGACCTAGACAGAAACAGGAAAGGGCATCATAAGTCATTTAATATCTTATAATAAACCATTAAATATTTTATAATAATTACTGTATCTAAAAAAAACATTGTTGTGTGAACTGAATAACCAACCATTTTCACAGTCCTTTCGGATGATATCCAGTGTCTTTTTCTGGTCAAAGCTCTTCTTCCTCTTCTCAGAATTAATGCTTGAGTCAATCTTGGAACGCACAAAATAAAACTTTTTCCCCATTCTCATGATCTCTTTGGCCAGCTGAATGTGGCATTCTCTGAACCGATCTGAAGCAATGATGATGAAAAAATCATAGCGTTCAAACACAACCTCTTTCAGATACTCATCGGCTTTGAAGTTTGGTGTTCCAATGCCAGGAAGATCCCACACTTTCACAGTTTTGTATTTTGGGTGAGGATAAACTTGAGGCTCCATAGTGGTTTCTACAGGGCCAGTTTTAGCAGAACCCTCTTCTTCATCCCCTAAACCCCTGAATGCATTGACAAACGTGGACTTTCCAGAACCAGACTCCCCTGTCACGCCAATGTTAAGTTCTACAAGATCCTGTTTTTTAAGTACTTCTTTGATTGTGTTTACAGCTGTTGGGAGATCCTGAGTAGATATTGATTCTTTAATACCTTCCAGATATTCCTTAGTTATCTTACAGAAATCATCATCCATCTTTAAAAAACAAAACAAAGCAAACAAACCCATCATGTCAAATTCAAGAGTGTTATAAAAAAAAAATGTAGCAAAAAAAAACAAACAGTAAGTTAAGTCTACTCTAAATGTCTGAAGTCCCTTTCTCTGGCCAATTTTAGCTGAAACTTAAAGTCCTGTTCCTTTTCAAACTTTCACACATAACCACGCTATAGGGAAACTCCTGTGTGGCTCATGCAGGGCACCACTGAATACTTCAGACGGGCACAGTGAGTGCACTGCTTGCTTGGGCTGTGCTCACTGAGGCAGACTGGGGTTTTCATTAGTTGTCAGTTATAATCATCAAAATTAAAAGAAATAAACACTTGAAATATATCAGTCTGTGTGGAATGAATGTATACATTATACAAGTTTCACTTCTTGAATGGAATTAGTGAAATAAATCAACTTTTTGAAGACATTCTAATTATATGACCAGCACCTGTATATAACAAGTAAGTTACATTAGCTAGCAAAAAACCTATTTCTTGCCTGGCTGCCAAGCCTCTCTTCGCACAGTGGTGATCCATGCTCGCTGGCTCCCTTCGTCTTTCTCACAGACTTACACTGTATGTGCGCTGGCACTTCTCCCAGAAAAAAATATCCGGTTCACATTTACAACCCTGCTCTGCATGTTTGCAATGTAAATCAGACAGGTTGACTGAAAATGCAGATTATTTTTCTTCCAACAGGACATGCTCTTGGAGCAGCTTCCCCGGTAACTAGCCAGACCAATAAACAAACACAGACCGGAAGTTAACATCCTGGGGTCGGGTCTACTTTTATTTGTGTACACTCACCATATCAACAAACTTATGTGGTTTTTGAAAATAAAGAGTATACAGGGTGTCTTTTCAGTCTTCTAAGTCTCTGTGAATATCCAGTTAAAATGCGTCACTAAAATGAACTGAAACTCAGCGAACACATGACACACAAACACAAGAGATATATCTATAGAAAGCTTGAAATGTCTACTTTTAATTTTTTGTGTGTGTGTTAAAGCAATCCGTATAAAACTAACACGTTGTCCTGTTTTCCCTCCTCTGAGCTCATTACCTCTAATTAGATCACGTCCACATGCTGTTCACGCTGTTGTTATGACAAACATCCACGTGAAAGACGCGTGACATGACCGTCCACATCAACTCATAAACAAAGCCGCAACGTGTTTGTGTCAGATACTTTCATTTTTGGAAGAAGGCACTGAGAGGAATAAGCCTTGTATTTACCACAGATACCACAGGCCTTTAGAGGAGGGCCTTTTGTCTCTCAGGTGTGAATCACTAAATATTCAAAGCCATTGTCACTCCCTCGCATATTCCCTTTCGATCACAAAACACGTCTTAGAAAATTTAAATAAGTATATTGTTTTTTGTGAACGACTGAACGAAATGATTTTCACATCATTTTGTAGAGAAAAACTCTATCCAGTTCTCAAAAGTCTTGTGGACTAATGTTCTGAATGTGTTTCATTGCCTTATTTCAGTGACTTCAAAAAAATAGATTTTCACTAACCACACATAAATGTTGTTTTCTCAAAAACACAAACATGTACATTCATGTTGCTTACATATTATTGTAGCCCAGTTTGTGCTGATTACAATGTAATTAAATTAAAGTGCCCCTATTATGCCTTTTCAAATATGTCCTTTCATGTAGTGTGTCATGTAGCTGTATGTGAACATAAACTATCTGCAAGTTGTGAAGCCGACAGCGTACGATAAATAAAGTTATTGTCAATCAAAAAAAAGAGTCGACTCACATTTGCCTAAATGAGTTGTCAGGAATTCGAATCTTTTTCTGTTACAGACACACGTCACGAAGTAACATATTTGCTTAATGTCTGCCCACGTTCTACATCGCGAACAACTTGCCCGCCCATACATTTCCATGTGGTTTACGTCACATGGAAATTTACACGTACATTATACAGAAGATGCTGTATCATAGGCTGTGAGTAAAACAGTTTTATATTCACTTCCAAAAGATGATGAATCTACAAAGATTGTATTTTCTAGCAATCGTTCAAAATACTTAGTTGTGTATGTTATGTTGTGTAACACTGCACGTGTCATGCTAACCGGCTAAATCACGCTTCTGTAGTTCAGCTGTGGACCCACTGTAGTCTGACAATGTGTGATTGATGCAGCTTGACTGTCTGTCTGTCTCATTAGTTGGAGTAATGATAAAGGATGGCGAACGAAGCGGCTTTCACACCGAATGCAGAAAGCGCTGTGCTATGAAACCCATTCGTTTCAATGCCTTCCGCCGCGTGAGGACGGCTTGTTTCTGCCTCGACCAAAGCGGACGCGCAGCAGAGCGCGCATGCCATGGACAGAGTTCAAATAAGTTGTTCAAATAAACTTTTGGGCTGCACTGAACCCAGCGGCCAGCGCAGCACTTTCCGCGTTCGGTGTGAAAACCACCTTAATGCATTATACAATGTTGAAGTTTACAACATAGATGTGAGCCCGGTTCGGTTATAAAAGCAAATTGTGAGCACTTTCCACAGTAGACCGTGTTAACATGTCGATCAGCCACTTCAGCCATTTCATCATCAGCCTCTGGCTCGAATTGGTATGGCAAAATCGATGCCATCTTTTTTATGTATTGACAAGTCTCCAGGGCTGTCAGTCAGTTATGGCAATGGGCGTTTCGTTTTCCTAATGACCGTAAAGTCGCCCTCAAACCAAGACATGGTTATGTACCCAAAGTGCTCTCCAATCTGTTTAGAGCATAAGTTTTCACCTTCCTAGTTCTTCCTAACTAAGCAGGGTCCTAATTTACTCTGCACTGTCCAAGAGAATCAGAGCAGCTATTTGTACCAGAGGTCGCGTTAACCAAAAACTGTCTGTCATTTACAGAATTTATTATCAGTGACGGAAACAAGTTTTTTGCTATGCGTTTGATTACGCACAGGTGATAACCCATTTTAAGCTACAGCGATCTATCACACCAAAGAGCACCAAAACTGTATTTTTTGCTTGAATTTCCTAATGAAATGGACAGAATTTGAAATCTGAGACTGTTCATTCATCAACTGAAAACAGCATAGACCAAAAGATCTAACAATTGATATTAGTTCATAAAAATGAGAATCTATTAAAATTGAGATTTCTTTTCAAAATAAATGCATAAGCTTACATGGTCCTGTAGGTTCATGATTAAAAAATGAAAGTGTGAGCAAAAATAAAAGCAATTAAATGTGTTAATAAAATTAAAATATGAAAATAAAATGACTGGTACTAATTAGGGGTGTAACGATACATGTATCCATACCGAACCGTCATGGTATGGACATCTCGGTTCGGTGCCCTAAACTTAGCCCTTACTATAATACAAAAACAGTTCAGGCTTTAGTATTAAAAGTAACAAGAGTTTCCCCATAGCATATTCCCATTACCTCAGGGAACCGTTTTATCTGTTGGGAAGTCAAATGGACCAACAACTAAACAGTCTTTTATAATGTAGGTTATTTAATCTGAAATCTTAAATGCAAATACAAAAACAAACAATGATTTGTTATAGTATGAAAACTTACTCTTACTTTCAATCTCACCTTTCAAAGTGCTGTTGTTTCCTTCACAAATGTAAAATTTGCTATTGTACAAAGAAAAGTTTGAAATGCATTCAATCACGGTGTCCAAATGAATGAGTAAATTACGATTATAATGTAAAGCCTAATTGATAAATCATGCATTTTAATGCTAAAAAAAGATTCTAAAAAGCATTTTACATTACAGCATTGAAGTTATTCCTGAGTTTTTTTTTTATTCTATAAACATTTAGAGGATCAGTGAACAGTCAAAATACATTGCAATAGAGTCAATTAGCCTGTATCTTACTTACCAAATTATTTTGTGCAGCAAGAAGATCCTGCCAGCATATGATCTGAAGTGAAGCCTGTGAAGCCCAGACCTAAACTTTTCTACTTCATGCAAGACAAAGCCAAGTTCCATCCAAGAAATAGTTTCACTTTCACTGCTATGAATCACCATAGTAACATAGTCAGAGACTTTTTGTTCATATCTGTGCATTAACACCCAGAGGCATCACTACATCCATGTTACTGCAGTGTACATGTACTGAGAAGATTCAGGTTCTGTCTGGACTGATGAACTGATTAATGAGAATGAACTGATTAATTCCAATAAATTAATATTTATTTAATAAAGATTCATAAACATTTGTTCATAAACATCTCTAAAGGTGTTTATGTGTAAATGATATTTATGTTAGATGCTGTCAACATTGAGTTTCGGGGTGTATGGACACTGCATGGTTGACGCAAAATACACATGGGATATTTAACACACAAAAACAATCAGAAAAACTTTATAATTACAAATGAATAAACATTTAGTTGAAAACAAAATAATGTTGGTATTTGGCTGATCTGAATAAGACATTTTTTCTAAATATTTTTTTCTCTATATCAGAAGGCAAATCACCTTCAATTAATTAATACAATTTATTTATTAATTAAATAATGTATTTATGTAACGATGACGCTGAGGCGGCGTTAGAATCCATTTGCGGAAGTTTATTGCAAACAACAGAAAACATACACGTGTAGCCAGGCAGTGGGTCGGTAACCAGAAAGCAGTCCAATCTTTCAACAGTCCAGGGGTAATCCGTAAACGTAGTGATAAACCAGGCAATATAGTCAAACCGTAATAGCAGTCCACACAGGCAACCTATCCAATAGGGGAAATCCAAGAAAGCAGTAGTCAGAAAACAAAGCAGAATCATACACGTGTAAGCAAATCAGGATAATCAGACAAACGCTCGGTAAGGCAGGTAAACTGGCAATACTTCGCAGTGAGTGAGCACATGGTGAGTCCTAAAATATTGCCAAACAGGAAGTGACAGTAGAAGCAGCAGAGGGAGCGTGCAGTCAGTACTCGGGAGATGGCTCCCTCTGCTGGCGTGGCGTTACAGTACCCCTCCCTCTAGGAGCGACTCCTGGAGCTCGGCGAGGTCGTCCCCGTGGTCGTGGCGCTGGACGGTCGGGTCTGGCTCGATGGAACTCCTCCGTGAGGGACGGATCCAGTATGTCGTTGGCGGCTACCCATGACCTCTCCTCAGGTCCATAGCCCTCCCAGTCCACCAAATATTGGAGCTGACCCCCTCTGCGCCGAGAGTCCAGCAACTCCTTCACCTTGTAAGCAGGTGAACCGTCCACATCCAAGGGTGGCGGCGGTTCTGGGGCCATCTGGCCGGGGTCAGCCTCCGGGTGGACCGGTTTCAGGAGCGACACATGGAAGGAGGGAGAGATGCGATAGTTAGGAGGAAGCTCAAGCTGGTATGTAACTTCATTTATACGTTTAAGAATCTTAAATGGTCCAACATACCTTGGGCTGAGCTTCCTGCTGGGCAGCCGCAGCTTGATGTCCCGTGTTGAGAGCCAGACCCGCTGTCCAGGTTGGTAGGGAGGGTGCGGAAGGCGGCGCCTGTTGGCCTGAATTTCCTGATTCCTTACGGCCCGCTGGAGGCGCACATGAGCACTATCCCACACCCTCTCACTACGCTTAATCCAGTCATCGACAGCCGGTACCGAAGAGGGTTCACCAGACCACGGGAACATGGGGGGCTGAAACCCCAGGACACACTGAAAGGGGGTGAGGCCTGTAGAGGAATGAGTGAGTGAGTTTTGGGCGTATTCGGCCCAAGGAAGGAACTCTGACCATCTGTGCTGCTCTCTGCTGCAGTATGAACGGAGATATCGACCGATCTCTTGATTTAGTCTTTCCACCTGTCCATTACTTTGAGGATGGTATCCTGAGGTGAGACTGACATTGATGTCGAGTTGCCTGCAGAAGGCTTTCCAGACTTGTGAAGTGAACTGAGTACCTCTGTCACTGACGATATCCTCAGGTAGTCCATACACTCGGAAGACATGGTTGAAAAGAGCTAGGGCTGTTTCCATGGCTGTGGGCAAGGCCTTAAGAGGGATGAGACGGCAGGATTTGGAGAAGCGGTCGATGATTACCAGTATTGTTGTGAATTCTTGAGAGGATGGCAGATCTGTGACAAAATCTATGGACAGATGGGACCAGGGTCGTTGTGGAATGGGTAATGGTTGCAGCAATCCTGAAGGCAGTTCCTTGGGGGTCTTAGACTGTGCACAGATCTGACAAGACTTGACGAAGGTGGAAGTGTCAGCAGACATTGAGGGCCACCAGAATGAGTTTTTTACCAGGTGCAACGTACGAGATATACCTGGGTGTCCAGCACTGAGCGAGGTATGAACCCATTGCAGAACTTGCTGACGCATGTCTTGTGGTACATAGTGTTTATTTGGTGGGCATTGTGGTGGTGGAGGATCCCGCTCGTGCCCTCGCTGAATCTCCTCCATAATGTCCCACGAGATAGGGGCCAGTATGACTGTGGGTGGAAGAATGGGTTCCGGCGGCAGAAGATCAAGGTGAGGATCGTGTTGCCTGGAAAGAGCGTCTGCCTTACTATTCTTGCTTCCTGGTCGATAAGTGACTGTGAAGTCGAAACGAGTAAAGAAGAGGGCCCAACGTGCCTGGCGTGGATTCAGCCTCTTAGCACCCTTGATATACTCGAGATTTTTGTGGTCCGTGATAACTTGAAATGGGTGTTTGGCGCCCTCAAGCCAATGCCGCCACTCCTCAATGGCTGCTTTCATGGATAAAAGTTCTTTGTTACCCACGTCATAATTTCGTTCTGCACTGGTGAGTTTTCTGGAAAAGAAGGCGCAGGGATGAAGTTTGCCTGGCTGACCATGACGTTGAGACAGAACGGCTCCGATACCGCAGTCCGATGCATCCACCTCCACGACGAATGGCAGCTCCGGGTCTGGATGTTTCAAGATAGGGGCGGTAGTGAAGCTTGCCTTGAGGGTAGCGAATGCACGTTCTGCGCCTTCGGTCCAACAGAGCTTCTTGGGTTTATTCTTTAACAGAGAGGTTAGAGGAGCAGCAATGGTACTATAATTACGGATGAATCGACGATAGAAGTTGGCAAAGCCCAGGAACCTTTGTAACTCCTTGACGGTTGATGGCTGGGGCCACTCCGTGACTGCCTGGATTTTAATCGGATCCATTTTTACTCCCTGGTGGCTGACTTGATATCCGAGGAAGGACGTCTGATGAACATGAAACTCACATTTCTCTGCTTTGACGTATAGCTGATGTTCCAACAGACGAGATAGTACTGTACGTACGTGAGTGATGTGTTCAGTTTCTGATTTGGAAAAGATGAGGATGTCGTCAATGTAGGCGATTACAAATTTGTTCATAAAGTCCTTTAGTATCTCGTTCATGAAGGACTGGAAGACAGCTGGGGCGTTGGCTAACCCATACGGCATCACCTGGTACTCGTAGTGCCCTCTAGTGGTGAGAAATGCAGTCTTCCATTCGTCCCCCTCCTTGATCCTGATGAGGTTGTAGGCACTTCGTAAGTCAAGTTTCGAGTAAATTGTGGCTTCCCGTAGTTGTTCTAGTGCCGGGGGAACTAGAGGCAGAGGGTACCGGAACTTTACCGTAACATTGTTAAGTCCACGATAATCAATGCATGGTCTCAACCCACCATCCTTCTTGCTCACGAAGAAGAACCCCGCTGCAGCAGGGGATGTAGACACCCGGATGAATCCTGATTCAAGTGCCTCTTCAATGTAATCCTCCATAGCTTGATCCTCCATTCGAGACAATGGATAAACTTTGCTTTTAGGCGGCATAGCGTTAGGCAGTAGATCGATTGCACAGTCCCAGGGACGGTGTGGAGGTAGCTGCGTGGCTTTTGATTTGCTGAAGACCTCAGATAAATCCTGGTAGTGATCGGGAATGGTGATCTTTACTTGGGTGTCTGGGCTCTCGATGCTTGTGGTGAGACACGGTTGAGGTTGAGCGAGAAGACAGTTCTCCATGCAGAATTGTGACCAGTGAGTTAGCTCCCCCTGGTGCCAGGAGATGTCAGGATCATGGATGGAGAGCCAGGGGAATCCGAGAATGACCTCGTACTTAGGTGAATCGACCACATACAAAGTGATACTCTCCTGATGCAGTAATCCAATCTGTAGTGTTATGGTTCTGGTTTGATGGTGGATGCCGTGGTCGATGAGGGTGTCATTGATGGCTTTGATTTGGATGGGTGGTATGCATGGTTGAGTCGGGATGTTATATTTCCTGACGATGTCCGTGTTTATGAGATTCAGTGCTGCCCCAGAGTCAATCATCGCTGTAAGATCAAGAGTGAGAGTATCAGTTCTTATGGTAACCGGCAATGTCAGAGATTTATACTGTAATGACGTGAGATCTTTGATATTTACCCCTGATGAATTCTTGGACTTGAGGGAACATCCATTACTACGGTGGCCTGGTCCACCGCAGTAAAAGCACAGGTGATTTATACGACGTCTAATCCGTTCATCCTCAGATAACCGTGAAGCGTTGAGTTGCATGGGTTCGGATGGTGGTTGTTCCGTTGCAGGATCACAGGTTGATGATGTATGCCGGTTGCTTTTGCTTGAGCGTTGCTTGGGTGACTGTCTCATGAGATTGTCGATCTTGATAGTGAGGTTGACGAGTTCGGAGAATGATGAATTCTCTCGTCGGCAGGCCAGCTCGGTTTGCAGGTCGATATGCAAGCTGTTGTAGAAGATAGCTTTGAGAGAAACATCATTCCATCCGCTCTGAGCCGCCAGAGTACGAAACTCAATCGCATAATCCGCTGCTGTACGGTTACCCTGTTTGGCATGAATGAGTTGTGTCGAAATATCCCTGCCCCCTGCGGGATATTCGAACACTTCTTGAATCTGTAGCAGGAAATACTCGACAGATTTCTTAAGTTGAGGGTCAGAATCCCATACAGCTGAAGCCCAGTCTAAAGCTCTACCGGTAAGCAGAGTCATCAAAAACGCACATCTCTTCTCCTCAGATTCGAAACGGTCTGGTTGATATTCAAAATACAGCTTCACTTGACGAACAAAACCTTTGCATTGCTCAGCCGTACCGTCAAACTTGTTAGGAAGAGCGAAGCTTACCGTTGAAGACATGGGAGGAGGCAGAGATCGTACGTAGTGCGTCAGGTGTTCGTTGACGGACTGTAGCTTAGCGAGTTGCTCCTGATAACTCTTTAACAACTCGCTCTGGTAAGCGAATGCTGCTTGTAAGTTGGAGACCTCCGCTGGATTCAGGGTAGGCGAAGTATTCTGTAACGATGACGCTGAGGCGGCGTTAGAATCCATTTGCGGAAGTTTATTGCAAACAACAGAAAACATACACGTGTAGCCAGGCAGTGGGTCGGTAACCAGAAAGCAGTCCAATCTTTCAACAGTCCAGGGGTAATTCGTAAACGTAGTGATAAACCAGGCAATATAGTCAAACCGTAATAGCAGTCCACACAGGCAACCTATCCAATAGGGGAAATCCAAGAAAGCAGTAGTCAGAAAACAAAGCAGAATCATACACGTGTAAGCAAATCAGGATAATCAGACAAACGCTCGGTAAGGCAGGTAAACTGGCAATACTTCGCAGTGAGTGAGCACATGGTGAGTCCTAAAATATTGCCAAACAGGAAGTGACAGTAGAAGCAGCAGAGGGAGCGTGCAGTCAGTACTCGGGAGATGGCTCCCTCTGCTGGCGTGGCGTTACAATTTATTATTTTTGGAACAGGAAAGTGGAAAGTTAGTTGAAACTAAAAGTATTTTATTACTTTAGAGTCTAATTTGTCACACCCTTTGGACTGTTTTGTGTGCTTTTCTCCCTTGTATGGCCTTATTTGGTCTTTCCTGTTCCGTTTCTAATTATGATGTCACTGTTTGATTGTTTTCACCTGTCCTCCCCTGATTAGTCAGTGTATTTAAGTTTGGTTGTGTTCCACATCTGATCATCGGTTCTTGTATTGTCATTCAGTCATAAGTCTTTTATGTTGTGTTTGCGTTTGTTCCCTGTGGATTATATTAATAAACTACATGTTCTGGATCTCCTCGCTCCTCCTCATCATTCTCCGCACACAACGCCGTGACATAATTGAACCAAATTTTCCAATTTTGGACACTATATGGGGTATAACTGCATTCACATAGGAAGCTTAAAATAGGATGGCATGTTTATTTCGTGCTGCAGCGTCATTTTTTTTTTTATTTATTTCTTTGAGGCCTCATTATATTTGAACAACAGAGTTTTGACGGCTTACTTTTCAAAAGATTGCTTTTAATTGTTATAAACCAGTTCTGTAACTTCTTGTTTCTGAAAAGCAGTATAGTAAGTCATGAATAAAGACTGTCAGGACATTTGCTTAACAGTCACTGCCTCAAACAACTCTAAAGCGATTGTACACACCCAGGTTATAAGTTATTTTAAAAGGCAAAATGTTTTCACCATAGTAATGAGAGTAAGATATACTTGCTAGACATGATTACAGTCCTGTTTGGTAAAAATACAAACAGTCACTGGTCAGAATCACTGATGCAGAAACCATGGTCCAGAGAAAGAGAACAAACTATTCTTTACTACTGGATAAAGAAAAAAAGGACATTTTGGGAAACAGCATGATATTCTATGGTTTGCTAGGCCATTCATGGAAGCATAATTGCTCTTTATTCAATATCAGAAACACTGCATTAAAGTCGCATATAGTTATTACAGCAATATCTACAGTCTAATCATATATGTTGAATTGATTACAATTAAAATCAGTAAAAATTATGATTTAAAATCAGTCAGAGCTAGAAATGTATCTTCATGTTTACAGCTTCATATTATGAGTAGAACACTTTCTATGGCTGTTTTTAGTGTATAAATCCTGATATGTGGCATGAATGTGTTTTGTGTATGAATTAACTTATGAAGAACAGCAGACTGGAGATGCAGTTTCTTTGCGTTGTAAGCCTTCCTCGTGCTATTGTTTCAGTGGCTTTTTTTTTTTAAAAAAGTGGTGGGGACGACGTGCACAAGTAAATGCAACATGCGGCTGTGACCTTTATTTGACTCAAAACAAAACATGAGTAGGAGTATTGCTCTATACAGCACTTCATTAAACAGCATCAAATTGAAATGAATATACAAATTTTTCCCTACACAGCACATTTAGATCTAAATATAATACTCATCTCAAAGTGATAAACTTTTTAATGTATCATGTATCAAGATTCAGTGTAATTTAACAAGAGGAAGCCAAAACCAAACTATAAAGTTAAAAAGACATAAAAGAGAATATACATTTGTATATTCAACAAAAGTATCACAATTCTCCAAAGAAAACTTAATTGTGAAAAATGCTTTTTTTCTATAAATGCCCCAAAAGCAAATTAGTTATAAATACTGTTGATTACTTGTGTCATTTTAACATTTTCACTTCAGTCTCCAGTGACGCCATCAGCACGTTCTTAGCATCAGCACCTATCAGAGCTGTCTTTAGCATACTTGAGACAGTCAGATAAGACATTCCTTCTGCCACCACAGGGCCAATAATGGGTATGAAGCTCATAAACATCTCAACAACATCTTCTGATATAAGAAGGGCTGTAGCACCCAGCAAGGCTAATATTGAGCTTGTGGTTATCCCTTGATGTAAAGGAGACTTCATCAGACTCTTCACTTCATGTCGAAAGACTATAATAGCTAAAAGTCAAAGCTAATAGTGAGACTAAGTGTTTCATGCTGCCATGCATCCTTGACTCCCACAGCCCTGGGATGGACCGCTAAGACTCTCCACCCTTCTAAGTCTTGCAAAATTACATAGCAGCAAGAGTCTATTTTGCAGCTGGTAACGCCGGTTCTGCTCTCCATAAGATGGTGGTCCTCCAGATTTTCCTCCACACAATGGATGAGTCTGCCCAGATCCCTCTGCTTTTAAGGAGCTACAAAACACAATCTATCTGCTCTGTGCACTACTGATTCAGCGCTCCGTTTGGTTGGACAAAAGCCAACCTGGTGGTTCATTTTGCACCCAAATTTAACAGAGATCAAGGACGCTGACAAGACAGGCCTCTTTGACACTGCAGTGGGCGGCTTTGTCGAGCACTTTACAGCAGCCTGGAAGTTGTCACAACTCATGCGCCACTTCCTGTTGAAACATTCTAGCTTGGCTGCTGCTTCAAATTTCCAGAAGGCCTCGTTGACTCAGCAGTCCTCCAAGCTTCCAAGACAGCTCAGTAAAGCAAAGCCTGAGATCAGACAGCATATAGTGCCTAGCACCATCCCCTTGCTGAGCACCAGGGACCCTATCCAAAGGTAACGCTGGACTGTTTTGTGTGCTTTTCTCCCTTGTATGGCCTTATTTGGTCTTTCCTGTTCCGTTTCTAATTATGATGTCACTGTTTGATTGTTTTCACCTGTCCTCCCCTGATTAGTCAGTGTATTTAAGTTTGGTTGTGTTCAACGTCTGATCGTCGGTTCTTGTGTTGTCATTCAGTCATAAGTCTTTTACGTTGTGTTTGCGTTTGTTCCCTGTGGATTATATTAATAAACTACATGTTCTGGATCTCCTCGCTCCTCCTCATCATTCCCCGCACACAACGCCGTGACATAATTGAACCAAATTTTCCAATTTTGGACACTATATGGGGTATAACTGCATTCACATAGGAAGCTTAAAATAGGATGGCATGTTTATTTCGTGCTGCAGCGTCATTTTTTTTTTATTTATTTCTTGTGTGGAAATACTGGATGAATCTTTGAGGCCTCATTATATTTGAACAACAGAGTTTTGACGGCTTACTTTTCAAAAGATTGCTTTTAATTGTTATAAACCAGTTCTGTAACTTCTTGTTAATGAAAAGCAGTATAGTAAGTCATGAATAAAGACTGTCAGGACATTTGCTTAACAGTCACTGCCTCAAACAACTCTAAAGCGATTGTACACACCCAGGTTATAAGTTATTTTAAAAGGCAAAATGTTTTCACCATAGTAATGAGAGTAAGATATACTTGCTAGACATGATTACAGTCCTGTTTGGTAAAAATACAAACAGTCACTGGTCAGAATCACTGATGCAGAAACCATGGTCCAGAGAAAGAGAACAAACTATTCTATACTACTGGATAAAGGAAAAAAGGACATTTTGGGAAACAGCATGATATTCTATGGTTTGCTAGGCCATTCATGGAAGCATAATTGCTCTTTATTCAATATCAGAAACACTGCATTAAAGTCGCATATAGTTATTACAGCAATATCTAGAGTCTAATCATATATGTTGAATTGATTACAATTAAAATCAGTAAAAATTATGATTTAAAATCAGTCAGAACTAGAAATGTATCTTCATGTTTACAGCTTCATATTATGAGTAGAACACTTTCTATGGCTGTTTTTAGTGTATAAATCCTGATATGTGGCATGAATGTGTTTTGTGTATGAATTAACTTATGAAGAACAGCAGACTGGAGATGCAGTTTCTTTGCGTTGTAAGCCTTCCTCGTGCTATTGTTTCAGTGGCTTTTTTTTTTAAAACAAAGTGGTGGGGACGACGTGCACAAGTAAATGCAACATGCGGCTGTGACCTTTATTTGACTCAAAACAAAACATGAGTAGGAGTATTGCTCTATACAGCACTTCCTTAAACAGCATCAAATTGAAATGAATATACAAATTTTTCCCTACACAGCACATTTAGATCTAAATATAATACTCATCTCAAAGTGATAAACTTTTTAATGTATCATGTATCAAGATTCAGTGTAATTTAACAAGAGGAAGCCAAAACCAAATTATAAAGTTAAAAAGACATAAAAGAGAATATACATTTGTATATTCAACAAAAGTATCACAATTCTCCAAAGAAAACTTAATTGTGAAAAATGCTTTTTTTCTATAAATGCCCCAAAAGCAAATTAGTTATAAATACTGTTGATTACTTGTGTCATTTTAACATTTTTACTTCAGTCTCCAGTGACGCCATCAGCACGTTCTTAGCATCAGCACCTATCAGAGCTGTCTTTAGCATACTTGAGACAGTCAGATAAGACATTCCTTCTGCCACCACAGGGCCAATAATGGGTATGAAGCTCATAAACATCTCAACAACATCTTCTGATATAAGAAGGGCTGTAGCACCCAGCAAGGCTAATATTGAGCTTGTGGTTATCCCTTGATGTAAAGGAGACTTCATCAGACTCTTCACTTCATGTCGAAAGACTTTAATAGCTAAAAGTCAAAGCTAATAGTGAGACTAAGTGTTTCATGCTGCCATGCATCCTTGACTCCCACAGCCCTGGGATGGACCGCTAAGACTCTCCACCCTTCTAAGTCTTGCAAAATTACATAGCAGCAAGAGTCTATTTTGCAGCTGGTAACGCCGGTTCTGCTCTCCATAAGATGGTGGTCCTCCAGATTTTCCTCCACACAATGGATGAGTCTGCCCAGATCCCTCTGCTTTTAAGGAGCTACAAAACACAATCTATCTGCTCTGTGCACTACTGATTCAGCGCTCCGTTTGGTTGGACAAAAGCCAACCTGGTGGTTTATTTTGCACCCAAATTTAACAGAGATCAAGGACGCTGACAAGACAGGCCTCTGTGACATTGCAGTGTGTGGCTTTGTCGAGCACTTTACAGCAGCCTGGAAGTTGTCACAACTCATGCGCCACTTCCTGTTGAAACATTCTAGCTTGGCTGCTGCTTCAAATTTCCAGAAGGCCTTGTTGACTCAGCAGTCCTCCAAGCTTCCAAGACAGCTCAGTAAAGCAAAGCCTGAGATCAGACAGCACTTCTGATGCATCATGAGTAAAGAAGGGAAGATTGAGTCCTGCCGTGATGGGACCTCCTTCCAGGAAAGCTTGTATAGCCCATCCAACCATAAGTCCAGATCCCAGCTGGGTCAGAGCACAAGCTCTGTGCACACAGCCAAGAGCTTCTTGTCTCCCAGACAGCAAATCACTTTCCTGGGGACAGTTTTCGCCTTGGCCCAGAGGTGGGCCTGGCTTGTGCTGAAATGTTCACTGAAAATTCTGTGGCTAGTGGCGTCATTCAAAGTGGGGGATTTTTTCCCCTCAGAATATTTCAGAGGATGGTGGGCATAATGGCAGCCACCTTCTCTGTGGTTCCAGTGGGGCTGCTTCACATGTGTTCCCTTCAATACTGGCTAAAAGCCCACATCCCGTCCTGCATTTGATGTCTAGAATGCCTTCACCTCAATGTGTCAGCACTATGGCCCTTGGAAGGCCCCTTTCCTTTACCAGACAGGTGTCCAACTGGGACTGATCTTCAAAAGGAACATGATCATGACAGATGCTTCCAATTCAGGTTGAGGAGAACTGTACAAGGGCAGACTGGCATCTGACTCCTGGTCCAGCCTTAAGCAGTGCCTTCATATTAAGCGCCTGAAAATGATGGCAGTTTTTCTGGCCCTTAAAACCCTTCCTCCAGTTCTACAGGGGCATCACATCTTTGTCCAATCAGACAACATGGCAATGGTGGCCTTCATACTCTCGGTCTCAGATAATAAAAAAGCACACAAATGTCCCAGTGCACGCCTGTATCCCTTTTCTCCAGTCGCTCTGCTCCCTTACATCATCAGATGAGTCATGAAGGTCAGATGCTTGATCCTCCTGGTGACCCCACTCTGGTTCTCCAGCTCCATGGCCTATTCCACTGAGGAAAGAGCTTTTCTCCCAGGTGAGAGCAATGATTTAGTACCCCCAACCTGAGTTGCAGAGCCTTCATCTATGGCCTTTCGACAGGAGCTATTGCAGCACTATCTCAGAGGTCAGAGCCTCATCTACTAGACACCTTTACGCCCTTAAATGGTCTGCTTTCTTTGACTGCTGTGCAGTCCAGGACAAAGACCCATCATCTTGCAATGTGACGTCCATCTTATCCTGCTTACAAGAGCTGTGGGATAAAGGGCCCTTCAAGAACCCCATCTGAACCAATTAACTTGGCTGATTTACAATCCCTGTAACTTAAGATTGTCCTCCTGCTGGCTTTAGCATCAGTCAAGTGAGTGGGCAACCTGCTGGTGGTCTCAGTAGCCTAACAACGGCAAAGTCATCCTTAAGCCAAGGATATGTGTCTAAAGCAGGCATAGGCAAACTCGGTCCTGATTAGCTCCAACCCTAATCATACACACCTGAACAAGCTAATCAATGTCTTCAGGATTACTAGAAGACTACAGACAGGTGAGTTTTATCAGGGTTGGAGCTAAACTCTGCAGGGACACCGGCCCTCCAGGACCGAGTTTGCCCAAGCCTGGCCTGTAGTGCTCTTTACTCCATTCAGAGTATAGGTTATTACCCTTTTATCTCTTGCTGCTTTGGAGGATGAGCAGGGTGCAAATTTACTCTGTCTGGTCTAGGCTCCTAATGTATACATAGAACGCTCTAGCTAGTTTCAGCAAACAGAGCAGCTCTTTGTGTGGTTTAAAGGCCACTCTAAATGGCTGCTAGTTATGAAGCATAGATGATCCTATTCGGTAACATATGCCATAGCTTATAGCATAGCGTGGCTTATGCCTCAGTGTGCTTGCAGGGCCCACTCCACTAGGGGAATAGCCTCCTCTTGAGCTTTCTCCATTGAAAGTCTCCATTGGAGATATCTGTGCAGCAGCCAGCTGGTCTCTGCTGTTTACCTTTGCTAGGTTTTATAGCAGGGGTGGGGACTGTTGATCCTGGAGGGCTGGTGGACCTGCAGAGTTTAGCTGAACAAACACACCTGACCAAGCTATTCAAGGATATAGGTGGGTTGGAGCTAAACTCTACAGGGACACTGGCCCTCCAGGATCAACAATCCCCACCCCTGTTTCATAGCCTGGACATCCATGTGCATCACGCACTGATTTTAGCCTACTAAACCAATATGTACCCCTGCCAGTGGTCAGGACTATTTTTGTCGGAAAACTCCAGCCTCATGGCACGGGCCTCATTGATTCTGGGTTAATTGTGCCCTTTATTGGCCCATGCTACCCTTAGCACCCTCTCCTTGGGCACCCTAGAACTGGAATGCCATTTATCCATGCAGCTACATGAGCGTTAACAAATCAGGCTTCAGTATTTGGAGAAAGCGTCTTTCTCCATAGCATGGTACACACAATGCTCATTGACATTATCTCAGGGAACCAAGGTTATGTTCGTAACCAAAGTGTTATACTTAACAGTTTTTGACAGTTCTTTGATTCATTGGCAGCTCGTTAAAGACCTAAACTGAGCTAAATTAACATGTTAGTGAAAAAGACAGCAAATCATTTATCAGTTTATACAGCAGGAATTATCGCAGTTAATTCCCTAATGGTCATCTGCTCAGATTCTCCAAAATTTACTGAATGGTAAATCTTCATCAAGACAAGACATTCAATTATTTTATAGAATTTATACTAGGAACATCAATAGGGAAGATATAATCATTTCTTATGAGTATCAGCTCAAAGGGGTGGATGGAATTGAAGAATAGATTAATATTTCAAGTCTTAATATTTATTTCTGGGTGCTCTTACTTATGAGTATTTTTTTAACCTTTGATTATTACTATAGCCTATGATATTAGATAACTCCAAATTTGCAATTAAGGATGTGAAGAATGACTCGGGTTCAGGGCTCACGGTGGAATATTTGCTTTAATGAAAGTCCATCTCTACAAGTGAATGTTTTAACAAGCTGGATCTCATTCATTTTGTTTCTCTTCAGTTAATGATTTCACTGACCCAATTAACCTCAACCTGATCAATTAACCTCAAACTCAAAGAAACAATTACAGTAATGCAAGTGTACAAGCAATCATAAATTAATGAAAATTTGTACCTTTACCACAGATCATTTTGTGAAAGACTGCATGCTCAGTAAGGTGTGTTTGAACATTTTTCACATTTTTTTAATCACAAATTTAGCACTCAGTAATTGTTGTGCTCTTAAGGTCTAGTTTCTTAATTTTTTGGCAATTTTGGGCAATGCTTCTTTGTGTGCATCAGTGCAGTTTTGGAATGGGTGAATCTCCTGCCGCACTGACGGCACTGGAACGGTTTCTCTCCAGTGTGAATTCTCTCATGGTCTTTTAGGGCTCCAGACTGTTTGAAACTCTTGTCACAATGTGAACACTTGTACGGTTTTTCTCCAGTGTGGATCCTACGGTGCACTTTCAGCTGAGTGGCTGCAGTAAAGGCTTTACCACAATCTGTGCACAAATACTCTTTCACACCAGAGTGTATTTTCATATGGTCTTTAAAACGTAACCGCCATGAAAAACTCTTTCCACAATCAGAACACAGGTAAAGCTTCTCTTTAGTGTGAGTTTTCATGTGAGCCTTCAGGTCTGATTCCAGAACAAACCTCTTATCGCACTGATCACACTTAAACGGCTTTTCTCCGGAGTGGAAGAGTTTATGAATTCGGAGACTATTTGACCATTTGTAACTCTTCCCGCACTGATCACATGTGAACGGCTTCTCTCCAGTGTGAATTCGTATGTGACTATGAAGGTGGGTTTTAGTTGAAAAACTCTTCTCACAATGACGACATGAGAATGGATTTTCTCCAGTGTGAATTCTCATGTGACGATTGAAGTGGTCTTTACGTCCAAAACTTTTTTCACACTCAGGGCACTTAAATGGTTTCTCAATACTGTGAACCCTTAGGTGAATGTTAAGGGTTCCTCGACTTGCGAAACTCTTTTCACACTGCTGACACTCAAACGGCTTCTCTCCGGTGTGAATCCTTATGTGAAACATAAAGCATCTTTTAAGTGCGAAGCTCTTTCCACGCTGAGGGCATGTGAACGGTTTCTCTCCAGTGTGAATTCTCATGTGTTCTTCGAGGTTTCTTTTACTTGTGAAGCTCTTTCCACACTGATGGCATGTGTCATCATCATCATTCTCCTCTTTAATAAACTCCATCTTTACGTCACAGCTCATTGTTATGTGCTATGGGTGACTGTATCTGGAAAAAAATAAATAAATAAATAAAAAATAATTATTACACAATGCACTACTCCATAAACTAGGACTGAAACAGTCAACATTATCGAAAATAAACAATTCTCAAATATTTTTGTATTTTAATTGTTTTTTGATCTCATATGACCGAATGTAAGGGTCTGCAATAATGCAGTTTGACCAGTGTGGTGCTGTAGTGGACCCTCATGTATGTCTAAAAACCAAAGTATACTTTGGGGTTAAGTCCAGGCTGTGATCTACGGGGGTCTGAAGCCCCTAAAGAAGGATTTTATCCAACATAAATATCACCTATAAACACTAAAACCCTGATTGTTTAATTACTGAATATATCAACCATTTTGACCTAATTGAGTTGAGTCAATAATTCAGTAAGCCAACCATAAAGACCGTCCCTGCATCCCAATGTTCACAATATCCATCCTAAATGACATTAGAACAAGAGTGTCCCAAAGCACAGTATGTTGAATATAGTATGCCAAAAGTACCCGTGTGGTCTACTATTTCCATGCACACTCTAATCCATTGTACACAGATAAAACGCATTAAAAAAAACGATAACCATTACAGATGTGTGGGACTGGCAGTAAAGTAGATATAGGTGTGGATATAGGGGTTTGAGTTACTAATAATCAACATTTAACCTGGTAAAAAAATATATTTATCTAATGTTTTCTGTGTTGTATTTCATCTCCAACAACGTGAACTTTTATAAACATTTGTTTGGCCATTAACCTTTGAATGTATCATTATGCAAAAAAAATTCTTCTGCATGAAAGACCTTTTAGTTTTATATTTAGAGCATTGTTGATTTCCAGAAAATAACTGTATATTTCCGTATTCACCTGCGTTTTTGTATGCTGAATCAACATACTTCCTTCTACTTTTTTGCTACTTTTTTGCAATGTCTTACCTTTAATAATGATTTTAATTATTTAGAACAATGTGCCATTTGATTAACCTAATTAATTTAAGATTAAACATTAATTGGATTAACTAATCAGCACAACGTGTAATTAGACTAACAATTTTAATACATAAGCTCAAACTGAAGCTTGTAAATATAAAATCTAATTTTACTTTTAATGCCAAAAAGAAACTTGTAGAAGCTACCTTACTAACTGTGCTTGATTATGGTGATATATTATTATACAAGCATGCAGCCTCCTTTATCTTAAAAAGCCTTGATTCGGTATACCATGCTTCACTACTTTTTACTACAAATGCAAAATCCCAGACTCATCATTGCATTTTATATGAGATCGTGGGATGGACATCATTAGCTATACGTAGAAAACAGCACTGGTACATTTTTATCTATAAAGCAACGTTAGGTAAACTTACAGCTTATCTCTGTACTCTTCTTTGTCTTTGTTCTGGCATTTACCAGCTACGCTCTTCCAAGTGTTTGCTTTTTAACAAACCTCGAGTTTGTACAGAACTGGGGAAACCTGCATTTTATGCACCCTGGGCATGGAATAATTTGCAAAAAGAGATTAATTTAATACAAATTTAATAAAGTCATCATAAAGAGAGTGGTACTGGAAGCTTATGTTTAAATATTATTGTAATGTGTAGTTGTTGTATTTTAGAATAGTTTTACTATATGGCTGCTACCTTGACCAGGTCTCTATTGTAAAAAGATTTAAAATCTCAATGAGACTTTCTGGTTGGATAAAGGTAAAAAAAAAAAAAAATAAAAATAAAAACATAATTTGACATAAGATGATGCACACAACATACTGTACAGGCCTAAACTATCACAAAAATTCACTCAGCTAGATGTAGTCTAATTACAGTTATTGGCAAAATCCCAACATCAACATTTCTTTGCCAGTATCACACTCCTTGCTTGCTTAGGTAGCCTATAGTCTATTCACTACTGCAATTAAAGTTTTATTTTTTTATGATGCTCGAGAACAGCTGCAAAGTTTCAGGAGTGGTAACTGTATTTAAACAGGTTTGCAAACTCTCACGGCCTATGGAGCTAATATTATGACAAAACTATTTGAATGTGAATTGTGTAAATTTGAATTATTTACAAGTGTCATTTAACAAAACTGAATATTATATGGCATTTAACATAGGTCTGAATTCGATTTTTTAAAACTTGAATATTGAACAGTTGAAATTGAACAACTGAATTTTCAAATCGCACATTTTCAAATAGACATGTAGTCCAATTTTCGCGCGTTGGGGAGTCGCTCTCTAAACTCTGGTATTAAAATTGCCTTTGAATGCGCGTGCGCGTTTTGCTTTCAGTTTCGTTTTACGCAAAGCAGAGTGATGAAGTGGATATATGCCGTATAACTATGTATACACTGCTATCTTGTGGCCACGACATATTATCACGCTCCCACGAGTTAATATGACGTTCCCACGAAATAATAACTTGTGGCCACGGCGTATTTTCACGTACCCACGAGTTAATGTGACCACGGCAAAACTAGTCTAAGTGAACCAAATCCCTCTTGGTCACAGTAAATGCTTCGTTCGACTTTTCGTGGATCATCTACTCTTCCCTGTGCATAACCTCTGACCTACTTTCTGTATGATCTGAATTTCTGCGCTTTGAATTTTGAACACTGAATTTAATGTTCCGAATTTTTCTTCATCTTGAAAACTTGAAGTTGTATTTTTAAAAACTGAATATCTGAAGTCTTAGAAATCAGAACAAAAATCTGCTGTTTGAAAATACATGTCTATTTGAAAATGTGCGATTTGAAAATTCAGTTGTTCAATTTCAAATGTTCAATATTCAAGTTTAAAAAAATCGAATTCAGAACTATGTTAAATTCCATATAATATTCAGTTTTGTTAAATGACACTTGTAAATAATTCAAATTTACACAATTCACATTCAAATAGTTTTGTCATAATATTAGCTCCATATTAGCTGCGCACCGGCCTGTTGAAAGCACTGGCTCCCACTGGACTGACAGTGGAAAAGCGGCTATTGATTAGCATGCTCAAGTGTGTTTGATAAGGGTTACAACTAAACGCTGCAGGAAAGCAGATCTTGTGAGCCAGGTTTGAGGATCCCTGGCCTATATGAAACAGGTTCTGAAAAGGTTTCTTTTGGCTTAAACCATTCCAGTTCAATTGAGTGGCTAAAGTCAATATTGTTAGTATTCTCCTAATTCAGGGGTCGGCAACTCGCGGCTCTTTCATCCCTCTGCAGTGGCTCCCTGTAGCATGGGTGTACCCCGACTTTTAAAAAAGCCTAAACTCTTCCCCCGCACTTTTTCTCGGGCAAGTGTGTGATTTCCAAGGGCCAGTGTGAATAAATCTAGATGTAAATTAAAAAAGAAAAGTTAGTCATGACGGTTTGGATACGTTTTATTTTTATCCAAAATGATGTGAACATCAAGGAGCATTGAAGGCTCTCATGCAGTGTATGTTTCATTCATACTCGACGCCAGAGGGCGCTGTTGCAGAATATCCAAAACAGACCCTTATCATAGAAGTAACAACTTTCCAGGTGCCAGGAAACCCTTATATGGACAAAGGCATCCCTCTCTGCCTGAAGCTAAGCTGAATAACAAGCATGCTTTTGTTTGTTTATATATATATATATATATATATTTATTTTTTTTTTTTTCAAATTATTTTTGTCAACTATTATTATTACTTTATTATTTGACATTTCTGTCCTACTCACTAAAATGATTACTACTACTACTTATAATTACTACTCCCCTGCCCTGCAACATAACTGAATATAAAACTTTAGCTATATGCTGTGTTATCTTAATTTGGGGATCAAATATTTTGTGGCTTCACGTGAATTTTATTCGGTGGGAAAGGGACAAAATGGCTTTTGATGTTGAAGGTTGCAGACCACTGTCCTAGTTGCATTTAAGGTCTGCCTACACAAAAACCTGCGTGGGCCTAAAGGTACGTAAGTTGCTCTGGGCCCAACAGGACTGGCCCATCATGGGATTATTGTGGGCAGTCCGCTAGTGGGGGCTGCTCACTGTGTGCCTGTGGTGAGCCCAAAGCTATGGGCCTTACCTGGGCAAGCCCACGCTGGGCCTGTTTAAGTTTGTGTGGGCTGGCCCAAGCCCACTGTGCTCATAAAAAGCCAGCACTTTAAGCACCCTCCTTCCCTCCTGGGCATATGGCGCAGGTCACCCAAAGTTGGCTTAGAAGTATCAAGAGCTAAAGTTACTATACTCACATAATGCATTTACTAGATCTTCAGAATTCATGATCGTAACCCTCTCATGTTTGGTGTCATTCTTGTGGTCTCATTGCGGTTGGAAATATGATCTCAGTCCCACATCAGTAGAACAGAGCAAAAATAAAGATCTCAAATTTGAGGGCAGTTCTGTTCCACTGGTGTGGGTTGTGCCCCTGATAAGTTTTTTGCCAGATGTTGCTTTTTCTACCCCAGGTTAATTATGGCTTTCAGGTCATGTCATATCCCAGCAAAAGTCCTGTGAAGTTTTTATTATGCTAAATTTATTATTGTTTTGTTATGATTTGGGCATTTAAAGAGGATTGGTCAATCTTTAAGCAGAACTCCCTGCACGATCGCCGTGTGTCTCTCTATTTGCCAGGTATGCTGCCTGTCTGAAATTATTTTGACACTATTTTTCTTATTCTGTGGTTTGTGTTTTATGCTGATCAGTTGTGTAACTAAATGTTAATGCATTCTTTTTAATTGATGTATTTGCTCTATTGATAGATTGAAATTATTCTTTTTGATTGCCGTTTTATTATGCCCGTTATTTCTTGATTCATTTTCGGCTCTGCTGAAATCATTATGACTAGTAAATTGTAATTGTCACAGGATGAACGAGACGAGAGGCGAGCGGATCCATTTGCAAGCTTTTATTACATTGGCGAGACAAAGACATGGTCATACAGGCAGGGTCGAGACGATAGCAAGCAGGTATATATGGGCGATGCACAATAGAAGTCCGTGAGTCAGGCGTGGGTCGAACAGGAGCGAACGGGAGCAATACAGGAAATCCAGAGAGGGTAAACAATAGTCCAGGTGAGAAGTCAAAAACACGGGAACAAGGGAACAAGGAAACAAGGAACTCGGGAGACTTGGGAACGCTAACAACACTATAATACAACAGTTTAACAATCCGTGAGGTGCACTGGGAGGACCGGCGCTTTTATCGAATGCCTGATTGGTCACGGGGGTTGACGCAATCAGTGCGGTGGAGGATGGGAGATGCAGTCCGGAGTGTGGTGCAACAGTCAGAGTGTGTAGGTGAGGTGAGAGTGACATCTGGTGGTGAGTGGACAACGGGACACCGACCAGATTCGTGACATAGCCCCCCCCCCAAGGAGCGGCTTCCAGACGCTCGATGGGAACAACAGTCCAGGGGAGCGGTGGGGTGGGAGCGAAACAGGGCGAGGGCTGGAGGGCCAGGTCCATGTGGGAAGCCCAGTGATTGAGGCAGGACCGACAGAGCAGGTACCCTCCAGGGTGGGGCCGGAGGCGGAGCAAGAGCCCTCCAGGGCGGAGGTGGAGCAGGAGCCTTCCAGGGCGGAGCCGGAGGCGGAGCAGGAGGCAGAGCAGGAGGCCTAGGAGCCCTCCAGGGCGGAGCCGGAGGCAGAGCAGGAGGCGCAGGAGCCCTCCAGGGCGGAGCAGGCAACGCCAGAGCCCTCCAGGGCGGAACCGGAGGCGGGACAGGCAACGCCAGAGCCCTCCGAGGCGGAACAGGAGGCGGGGCGGTCCTCCAGGGCGGAACAGGAGGCGGAGCAGCCCTCCAGGGAGAAACAGGAATCTGCGTCACGGTCTGGGACCTGGGGAAAGCAGGGACAGAGGAGGCAGACAGAGTAGGGGGAGAAGGCGCAGCAGCCCTCCGGGGCGGAACAGGAGGCGGAGCAGGAGGTACCGCAGCCCTCCGGGGCGGAACAGGAGGCGGAGCAGGAGGTACCGCAGCCCTCCGGGGCGGAACAGGAGGCGGAACAGCCCTCCGGGGCGGAACTGGAGGCGGAGCAGCCCTCCAGGCCGGAACTGGAGGCTGCGTCTTGGACGGGGACCTGGGGAGAACAGTGACAGAGGATGCAGACAGAAAAAAGGGAGAAGCAGAGAGTTTAGCAGTTAACGCCCCCTCCATAAGAGGTTCTACGGCTGACGCCGACACCTCTGGAGGCATTGGCGCAGCTTCTCCGATGGGGAAGGCTTCGGGAGCAGACTTGAGACCCGACGGGACCTCTGAAGCAGGCTTGTGATCAGAGGGGAGCTCTGGGTCAGGCTGGAGACCAGACGAAAGCTCTGCAGCAGGCTTGAGATCAGAGGGGAGTTCTGGAGCTGGCTGGAGACCAGACGAGACCTCTGCAGTAGGCTTGAGATCAGAGGGAAGTTCTGGAGCCGGCTGGAGACCAGACGAAACCTCTGCAGCGGGCTTGAGATCAGAGGGGAGTTCTGGAGCAGGCTGGAAACCAGACGAGAGCTCTGCAGCAGGCTTGAGATCAGACGGGAGCTCAGGATCAGGCTTGAGATCAGACGGGACCTCTGGCGCAGACTTGAGACCGGACGAGACCTCTGGAGCAGACTTGAGGTCAGACGTGATCTCAGGGGCGGACTTATGAACAGACATGACCTCAGGGGCACAGTGTGCAGCCCACACACACCAGATGGCAACCGCCATTAAAGGAAGAGCAGCAGCGGGAGGTTGTGGTGGGTCCAGTGCACCAGCTATCATGATAGGCCATGATTGTGGGATATCAGACGAGGCATGGCACGGCTCTGGAAGGCCAGGCGGGACGTGACTTGACTCAGAGCGGTCAGACGAGACATGGCGAGGCTCTAGACAGATAGACGAGACGTGACGGGGCTCTGGAGGGTCAGACGAGGCGTGACGGGGCTCTGGAGGGTCAGACGAGGCGTGACGGGGCTCTGGAGGGTCAGACGAAGCGTGACTTGACTTGAGCGGTCAGACGAGGCGTGACTTGACTCTGGGCCGTCAGACTAGGCGTGACTTGACTCTGGGCCGTCAGGCGGGACGTGACTCGACTCTGGGCCGTCAGGCGGGGCGTGACTCGACTTGGTAGGAACAACTGGAACATGACTTGACTTGGCTGTGACTTGACTTGACTTAGTAGAAACAGCAGCTGGTGCAGGTTCAGAAGAGGCAGACACGACCCTGACCGGTTGTGGCCTGGCTGACGTGGCGTTAGCAGGCGCTGGCTGGGCTGACGTGGCGTTAGCAGGCGCTGGCTGGGCTGACGTGGCGTTAGCAGGCGCTGGCTGGGCTGACGTGGCGTTAGTGGTTATCTTAGCGTCAAGCTCTGGCGTGGCAGCCATCTTTGCGACAGGCTCTGGCGTGGCGGCCCTCTTGAGCAGTGCAGACTCGGACTCAGGAATGATGGCGGAAGCTGGACTGGACTTGGAAGCTGGACTGGACTTGGAAGCTTGAGCTGTAGCCTGACTTGACTCTGGAGCAACAGCAGCAGCTTGACTTGGCTCATGAGGATCTGCTGTAACCTGGCTTGACTCAGGAACAACAGCTGTAGCGTGACTTGACTCAGGAACAACATGGCTTGACTCAGGAACAACAGCTGTAGCGTAACTTGGCTCGTGGGGAACAACTGTGACTTGGCTCAACTCGTGGAGAACGGCAGCTGTGTCTTGACTTGAGCCAGGGGTAGCCGCCGCGACATGGAGCGCCACTTTAGCTGCCCAAATTGTCATTAGGGGTGTATCCAGCGCATGGGCCATCATGGCCACAGGTGGTGTCCGGGTACTGACCACCGGTTCTGGAAGGGCAGCCATCCTGTGGAGTGGCTTTGGCGTGGCAGCCATCTTGTGCCGTGGCTCAGGAAAGATGGCTGTAACTTGACTTAACACAGAAACAGCAGTTCTGGCTTGATTTGACACAGGAAACACAGTTGCACTCTGACTTGACTTGGAAACTTGACTTGATTCGGGAAATGCAGCTGTAAATTGACTTAACTCGGAAACTTGACTTGACTCAGGAAGTGTAACTGCAACTTTAAATGGCTCTTGTATGGCGGCTGTGACGTGAAGGAGCCCCGCTTTAGTCGCCATCTTGCAAACGGGCTCCACCGTCGCCGCCATTTTGTGACCGGGCACTGCTATCGCCGCTGCCGCGTTAACGCGCTCCGGCGCGGCGGCCATTTCAGCTGACGCCGCCATAGCACGGGCTCGCTCCGACACGGCCGCCATTTCGCGAGCGATCCAGGCGGAAAACTTATTTTTGGCGTCGTGATCCGGCGTAACCACCAATCTGCGAGCGGGGTGCGGGGCTGCCATGTCCGCGTTGTCGCGTTCCCCCTTCGCGACCCCCACAGTACACGGCGAGCCCACACACAATAACGCAAAGTTCATGAAAGCTGCCAGCGAAGAGCGCGGACCCTCGCGTCTCAGTCTCGCTTTTAGCGGCTCAGATACGCCATCGCAAAACACCTCAATCTTAGTGCAGTCCGGGAGAGTGGAATAATTAGAAATTGCAATAAACTCACGGATATACTGTTCGAGTGTGTGTGTTTTCTGTTTGATCCGGGAGAGAATTCTGTCTGTGTCCGTATCGGCTGATTGTCCGGGGGTGAAGCTGCTGGATCCTGTGTTGACGGATTGTTCTGTCACAGGATGAACGAGACGAGAGGCGAGCGGATCCATTTGCAAGCTTTTATTACATTGGCGAGACAAAGACATGGTCATACAGGCAGGGTCGAGACGATAGCAAGCAGGTATATATGGGCGATGCACAATAGAAGTCCGTGAGTCAGGCGTGGGTCGAACAGGAGCGAACGGGAGCAATACAGGAAATCCAGAGAGGGTAAACAATAGTCCAGGCGAGAAGTCAAAAACACGGGAACAAGGGAACAAGGAAACAAGGAACTCGGGAGACTTGGGAACGCTAACAACACTATAATACAACAGTTTAACAATCCGTGAGGTGCACTGGGAGGACCGGCGCTTTTATCGAATGCCTGATTGGTCACGGGGGTTGACGCAATCAGTGCGGTGGAGGATGGGAGATGCAGTCCGGAGTGTGGTGCAACAGACAGAGTGTGTAGGTGAGGTGAGAGTGACCTCTGGTGGTGAGCGGACAACGGGACACCGACCAGATTCGTGACAGTAATGAGGCTTTTGTTACCACAAATATACAGCCAGGATAGAGCAAACTAAAGGCTCAGGACTGAATGTAGCAATAGGCATGTCTTCTGAGACCTCCTGATTTCTGTGTATCACTGATGTTAGCCAGTTGTACAGGAAAAGACTAAATAATCTACACTTTTTGTAAAGAGCAAGCAGTAGGCAGCTGACAAAAGATATTAGTCAACCTACACCCTGACTAAAACCAGACTGGTGAATTTGTGATTGCTCCAGCTGATGCCAGACTCAAATGAGCAGAGATAGTAACTAAGTACAAATACTTCGTTACTGTACTTAAGCAGATTTTTCTGGTATCAGTACTTTACTTCACTATTTATTTTTCTGACTACGCTTTACTTTTACTCCTTACATTTTTACACAAATATCTGTACTTTCTACTTCTTACATTTTCAAAACAGGCTTGTTACTTTAGATTTAATCAGCAATTGGTGGATCAGCATTCAAAAACCAATCTCTAATAAATCATGGATCGGTTAGTCTTGACTGGCAAGTGGCAACGTGATTCAGCTCGCACGTGCTCTGTACTCCGTATCTGTACTTGAACTTGAGTGAAGGATGTGTGTACTTTTGCCATCTCTGCAAATGAGACATTAGTTCCCCAATGAACGAGGAATTGAAACTATAGTGAGTCCATTATTACACAACCAATATTGTGTGAAATGTGAAAAGAATCTGGCTTCAGTATTGAGAAAACTTTTCAAGTTTTTTTTTTCTCCACTGATGGAGTTTTGGTTCCTTGCCCCTGCCACCTTTGGCCTGCTTAGTTGGGGACACCTAATTTCCAGCAATATTGAATACTATTTGAACTGAACTGAGCTGAATGATGACATCACTGAATTCAATGATGAACTGCCTTTAACTGAAAATTGAATGTTTACTGTTGTCCTTTTGCATTATTGATGCACTATTTCCTATTTAATGCCGTAAAGCTGCTTTGTCACAATCTGTATTGTTAAAAGCGCTATATAAATAAAGGTCACTTGACTTGACGTGACTATTGAGAGTAAACAGGAATTTCCCCGTAGCACATTACGCGAAGTTCATTCCCGCTATCCTAGGGAGCAAAGGTTACATGAGTAACCATTTAATCTGTTGGTAAATTAAACGGACCAACAACTAAACTGTCTTTTATAATGTAGTTTATTTTGCAGATCTCAGCATTTTCCCTACACACTGTAAAAAACCATTTGTTGAATCAACTTAAAATAATTTGTAACCTGGCTGCCTTAAAATTTTAAGTTCAGTCAACGCAAAAAAAAGTTTAATCAACTTGAAATGTTAAATTATACTAAGTGACTAAGTGTTATACTAAGATTAGCCTGTATCTTACTTACCAAACTCTTCTGAGCAGCAGGAAGATCCTGACAGCATATGACCTGAAGTGAAGCCTGTGAAGCCCAGACCTAAACCTTTTCACTTTATTCAAAACAAAAGCAGAACAAGATCCACCCAAGGAATAATTGAAACTAGCAGTGACTTTAACTATGAACTTTAGCTATGAACCACCACAGTAACATAGTCAGAGACTTTTTGTTCATATCTGTGCATTAACACCCAGAGGCATCACTAAACCCATTTTACTGCAGTGTACATGTACAGAGAAGATTCTGCTTCTGTCTGTGCATGTAGATTTTTCGTCAAAGCAAATAAAAGAGCAGAAACTGAAGCCACACAAACAGACAGGAAGGCTACTCTTACAATATTTGCTTCTAGATTCAACTATATCTAGTATGATATTGAGCAAAGCTGGCATTGTCAAATCATGTAATCCCTTGGAAAAGGCTAAATAGGGCACAAAAAATATAAGTCATCATTGAAAATATAATTAATCTCATTGATTAGAAATATGAGAAAATGAACTGATTAATTCCATCAAATCATTATTGATTTAATAAAGATTCATAAACATTTGTACATCCCTAAAGTTGCTTATGTAAATGATATTTTTGTTAGATGCTGTCAATATTGTGTTTCAGGTCTGGAAACTGTGTGGTGATGTCATATATAACACACAATCAAAAAAAACTTCTTAGTCCTTCATAATTCCTAATAAATATATAAAAAAGTTGAAAACAAAATAATGTTATTATTTTGCTGATCTAACTTGTTTCTAAATATTTTTAATCAGAAGGCAAGTCACCTTCAATTAATTAATACAATTTTAAATAATTAAATTATTATTTTGAAATAGGAAAGTGCATTAAAAAAAGTTAGTTGAAACTAAAAGTATTTTATTATTTTAGAGCCTAGTTTAACCAAATTTTCCAATTTTGGAAAATATACATGGTAAATCTGCATTCACAGAGGTTTAAAATAGGATGGTTGTCAGACCCCTGTGGACTGTTTATGTTGTTTTCTCCCTCTTGTACCCATATTTGGCTGTTCCTGTTTCCTGTCCTCATTTAGTCATCATTAGTTTTCCTTGTATCACCTGTGCCTTAATTAAGTTTATCTTATCACCTGTCTTTATAAGTTGCATTCGTTCAGTGTTTGGTGTCCGGTCTTGTCAATGTATGCGTGTATCTACCCTCCTCCTCCTCCTCCGGATTTACCTGTTTTGGAGTTATCTGTGGAATATAATAAAGACTTTATCTTTGACCTTCGTCTTCATTCGCCCCTTCCTTGCACGGTACATGACAATGGTATGTTTATTCAGAGCAGTGACATTCTATTTTTTATGTCCTGTATGGAAATACTGAATGGATCTTTGAAGCCTCATTATATTTGAACAACAGAGTTTTGACGTTGTACTTTTCAAGAGATTGCTCCTTTCTCAAACAGTCCCTGTTATTTGTTGTTAATGAAAGGCAGTACAGTAAGTCATGAATGTGTGTGGGTTTTGTTTTTGTTTTTTTTTAATAAAGTTTATTTTGGGAAACTGCATGAAATTCTGTGGTTTACTAGGCTATACATGGAAGCATAATTGCTCTTTATTTAATGTATGTGTATCAGCAACAGTGCATTAAAGTTGCATTTAGTTAATATAGCAATATCTACAGTCCAAATATACATATTGAATTGATTACAATTAAAAATTATTTATAATCAGTCAGAGCTAGAAATGTATCTTCATGTTTACAGTTTCATATTATGAGTAGAATACTTTCTATGATTCTATGATATGGTTTTTAGTAGTGTTGGGTTCGAGTCCACCTAAGTCGAGTCCGAGTCTTTTACCAATCGAGGCCGAGTCGGACTCAAATCCGAGTCCCAAAGGTCCGAGTTGAGTCCTTCTGAGTCCAAGGAAACACTACTGTTTGTCAGTATCTTAACATTGTTTTAACCCAGGGGTGCCAGAATTCGGTCCTGGAGGGCTGGTGTCCTACAGATTTTAGCTCCAGACCCAATTAAACACACCTGAACCAGCTAATCAAGCTTATACTAGGCATACTAGAAACCCCCTGGCAGGTGTTGAGGCAAGTTGGAGCTGAACCAAGGACCAGGACTGAGTTTGGGCACCCCTGATTTTAACCTTTACAACTAGAAAAATGTCAGTTGAAATGTAAGAAAAGCAAACCTCTAGTGGATCTTGCCATTTTGATTTTTGATTTCACAACATCTCATAAGTGTCTATGCTCTGCTTAGCAAACTTAAAGTCATGTGACAGAAGTTATGGCTGATCTATGTAATGTGACATTTTAGAGTGAAACAGGTTTTAGAATGTGAAAAATTAGAAACTGCCACCGTGTTTCAACTGAAAAAAACTTGCAATGACTGATCTTAAAATATATCATATCATATATGCCTTTGTTTTGTCTCAAGATGCACATCAGTAATGCTTAGCATGTTTATAAAAATTACTTAAATGTCCTAATTGAACTATGGCCTAATCCTGATTTAGTTTAAGCCCTGTCTGTGAAACCAGGCCTCCAAGTATTACTTACAAGCAAAAGTATTAATACATATATTAATCAAAAATACAAATGAAATAATTTTTAAAATAGAATCTTTTTTTTAAAACAGAATTGTAGGGGCTTTTTTGTACTTTTTTTTATTTATTTTTTTTATGTAGGTCTATATAAAGGCTATTACAGAATAGACTACAGACATTTCATGAAGTAATAAATGTTAAAATAAAACACTGCAAAATCTTCACTGTATACATTAAAGATAATTCTTATTACAGTTAATAAGTGATTCAGTCAAGAACAGTGAGTGATTTTCTCTTTTTCTTTTGTTGTTTGATTATTGTTTGTCGTGGTCGGCCGCTGCAGGTTTACGCTGCTGTCGCTTTAAGATCTGACGCACAGATGAAATATTTTGACGCATCAGTATATCTCCCAGCTGTTCAGGTTTACTTAAGACAAAAACCAACTTCATTTACATGAATAGTCTCCAATACGAGCATGTGTGTAGCAATAACAGAACCTATTAGAAGCGAAAGAGAACTCTGTATTCGCACACTGACCGAGAGGCGCTTTGAGTGTGTGCGCACATAAACCCGTCGGCTTTCAAGTAGCTACTAGACAAGACTTTGTGATAATGCATCAACTGTCTCTGGACTCGGACGGACTCGGGATATTTTCCGAGTCCGAAAGGCTTGAGTCCGAGTGAAGTCCGAGTAAAAATGCATCCGAGTCCGTGACAAGTCCCAGTCGCCTAAAAATTGTACTCGAGACCGGACTCGAGTCCGAGTACCCCAACTCTAGTTTTTAGTTTATTTATCCTGCTATGTGGCACAAATGTGTTTTGTGTATGAATTAACTTATGAACAACAGCAGACTGGAGATGCAGTTTCTTTGTGTTGTAAGCCTTTCTCATGCTATTGTTTCAATGGCTTTTTATTTATTTATTTTTTAAAAGTGGTTGGGACGAAACTAACTCTAGCAAAAAGTGGTGATGACTACATCCGCATGTAAATGCATCATGCGGCTGTATGACCTTAATTTTGCTGAAAATGAAACATGAACTAGGAATATTGCTCCATATGGCAAAAATTTTGCATCATACAGCACATTTAGACAGGATCTAAATATAAAACTCATCTCAAAGTGCTAAATGTTTTAATGTATCATGTATCAAGATTTAGTGTAATTTAACAAGAGAAAGTTGAAAACCAAACAACAAAGTAAAATAGATGGACATTAATGCAAATTCTGAGCAAATATACATTTGCAACAAGAGTAACAATTCTCACAATTACTAATTTCTTTTTTTAGTCAAATCATTTACATTTAATCAAGTTTATTGGCATTTGTCCTAAGTTGCTTTGGGTTATTTACTAATAAGTAACATTAAATACAAGTAAATGTAAATATATGTACAGTCAAAATTGTTGCAGTTGCAAATGTTTTGCTACTCGCATCTTTTTTTTGTTTTTTTTTTTTGCACTGGAACAACAACAACAACAAACAGAGAAGAAAGGCAAATCTGATACAATTCCACACAGAACCCCAAAAATGCAATGGACAAAATTAATGGCACCCTTAACTTAATATTTGGTAGCACCCCCTTTGGAAAAAAGTACTGAAATCAATCGCTTCCTGTAGCCATGAATGAGTTTCTTACACCTCTCTACTGGAATTTTGGGCCACTCTTCTTTTGCAAACTGCTCCATTCAGATTTGAAGGATGCCTGTTTTGAGATCTCTCCACAGGTGTTCACACAGTCAAGGCATCCAGTGCCAGAAGCAGCAAAGCAACCCCAAAACATCTTTGAACCTCCACCATGTTTGACTGTAAGGACTATGTTCTTTTCTTTGAAGGCCTCATTTCTTTTTCTGTAAACAGCGCCATGATGTTCTTGATTGTGGTTTTGTCACATAAGTTTTGGCAAACTCCAGTCTTGCTTTTTTATGCCTCTGTGTCAGCAGTGTTCTCCTGGGTTTCCTACCATAGCGTCCCTTTTTGACGGATAGTGCGAGGTGACACTGTTGTTCTCGGTGTCTGCAGATCAGCTTGAATTTGTTTGGATGTTAATCGGGGTTCTTTATCCACCATTCAAACAATCCTTCAATGAAATATATCATTAATTTTGCTTTTCTGTCCACATCCAGGAAGGTTAGCTACAGTGTCATGTGCTGTAAACCTCTTGATGATATTGCACTCAGTGGACACAGGAACATTAAGATGTCTGGAGATGGACATGTAGCCTTTGTCACGGTAGTCATCGTGTGCGAGGAATGAAGCAGGAGGAGAGCGGAGATCCAATACGTGCAGTTTATTCAAATAATCCAAAGTGTACATAAAACAAACATAGGAAAACAGCAGGGAACCAGCAACCACGACGAACATAAACGGAGTAACAATACAATCACCGACCAAACACTAGGGGACAACCAACCTTAAATACACAGACAAACCAATCACAACAAGACAGGTGCAAATGATTAGACAATGACGTAACTAATAAGAACAGGAACAGAACAACCAAATATGGGCAAACACCGGGAAAACACATACAAACAGTCCAATAGGCACACACAGGTCTGACAGCCTTGAGATTGTCCATGTTTTTCCACAATTTTTTCTCTCAAATCCACAGACAGCTCTTTACACTTTTTTCTTTTCTCCATGCTCAGTGTGACACACAACACAAAGGTTGAGTCAACTTTTCTCCATTTTAACTGGTTGCAAGTGTGATTACTATATTGCCCACACCTGTTACTTACCACAGGTGTGTCTAAATACAAATTACAGGAGCATCACATGCTTGAAAAGCAATTATTTCTTACATTTTTGGCAAGGTGCCAATAATTTTGTCCAGTCCATTTTTGAGTTCTGTGTGAAATTTGATCTAATTTGACTTTTCTTCTCTGTTTTTATGTGCTGTTGCAGTGCAAACAAAAACAATAAGCAGGTGAATACTAAAACATTTGCAACTGGAACAAATTTCTGAGAGAAGTGCTGCATTTTCTGACAGAATTGCACACTTAACACTAACCAGCATGGTTTTGAAATATTTATATCAATAATACGCTAATATAAAATTATCATTTTAATTCATATTATCATCATGGTTTTATTTTTAAAAATATATTCAATACAATACTTTTAAAGACAATATCTAAATCTTTGTTGGTCAAAACATTGTGTGAACTGAATAAACAACCTTTTTTACAGTCCTCTTGGATAGTATCTCTTTTTCCTCTTCTCAGAAGTAATGCTTGAGTCAATCTTGGAACGCACAAAATAAAACCTTTTCCCCATATTCATGGTTGTGAGAGGGCTTCAACAAAAAAGAGGGCTAAACAGTTAGCAAAGTATTGTGCTTTGTCTGCTATATCTGCATCTTACTGCATCGGTAATGTCCCTGTAAATTATTTTCCTTAAGTGGATTTAAATAAATTGTTATGTGTATGCATGTGTCACAGGTAAAAGTGAGGGGTGTTTTGCTGTGGAGGCCGACTGCGCCCTTATGCCCTGCTGTCAAGCCTCGGTTCCTGTACCGGAACTCTTGGATGTCCTTGATGACCCAGGTCGCCCATTATTGTATTTGTGAAATGTGTTCTCTATGTGATTGTTGACCTCAGTAATTGCTGCTTTCCCTTTTTCTATTTTTGTAATAATCCCCTCTTTTATAAACGTGATCTTTTGTATATCTGCGTCTCCTGCCAATTTATCGTGAGCTGACCTGTGTTGCCTAAAACTAAATTCTAATCATAAAATTCTCAAATTCTCAGCACCTGGGATGGCCAGCCAGATTTCAGGGGGGGCCAGTGCCACCCATGGCCACCATGTAGACACGCCCCTGAATGTAAGTAAGTTACAAGCACAAGCACAAGCACATGACCACAAACAGTATAAAGGTTTTACAAACATCTTGTGGTGCATTCCAAATCTTCAGAAGTCATGTGACATTAGGCTCGTTTGAGATGTGCCTCGCCTCGCCTCGCCTGAAATGTAGGTGAGAGTGGGCGGCTGCAGTGAGGGGAGGAGTGAAATAAGCACAGTCAAGACGGACAGTTCTGACCTCTTTAAGTAGAACAGATACCTACGAGATCAAAGGCGGATATCGCGTTATCATACTCACCTGCTCTGTTGCTGGTAAACATGATGTAATTTCAGCTCTGTTGTTTATATATGAAAATAAATATGATGAACAAGACACTCAAAGTGCTTGCTATTTAATTCCATACGAAAGGCGTATTTATCATCCATTTTTACCTTAATACAAACTTGTATTTTAGATTTTTATAGAAATATGACAGCAATCACTTATCTCACGCAGAGGTCACACTGGCATAGTGTTTGGGAATATTCATGCATAATTTAAACACATAATCACATGATATTAGATTAAAAAATAAAACATTTTAGAACAGAATGGCAACGTCATGATTGTCTGAACCAATGAGCTTTAAGCTGTGTCGTCATCCAGGCGTTTCCCATCGTGCTTTTGGTCAGCGCAGTTGGTGGAGAGTTACTGCCCTCGACTGCTCAATCCGACACAGCCGCCTCGCCGTCGCCAGAGTTTTTTGGCACATGTCAGCATGACATCAGAGCAAGGCGGACGTAACTCAGACACATTTCTAACCAGCATGCATCTCGCGGTGATCACTGGTGATCGATTCTGCGCAGATTTTGCTCATCTTAAAGGAGCCTATTGTTATGAACAGACTGAGTGAATTTTAATCAGCAAGAATAATCTTGCTCTGTGGACAGCTGGAAGCATGCAATCACGTCTTGTTCAAAAATACACATGACGAAATCGGTCACGAGACACACACAAGATCCAATGGCATTTCAGAATCAAAGCTGACGTAATGCTTACTTCCTCAGACGCCAATTTTGAATGCACACAGACAGTTTTACAGCAGAATATGGATGGAGATGGTGATCGTTTTTGCATGCATTCATCCACAGATCAATCGGTTTATGTAGGAACACTTGGGCTGCGTCCGAAAGCTCTAAAATGCTGCCTTCGGAGGCAGCATTCCAAGGCAGGAAGGCATCAAGGCACGTCCGAATCCACATTCTGCTTCACTTCCCGTCTCCGGAGGTTCCTTCTTCTGATGGAATTTTGAACGCAGCATAGATGTATCCTTCACTGCCTTCGATTTCCCACAATCCTGTGCGTGTGCATCATATAGACTATATAAATAAAGATATTCAGGTGAAATTAAACTTGTTACTTTATATAATAGATGAGATCTTGACCATGATATACTTTATGAATAGTAATAGTGTAAAAGGCATAATAAATAATATTGTTTGTAATAATAGTATTTTATAAAAATGTTAAAAAGGTTCAAATGAGTAGTAAGAATATTTATAATATACTACCAATAATAACGAAACAGCCACTAATAACAATGACCTTTTCTGCAATATTACTTGGATCAGTGCTTTTATTTTTTAAGCAAAAAATGCCGTTCTCTGCAGTCTTTTCTGTCTCGCAGACCTTTAATGACAATGACATTGAGGTCTTTACATACATTTTAAGATCTGTTTAAGATCGTTTATCTACAAAATGTACGACCGCATGTTAAGATGCCTCTGAAGTCGGTCAGAAACTGTTTCTTGAGTTGCCTCTGGAGCCTTCGAAGTCACTGCCTGATAGAGCAGCAAGTCAGCTGACTAAGCTTTCGAATGCAGCTTTGGGTTTTTTTTAATTAAACAGTGTTTGTTGTCATGTGTGCCTGTTATATCTTGTGTTTTATATAATATACAAATGGGTAGGTTTAGGGGTGGGGTTGGGTTAGGTGATCAAACACGTCTAAATTGTGTAAATAAAATAATAACGTTATATGGTGGCTGCATTAAACAGAAATCACCGAACGTGTTGCAATGGTAGAAAGAAAAACGTGGTGCAGGCAAGAAAATTACTCCCTATTGAAATACATTATATTGAAAATCGTGCTGATGACATGAGAAAAAGGGAAAATTTGTGTCCGTGAACACAAATCAATAGATTACATTTTTGTGAATTGCCATGAGACTGGGTTAATCCACCGGTGCGCGTCCTGCTCCTTACAGCACAATTTGTGAAAGCAGACTCATAACACTGTTATTATTGTGGCAGAGCACTAAGGGATTAAAGATGTAGCATGACTACGCCACCCTGGGTCGGACCCAGGGACCTTTATGATTTGAATTTTGTTTTAGGCAACACAGGTAAGCTCACAATAAATTGGCAGGAGACGCAGGTATACCAAAGATCACGTTTATTACAATAAAAGAGGGAATTTTTACAAATATAGAAAAAGGGAAAAAAGCTAAATCACTGAGGGCAACAATCACTTAGATAACACACTTCACAAATACAATGATGGGCGACCTGGGTCATCAAGGACATCCAAAAAGTTCCAGTACAGGAACCGAGGCTTGACAGCAGGGCATAAGGGCGCAATCGGCCTCCACAGCAAAACACCCTTCACTTCTACCTGTGACACACGCATACACACACTCACACAGACACAACCACTCCAGCCAGCACTCGTGAAAGAAGCATCAACACCAAAAATCCGGCACTCAGCTCCTGTAACAAGTAAAAATCAGATTATACACTTTAAGACACAGTCACACAATCATGGGTGGGTTACAAATAAACAAGTTATCCCACCCACACATTTAACCCACAAATAAACATACAAATATTTAAATCCAAAACAAATAATGCAAAACAATAAATAATCTTATTACTGGGAGTACAAAACAAAAAGGCACAAACATTACTAGGCTCTTAACTCTTACAAACACTTAATATAACAACACAATAAGGAACACTTACACAACAAATTTGGACAGACACAACACAGCAAACAAATAGCTGAGCGCAATGAAGCTAACTCACCCCAATCACACACAATCACACATTTCACAAATACTTAAAGAACAAACGAGTACGGTTTATGCATCCAAGAAAACACATATATACACACACACACACACACACTTCAATGGCAAAGAAACAAAACGAATTAACAAAACCAAAATTAACCAAAACAAAACAACAGCGTCTCCAGATGATCGTTCCCACGTAGCTCAACAACAGCGAAGCTAATCATAAACAGCGACGTCACGGACCTGTCTACAATAATATTACAAGTTAGACAGATCAAACAAACCCTCTGCGATTACCAATTAAAGGATAAAAATCTGAATCTCCCCTCAATAAATTTAAAACCACATACCGTATAAAGTAAGATCTGAATTTCCATCATTCAAACGGACAACAATGCGCCGGGGAGCTGAAAGCTCGCAGTCTATCGGGGAAACAATGGGCTCAGTAGAGGGACATAACGCGTCCGTAATCTCAGGTAAACACCCGCACTCACTGCGCTGGAGCAGTCTCACTCAAACCGCTGACTGCAGAGGGGCAACCCCAGCCAAATGCCAGCCACGGAATTTCAGTGGGTGCTTCTCATTTGTTATTTGTGCATCCTCGTTTCCTTTCCTCGTGTCTTAGCTCCACTTCTTCAGGATGCGAGGGAAGGACACAGGGAAAAGACGCGAGGACGGAGGAATGGAAGCAAGTGAAATGATATATCCTCGCTCCCTTTAGCGTCGTCAAGTAATGATGACTCTACACCGCTGGATTTAGCTTGCATATGGGGATTCTTGAACATTAGAGATAATTATTATTTATATTGTAACCGTTTCAACCTCCACAAAAGACCACATTTGTTCTTATTTTTTTATATTACCAGTTATTATTAACAATGAATTATTCACAGTTATTAAATGTTTTTTATTTGTAGTAGGCTATAGTATGACAGTATGTTTAATTTTGGTGCTTTGATATAATTAAAAACAATTAAAAGCAAGCCAGTAAAATCAAGAAACGTAATAAACATAATTAAAACTGTGTTGAAAAGTACACATTATACATCGAAATTAAAAGCACTGTCAAAAAATCACCCACAGTCATGCTTAATACTCACATTTATGTGTGTTAGAATTTTCTGCCATGGTTAGCACTTGGAGCAGATGTGAAGGGGGAGGAGAATTTATACGTGCGTCACGTTAAGTCGATAAAAGACTTCCGCATAGGATACACCTGTGTATCCTCGCTGATCGCTCCTCATGAAGCCTCCTCCCTCCTCGATCCTCGCCTCCTCGCGGTGCAATTAGAGAATTGAGATGTCCTTCAAGATGGCTGAGCTCGATCGGTTTCCGGGTCATAGGATGGAGGACAGAGGACCGAGGAGACGAGGAGGGATATTGAGAAACACCCAGTGTTGTTCTTGATGGCGACTAGATGTGACGCAGGGAGCAAAGGGGCGTAACTCGTAACGCCATACTACCTTGACCACGAATGGACTCTATGCACGATCACTTCCGCGTTTGGTCTCAGACCGCTCAGTTACATCCGGTCCAGCACCGGAAGCCGTTTTCGCTATTGGTTATAACTGTGTGAAACTGGAGCAGGAGAGGATGACATACTACACTCGCTGTTTACAAGAGCTTCCCTGCATAACTGTAAATGACGTTAATCGTATCATGAGGCAATCAGCTCAACAGTAAGAAAGAGAAGGGCTTCAAATGATATATTTAGAGTTACATCGACAATTTTGAGGGTGAGTATTGTCATACTATAATGTTATACGAATATCGATTCTAGCCATCTTCGTTTCTCACAGTTTATGTCTTTGCATGTATGTATTTATTTATTTATATATCTATCTATCTAGTTACATTTTATGTACATTGTTTGCATCTTATGTGATTTTTTTTTATTAATATACATTTTACTTTATGAACGTTACTAACTATAACTAATATCTCCAGTTTCTAGTAAGGATCAGGTGACAGGAGAGATCTGCGTGAGGGCGACATGTTTCAGGTCGATGAGAAAGTCAGAGAAGCTGCATAGTTTGGGAGTAGGAAGACACAATCAAGACTTTAGCTAAGCAAAGTTAACGTTTTAAATAGAGATGCACCGATCGACCTGTATTGTGCCAGATGTTGCTTGTGCAGCCTGCGTTGCCACAGCAGAACTGTTTTGTGTCTCCGAGCAACACAGCGTTTCGTTACTGAATAAATCCACGTTTTTAACGAATCAAATGAGTCAGTGATTCAGTAATCCATTCATAAAGACAGTTGCTTGCCTCGTTTCTGAATGAATCAGCTGTTTGAACGAATCTGTTGAACTCACTTATTCAAACAGCCTTTTGCTGCCACCTACTGGTTTGGTTTCACTTTATTTTAATTTCATTGCCTACAGGTGTAGAAAACACACACCAAAAAATAAAATAAAAAAAACGAACACAAATAATCATTTAATATTGTATTTACACAACATCACCATACATAAAATGCTTAACACTGTATCAAAGTTATTTATATTTACATTTCTGCATTATAAATGTTCAGTTGTATTTATATGTTTACATTACTGCATTGCGTCTGTTCAAAGTTATATATATTTACATGTTTACAGTATTGTATTGAAACTGTTTATTATATTTAAAAGTTTACATTCCTGCAGTGCAGGCAACATTGTATAAAATATACGTTTATATTATTTATTACGAAAATAAATCTAAAATCATCAATCTTCAACAAATGTTCTCTTGTCTCTAATCCTTTGCCCAAGCTTTCACTAATGGGCCATTCTGGTAATTACTATAATGTATAACTATATAAAACTATATTGTAACACTTAAATTATAAATCGCTGTCAAATTAATCTTATGAAAGAGTTTTGCCGCTAGTAAACTTCGCTATAGAATGCGCTATGCGGAAGTAAATGGGCTGTCCGAGATTCTACCGGAAATACGTCAGCAGCGTTCGTGCATAGAGTCCATTTATACCAAAGAGTATAGAAGTACCAAGAGGCGAAACTCAATAGAACGCTCCATAGCAACAGTTCCGCCCATGACATAACTGTGCTGCCGCCATTTTGGACTGACACCTACACAAAACGCCGTAGAATAATACGAGCCAGTCGCGTTTGACCAACTTACAATGACTTATGTAAAGTTTGTATATATATGTATTTATATCTAAATTAAATATTATAGACAGGTCCCCTTCACCAATTGACTAGACTGTTTCATACTGCTTACTGTTTACCAAGTAAACCGATACAATTACTGCAAACCCTTTACTTACCCATATCTATGTTCTATTGTATTTTTTTCCTTGTTAAGTTAAAAACTTAATGTAGTGAAATAACCAGATTCGATGTTTGGTAGTGATAGAGTCAGACACACTCAAATTTATTTATTCACAATGTAATTTTTTTTTATTAAAAAATACATTTATAAGAAAAATGGTACACATTCATAAAAAACTGTTCAAATTTATCACAAAATATGAACACCTAGCAACCATTGTCTCAAGGACTCCAACTATTGTGAGGTCTCTGTAATTTGTCATGTATTAAGTGAACACTGAACTGAAAATAGTAATAGATCAAAATCAGATAAGCAACAGAGATCAAAACCACCACCGGCAATTGTGTTAGAAGAGATTAAGAGAGAGAATATTTTTGTACTGTATCAAGTGCACACATTTAACATTAACCGTAAATAGTAAGATAAATAAAGTGGAAGTGGTAGTAAAAGATCAAAACTATCAGCAGCAATTTTGTGTTTATGTGAGAGAGAAAATTCTATAAGAGATTGTAAGATATAAGAAAGGAGTAGAATGGAAGTGGAAGAGAATGATTGTGGTACACGTGTGTCACAAAAAAGATCAAGAATTTACTGATGAGTTATCTTTAAAAATTTCCTGTTGCGTTTCCGATTAGGCTGAGAGATGTGCCGATTTTGGGTGCGCAATATATGATCAATTCTAATCCTGTTAAATAATTTTACCAAGTAAAGGTGGATTGATAATTGCTGCAATTTATTGCAGCACACTGCTTACGTTTCAGCCACTTGCTCGCTCGCATCTTCTACACACTTTTTGCAGGTGTCAGTCCAAAATGGCGGCAACGCCTCCGCAGCGCCATCTATAGACTGTTGCCCATATCAGTACAGAATTTCGCCTCTTGGTACTTCTATACTCTTTGTTTATACATTCCCTCACTGTCACTGATAGGACTACTGATGAAAAACCCGCCAATCAGTTTTAAGGAGGAGGAGCCTCCTGCTACATTCTGAAATGCATTACTGCCATCTCTGAATCTTGTCAAAAATCTGTAAATATTCCTTAATGTCACATTTGTGCTCCTCTGTGCCATGCAAAGGTGACTTGTTGCTGCTGATTTCATTTGACTGGTAACTTATATAAGTTCACATTGCTGCTGCAGATGAAATATAACAGAAAACATTACATAAATATTTTTTTTACCAGGTTAAATGTTGATTATTGGTAACTCAAACCCCTTTTTCTAAACATCTGTACCTAACTGTCGGTCGCGCACATTCGCCATGTTTGTATTTTTTTTAATGCGTTTTATACGTGTTTGTAGTCCAGGACCAAAACCTTTGCCAAAGCGCAATGAATTGCGGGCAATATTAGCCATTAGAGTGTGCACGAATCCACACTTAAAAAATTGACCTGAAATAGTAGACCATCCGGGGACTTTTGGCATACTCTTTTCAGCATACTATGCTTTGGGACACACTTATTATAATCTCATATGCTATTTAGGATGGGTAGTATGAACATTGGGACGCAGGGTGTGTGCATAGTTAGTAATCATGCTGACATCATCCGTAGCAACGAGGTCAACTCCTCCCTTACTCTTAGCTTAACACTTTTCTTTATTCCTCAGTAAAAGTTTGTCTCAGCAGTTTTGTGAATAGGTTTTAAGAGAAAACTCTTAGCTAAAAACTACTGCTATTTAGGAGAACTCTCAGTGGTAAGATAAAATGTTTGTGAATATGGGCCCTGATGAGACAAACTTTTTCTAAGGAGTAGAGAGAAGTCTTAAGCTAAGAGTAAGGGCGGGGTTGACCTTGTTGCTATGGATGATGTCAGCATGCTTATTAACTATGCACACCATGATTGGCTGATAGGGGAGGGGTCTCTGTCAGAGATTTGTTCACAGAAATATTGTAGAGCGCGGTATTATGTTGCCATATTCAAATACTTTTGTTTAAAAAAATGTTGCCACATTCAAATAAAGATTTTAAAATGCAGGCTAAGTGTCACTAATTAAACAAGTATGTGTTCAGCTGATTGTCAGCCTTTTACATGTGTGCTTCTCATAAACAATTAGCTGATATGCATATAAACAGCCTTTTTATTAATAGAATAGAATAATCATGGCTGATAGTAAGATATGCAAACGAAAACCAAATGGGACACAAGAACAGATGTTGTTACTTGCCTAACGTGTTAATGACAACAAGGATATAATCAAAGGAAAATTTGTAATTGGTATAACCTCCAAAACCAAAAAAGTTGCGTAGGAAAACATATGTGTGCAGATAAATGCAGAGTGTTTCTAAAACATTTAAGTTTAAAGGCAGATTGCTAGCTTTGGTCTTAGTGACTTGGGAGTCCTCTTCACTACTCCTAACATTTCACAGATTTAAGAGCTAGTTTTAGTGCTAAAACGCTTTGTGAAATAAATTTAGGCTGGACACACCCATTATTTTAAGATTTTCTCCTAAATCAGCAAGTTAGGAGCTACTTTTAGCCTTAACATGTTTTGTGAATATGGGCCCAAATCTTTATCTTGTATTCATATGAAAAACAAGCACTGGAAGTATTGTTCCTCAAATGGCATCAAACTGAAAGTTTGTCCTATATCATATTAAGAAAAGAACTGAATACAACACTCATCCCAAAGTGCTAAATGTTTTTAATATAATGTATCATGAGTGTAGCAACAGAGATTATAATGCTGCATTATTTCTCCAAGGGGAAAGTACATTTCACTCAAAGAAAAAACAAAACAAAACAAAACAAAGTAAAAAGAAATGCTCACATTTAATGAACTAACAGAAATTTGATACAAGTTTGAAGAAGAAAAAAAAGCAGCTGCTAATTGAATACATGTCATTTCTCTGTCATTCTGTGTTTACAATTCAGTCTGCACTGAAGCCAATAGCACATTTCTGGCATCTTCTGCTATGTCATCCAGAGCTCTCTTTAGCATTTTTGAGACTGTCATATAGGACATTCCTCCAGCCACCACACTGCCAAGTATGGGTATGAGACTCACAGCATACTCAGCTGCATTTTCAGCCATAAGCAGGGATGCAGCACCCACTAAGGATAATATTAAAGCTGGGTTTATTCCACCAGTCAGTGGCGACTTCATTAGACTTTTGAAATATTCAATGGTCTTCCCAGATCTTTCACAGAGCTTCTGCAAGGATGGATCATCAAGACCAAAGGCACTGTAGTAGGTTTCTATCTCATTTATAACAATGACTAAATCCACACCAAATGAAAGACCAGGAATTGGGACCGTAGCCACCAAAGCAGACAGTAAGGCAACTTTTACAATGTTTTCCTGTAGAACTTTCTTTTTTTCCTCATTAATCTCCAGTGTGATATTCGGCAAAGCCAACATCAGCACACGTTTCTTATGCTGTGGAAGCTCTTTCTCTATTCTCTCCTGCAGCTGATTGAAATCATACTTGCTGAGCTCAAAGCTAGAGATCAGGAACACGACAGGATCCTCTACACCGATCTTTCTCAGACCTAGAAACAGGGGGAAAAAAAGTCATTAAATATATATATTTATAATAAATTATTAAATATTTTCTAACAATTACTGTATAATAAAAACATTGTGTGAACTGAATAACCAACCCTTTTCACAGTCCTCTCGGATGGTATCCAGTGTCTTTTTCTGATCAAAGCTCTTCTTCCTCTTCTCAGCAGCAATGCTTGAGTCAATCTTGGAACGAACAAAATAAAACTTTTTCCGCATTCTCATGATCTCTTTGGCCAGCTGAGTGTGGCATTCTCTGAACCGATCTGAAGCGATGATTATGAAAAAATCATAGCGTTCAAAATTAACCTGTTTCAGATACTTATCGGCTTTGAAGTTTGGTGTTCCAATGCCAGGAAGATCCCAGAGTTTCACATTTTTGTATTTTGGGTGAGGATAAACTTCAGGCTCCATAGTGGTTTCTACAGGACCAGTTTTAGAAGAACCCTCTTCTTCATCCCCTAAACCCCTGAATGCATTGACAAACGTGGACCTTCCAGAACCAGACTCCCCCGTCACACCAATGTTAAGCTCTACAAGATCCTGTTTTTTAAGGAATTCTTTGATTGTTGTTACTGCCGTTGGGAGATCCTGAGTTGATATGGATTCTTTGAGATCTTTCAGGTCCTCTTGAGTTATTATACGGGAATCATCTCCAGAAAACATTTCCATCTAAAAAAACAAAACAAAAACTAAACTTAAAATTCATCAATGTTATAAAAAGAAACAGATGAAAATATGCAGCAAAAAATCATACTGGTAACTACAGTTCCCTGAGATAATAGGAACAAGCACTGCATTAACTTTACCAGTATGGGGAATTAAGAAGTGGCAGCATTGACTTTGCGGTCGTTAGGCCCAAACTCAAAGCAGGAACTGCTCACCATGAGCACCTGCAGGTCACTTACTTAATCCACACGAAAGCCAGCAGAAGGACAGTCTAGCAAAAGCAAAAGAGGCCAGAATTTATCCTACTGCAGTGGCTCAAACAAAGGGTTTGTATAGGTCTCAGGTCAGACCGGTATGAGGGTAAGGCTGAGTCAGTCTCCTAGCTCCCATCAAGAACTTCACAAAGTCATTCTTTGGTTCTCTGCAACAGAGCTCACCTGAAAGAGATGCACCTCTTATCCAGAAGCTCCTGTATGAATGTAATGTCACGAGACAAAGGGTCTTCACTCCAGACTGCACTCCAGTCAGAGAAGATGATTCACTTGAGGGCACAGAGATATCTAATAGACAGGGCTTTGGCCTTTGAAATAGTATTGATGACCTTTACTGGAAGCTGCAGAGTCTCGTGTTAAGGGGCCATAGATGTTGGGGGTGCAAAATTGCTCCCTTTGCCTGAGAGAGGAGGTCCTTCCTCAGCGGGATCAGCCAAGGGGCTGCAGCTGTACTAATTTGGGGTAGCACAATTGTTTTCACAAACGGGCAAGGCATCTGTCCTCCCTGACTGATATGATGACCTGAGGGATCAGAACGATCGGAGAAAAGGCATACAGGAGCTGGACCTGTTTTCAGGCTGAAAGTGGTGCATGGATTACCACGAATTCTGGGCCACAGTAAAGCACTGAGCAAAGCCAGTGACTGTAGGGCAAACAGGCCTGTGGGGGACACTGTGGATTCAAGGAGAGCTGTCTTGTCAGCATCCTCGATCTCCATTAAATTCAGCCAGAATCAGAACCACCGGATTGGCCATTGCTCAGCCGATTGCTTGGGCAATCATGATCATGATTTGCTTTTAGGCAAAATATGCTCTAAAAGTCTTGCCGGATAGTCACAGGGAGAAGAAGCACTGCTTGCTTGAAGCATCTTTTCACTGCTGGGACTCTTGTGCGACAACCAGCATACTTCTTCATTCTGAGCTATGCGAGGAGATAATCTTGACACTTAGCACCGACTTTCTCAACGGACAGTCCCACCCGTTTTTGTGGGCTGAAATGTCATTTGTTCAAGCAGCTACACAAACGTTATTAAATCAGGCTTCAGCAATCCAAGTGAACCATATCAAACCATACAAATGAGCTGTCAATTAAACAGTCTTTTATTGTGTAGCTTATTTTATTGTGTAGATAAGGATTGCTCAACCCTGGTCCTGGAGATTGACTTTCCTGCAGAGTTCAGCTCCAACCCTGACCAAATACACCTGAACCAGCTAATTAGGATCTCAAGGAGCACTTGATAATTACAGACAGGTGTGTTTGATTAGGGTTGGAACTAAACTCTGCAGGAAAGTCGATCTCCAGGAACAGGTTTGGGCACCCCTGGTGTAGACCATAGCATTTTAGTGCAGGAGTGTTAACTGCATAAGTTTATCTGGTGAAATTATATGACTTTTTTTTTTTTTCATGTTATGTCTTTTTTGTGCAGCACGCCCTCTGTCCAAGCCAAATTTCTCCCATGGGAGACAAATAAAGTTTAACCTAACCTAACCTAAATTTTTCCCTATAGAGCCTGTCAAGACATGATTCATTCAGTTCAATACTTTCCTGTTGTAATATTCTTGGAAAATAATCAATCCAGGTACTTAACTATCTAAACCACATCTTAACTATCACCAAAAGCCAACTCCATTGTTAATGAAATCGCTCTCACCTGATGGATAGAGTGTGTGGTCAGCAGTTCAATAATCTCTGGTGATGTCCTAACCAGCTCAGTCAGGTTCGGTCAACTTAGAGCTTGATTGAAGTTTCTTTCAGGTTCAGATAATAGGTTATAATAAATCAATCACTCTGAGTCTTGTTTTAAGAGAGGTTTTAAACGAATCACCATTTGAAAGGGTTTCGGTTTATTAAAACAAATAACTCATAAGCAATAAATTCAAAATAACAGCGAGAAAGTCTTCACCCGAGTTGTGGCAAGGAGGAAGATCAAAAACTGATCTCATATAGTCTTGCATAAACATCAAAAAGTCTCCTCCTTTTACTTCCATATAAGTCAGGCATTTGGTAAATACATACACACACACATATTACTCTCTGTGAGGAGGGCCAAGGTTGCCATGGTAATCTTGGTAAGGCACAGGATATGTGTGATCTTCACTCTAGCTCAGTTGCTCAATGTGTCAAAAGTTCAAAATGTAAAACCACAGTATTTTCTGCATAGACAAGCAAGCCTATTCCTATTTTGGTTCACTCATTGTAACACCTACAGTAGCTTAAGCAAAACACATACCCTTATATGGCTTTATCACACTTTCTGAGCCAAAAGCAACACTTCTATATAGTAAAGTGAGAGATAAAACATAGCAATCAACCTGTTTGCAAACGTGTTGCAAATCCATCCCCCAGACAATACAACTACTTCAAAGCAACTAGCAACACTTGGTTTGAGCTGTTCTCACCTCTGTCCAGATACACATATACATTACATTGCATTTTAAGAACTACTAGAGGTAAGAACAGCAGTTTGAAGTCTTAATGTGGTGGATTGCCCACTGAATGCTGGTTAATATGTTATCGACCGCTGCAGAACTCTTGTCAGGGAGTCAGAGTCATTATATTGAGTTTGGCCATTTATTGTGCAAGATTTGACCATATACACAAGGTAGTGCATTTGAGGTAGTCTTTTGTCGAGCACTTTCTCTTGCACATAAACGCTGCACCTGAGAGAGAGCATGCGATATGACTGCTGCGCTGAAGTATCGTTGTGAATAGACAATTATGTTAAGACCGTGCATGCTATGAACCCTGCACTACGTTATTTACGCAAGTAAGTACTAACATGACGCAGATCGCAAGTTTCTTACTTAAAGGGGGAGAATTCCCAACAGCCGGCCCCACATTTGAGCAGCAAATGGGTAGTCAAGGGAATTCTTTAAATGTCTTTGGTGTTACCTTCTAAGTCAGGCAACTCTGTCAGCCGGGCTACTGGTCTGATGTAAGCTTTACCATTGACAACAACTTCAGCAGTCCGCACACATCCATCGCTATTGGGCAATGTCTTTCGAACTCTGACTATGAGCCACTGTGCTCTTGGGAGTTGCGGATCCACAATCAGTACGACTGAGTCAACTTCCAGGTTATTTGAAGCTTTATGCCACTTCTGCCGGGTCTGAAGCACAGGCAAGTAGTTCCTGGTGAAGTGTATCCAGAACTGGTCCACCATATTTTGACAGTGCCGCCATCTCCGCCGCCCCATGTCTCCTGGAGCATATGCCACCTGAGGCAGCGATGCATCCCGCCGCCCCATAAGGAGAATATTAGGAGTAATCGGATCCATGTCAGCGACATCTGTTGAGGCGTATCCTAGCGGCTTCGAATTAAGGATCCCTTCCACTTCCACTAGGACTGTGGACAGAACATCCTCTGTAACAGCTTGGGTTCCGACAGCCACCTGCAGGGCGTTCTTTATGGAACGGACTTCACGCTCCCATATCCCGCCAAAGTGTGGAGCGCTGGGTGGATTAAACTTGAAACTAATTTGATAGTCTGCAAGCTGGGCTTTGAGTTCTGGCTCCATAATTGAGAAAGCTTCCCGTAATTCTCTGTCAGCGCCCCGGAAGTTGGTGCCACAATCAGAACGGATCTCATGTGGTTTGCCTCTTCTGGCTATGAACCGGCGGAGCGCAAGAAGGAAGGCATCTACATCCATTGAATTTAGGAGCTCAATATGTACTGCCCTAGTTGTGAGACATTTGAAGATTAGCCCCCAGCGTTTCTCATTTCGCCTCCCTATTTTGACCAAGTACGGGCCGAAGCAGTCAACGCCAGTTGAGTGGAAAGGTGGACAGAGCAGTTGGAGGCGTTCTGGTGGCAAATCTGCCATTTGCGGAACCTTAGGCTGAGCTCTCCATCGCTGACAGGACAGACAGTGAAGTTGATGGTACTTTATGGCCTGACGTCCTCTGAGAATCCAGTACTGTCTGTGTATTTCAGCGTAGACTTTTTCTGCTCCTGGGTGTAACAGACGCTCATCAAATTCTTTGATAAGGAACTTTGTTACCGCGTGTCTTGGGTCCAGCACAATGGGGTGGATTTGTTCTGGGTCTGAGTTTGCTAACCTCTTTAGTCGGCCTCCAACTCGTATCATGTTGGTCAACGGATCCCATTCTGGAGCAAGACTGACTAATCGGCTGTGTGCAGGAACTGGTTTCTGTGCCTTGAGGGCAGCAACTTCTTCAGGAAAACTCTGGAGTTGGCATGCTCTTAGCAGGACAGCCTCTGCCTCTCTACTCGTCATAGGCTCACTGGTTGCAGAATCCGGTGTGGCCGTCTCTTGGCAGGCCTGTCGAGTAGCCTCGACTAATTCACACCATGAATTGAACTGGGTAAATTCAGGGAGGTTGGAGGAAGTGTCAACTGCCATTAGGCAGTAGCATGGAAGCCCTTTCAATTCAGATGCTCCCTCTGACTGTGTGAGTTCAGGTTTCTTGGGCCAGTGCTCTTGGCTCTGTTTTAAGAATGGAGGCCCTTGACTCCATCGACTAGGCTCAGCAAGACTTTGGAGCGATTTACCTCTCGTTACGTCGTCAGCGGGGTTGTCCTGGGTATTCACGTACCTCCATGATTTGTGGTCGGTTAACTCCTGTATTTCGGAGACTCGGGTTCCGACAAACACCTTATACCGACAGGAGTCTGACTGAATCCACTCCAGCACAGTCAGGGAGTCTGTCCATAGGATTGTCTGACTGATGGAGAGAGTCATCTCATTCTTCACCAGTTTGGCTAGCTGAGCTCCGGCCAAGGCAGCACAAAGCTCCAGACGAGGCATAGACTGCTGCCTCTTTGGAGCAACCCTTGATCTGGCCATTACGAAGGAAACGTGAATGTCACGGTCAGCTTGAACTGCAAAATATGCCACTGCTCCATATGCTTTTTCAGAGGCATCACAGAACACATGAAGGGAAACATTCTGTTCTGCTGTAGTTGTGTAGGCTGTTAAGTAACAGCGAGGAATGGATACTGCCCTGAGATGTTCAAGTTCGCTCTCCCAACTTATCCAGGCTGCCTTAAGGGTCGGTGGCAGATCCGGGTCATCCCAGTCTCTCTTTTTCGCCCACAACTGTTGGATGATCACCTTAGCCCTGGTGGTAAATGGTAGTATGAACCCCAATGGATCATACTGAGATGCCAGCACCTGGTAGGCTGCTCTCATAGTTAGTGCTGCATGCTCAATGGGCCGATAATGATAGCCAAGGGTATCAGTTGCGCAGTTCCACCGAAGCCCCAGTGTGGGCTCCATTGGGTCAACATGGGTTTGAACTAACCACTGCTCTGTGGCGGAGGAGCGGGCTTCAGTAGGAGGATGAGCGACCACGGCTGGGTGACTACTGGCCCACTTTCTGAGGTCAAATCCTCCTTCCGCTAACATACTGCGTAGCTGATCCACCATTTGTTTGGCTGCCGCAACAGTAGGAAAGCTTGCGAGGCAATTGTCCACATAGAAGCTCTGGTGTACGATTTCTTGCAACCCTGGATATTCGGCTTCAGATCTGCGAGCATGATGTTGCAGAGCAAAGATGGCACAGCATGGACTGCTTGTTGTGCCAAATGGTAGAACCTGCCATTCATACACATCTGGGGGTTTCTCCCTCTGCAAGTCTCTCCAAATGAATCTGAGAAAGGGTCTGTCCTTTGGCAGGAGACGAACCTGATGGAACATGCCCTTGATATCTGCACTTACAGCCACATGATGTTGTCTGAATCTTAACAGGACGCCTAACAGTGATGATCCAAGTGCAGGACCAGGCAGGAGTTGATCATTAAGAGACAGACCCTGGTGTCTGAACGAACAGTTGAAGACCAGTCGTGGCTTGTTGTTATGGCTTACCAGATGGTGGGGCAGGTACCATGACTCTTCTGCCAGAGGTGCCTCTGTTTGGTTGAGTTTGGCTATGTAACCTGCTTCGATGAGCTTGGCAATCTCTCTTGAGTAGATTAAGGCCTTCTCGGGGTCTTTCTGGAGTCGCCTTTCAGTACTCCTCAGGTTTGCAAGAACGGATTGCAGGGACCCCTCGAGCTTCAGTGCATCTGGCTTCCACAGGAGAGGGGTGGCATAGCGTTGTACCCCCTGTATGCTGACTTGCTGCGTTTGGGACTCAAGCAGCCGCATAGCTTCATTATCTTGCCTGGAGCGGACCACCAGCTTCTCATTGCGAAAGGGCAACACGTCCAGTTGCCATAACTTTTCTACATTTCTATAGAGGAGGTCATCTGGATGGGCGGTGGAGATAAAGAAACATTGCTGCATACCTGATACCTGGTCTGGGGTACACATTACTGCTCCTTGAAGAGCCCACCCAAGGGCGGTATGGACTGCCACTGGACCCCCTTTGGTGCCTTGCCGAATTGGCTCTTTGGCCGTGATGAGATGAACTTGGTCTGAACCTATAAGCACCAGTGGACGCACCTTGTGAAATGGCTGTAGTGGAACTTCCCTTAGATGTGCATACCGTCTCTGAAGAGCCTGAACTGGGTATGTTTGTTCCACCAGATCAAGACCAGGAGCTGTAAATGCTCCCAACACCTGATAACGTTTCTCTGGATTACCTCTTGGGGAGATTTCAAAGGTGACCTTTGTGCCACTGAGGTGAGTGGTGTCTGGTTGGACTGTACGAAGGGCTAGAGTCTCAGGTTCACCTTTCAGCTGGAGCTGCTGGACGGCAGTGGGCAGAATCATGGTACGTTGTGCTCCATCGTCTAGTATAGCGTAAGTTTCAAATGTCTTCGATTTGTGGTGTAGCAGTACTGGTACCACTTTCAGAAGGACTCTGGCTGATGCAATGGATGGTAAGAGGTAGATACGACTCTCAGAGCTAGTTGTTGAGGTGTCAGTTGCATGACTTTGGGCCACACCATGAAGTACTTGAAGGTGAATACCACCACAGTCACTGCAGGGTTTCTTCAGATTACAGGTCTCAGGTGCATGGGAGCTAGCACATTTCCAGCAGCGCTTCCCCTCTGAAATCCACTTGCAAAGTTCAGCCACAGACTGCTCTCTGATACTGCTGCATCGGGTGATGTAGTGGTCTTTACTGCCACAGAAAAGGCAGAGAACCTTGGGTGATGTTCTCTTCCAAGACACCTTAGAACTAGGGGATGCTTTAGACTCTGTGGGTGATGCACCGTGATACAAAGTTGTACTCTGGCTTTTCGGCTTAGCTCCATTCTTCTCCTTTGAACTGCTGGGAGCTCTTTCATACTGGTAACGTTGCACTAACCTGCTGGACAGTCTCTGCTGCTGAGCCTTGACTTGGAGCCATCCAGCAAAGTCTTGTAGGTTGTACGGGTTAATACTTGGAGAGTTGAGCTTCCCTTGCAGCTGAAGAAACTCTATGAAGCCATCTCTTAAGTACTTAGGCAGCTTACTGAGCAAGCGATCTACATGGGAGCAACAGTTCAACTCCATCCCTCTGGGGCCCTCCAACGACAACAGCATACTCACTAAAAGGTGAACACGGAGAGCAAAACTCTGAAAGCTGCGAGCATCATTTGGTTTCACCTCTGGTGCGGTGAGGATTGCTGCTATTTCGCTCTGAGCCAGCTGGTGCGGTTGACCATACTGCAGCTGAAGGGCTCGCATAGCTGCCAAGTATGGGTATGGATGCGACAAGACTGGCCAGTCATCTGTGCTTCAGGCAATTTGAGGTGCTCCAGCAAAATATGATACTTGTATTTCTCATCTAGCTCTGCATGAGGTTCAAGAAGGTTGTCCAGTGCTAACTTCAGGTTAGCAAATTCCCGTTCGTTGTCATTCACAAAATCAGGAATCTTTGGCTGGGGAGCAGCATGCAAAGGGCGGTGAGACACAAAATGTTCTGGTTGATACAGTGTCTGATTGAATGGCTGCAGAGAGGAGGTAGCAAAGGCAGGAGGATTCAAGGTCGTAACTGGAACTCTAAGCTGAGTTTGAGAGACCGATGCTGCGGGAGTCAGGAGAGTATAATGAGGTGTTGCAAAACTTACTGTAGGCGGAGCAGTAACCTGTGGTTGTGAAGGTGACACTTTCAAGTGGCCATATGCTGCATTGATGGGCTGGTAGGCCGGCGTAGGTGCCATTAGATGTTGCTGCACTTGGGGCTGAAAAGCTTTTCCAGCATCATCATAAAGGGGATAATGCTTCGTGAACAGTGTTGGCACAGTCTCTGATCTTGTATCATGTTGTTGTTGGTGCAAAGCCGAAGGTAACGTTCCATATGAAACTGGTGAATACAGAGGAAGTGAACCGACTGGATGTATTGGAACAAATCCAGGGTTGAGGTCCTCAATCTCCGCCGAAGGTTTACTTGCATTCCTTTGTGCGTCACTCACATGTCCCTGGGTAGGTAGCTCAATGCCAGGTGACTGTGATGAAGGAGTAGAATGACCTGAAGGAGGTGGATGTGAAGAAGTTACGGATGGGGACCTTGCTGGTGGTGTTACGGGCTTTCCACTTTGACCATCCTCATCCTCCTCTTCCTGCAAGAACGATGTGATGTGTTCCATCAGCTCTTTACGCCTACGCTGTCGTTTTTCATATTGTTTCAATTTACTGTGAAGTGCAGCCATATCTGCAGCCTCATCTTTCTCCTTGTCAGAAATAGACTTCAAGATTTTCCTCAGTGAACTCAAGCTCAACAAGTCCGTGGAACTTATGTCTGGAAGCTCACCCTGGCTGGAGCCTGGGCTTGAATGACTAGCTAGGTCCACCGCGGCTGCTGCTCCTCTCTGATCCGCTTGTACCTCTTCTGTGGGTGGGGAGGAATGAGCAGGTTGGTGATGGCCATAATCAAGAAGATACTCCTCCAGATGCTTGGGTGTGCGACGATTCCGTGAGGGTCTGTCTGACGTCTCAGCAGGAGGGAGAGAAGTGGCTTGCTCTTCCAATGACATCACTGCAGTAGTCAACAGCTCCGGCTCGAAGGACCAATGTGGTGGATTGCCCACTGAATGCTGGTTAATACGTTATCGACCGCTGCAGAACTCTTGTCAGGGAGTCAGAGTCATTATATTGAGTTTGGCCGTTTATTGTGCAAGATTTGACCATATACACAAGGTAGTGCATTTGAGGTAGTCTTTTGTCGAGCACTTTCTCTTGCACATAAACGCTGCACCTGAGAGAGAGCATGCGATATGACTGCTGCGCTGAAGTATCGTTGTGAATAGACAATTATGTTAAGACCGTGCATGCTATGAACCCTGCACTAAGTTGTTTACGCAAGTAAGTACTAACATGACGCAGATTGCAAGTCTCTTACTTAAAGGGGGAGAATTCCCAACACTTAATATTTCCAAATCTTTCACAACAGACTTTATTTAAATAATTCAAAGCAATTAATTCTCTCATTATTGTCTTATTTATCTCTTCTTGCTTTCTAATCAATCAAATCATTTCCCTTAGTTTAAAAATAATCCTCTGGTGCTCTTCTGGCTCTTCCTTGTCTTTGCCTTCGATGATTCCTCCTTTCTTCTTTTTTATTGCGCTTGGACTGGCACGATGTTTGTTTCTGTAATTCTAAGGGGTCATCCATGTAAATGTCAAGTTTTTCCAGTTCATTGTTAACGCTCCCCATACAAGATTGTTCGGGAAATGACACATTAACATTGCCAGCTGATACAACAGTATGAATATATAAATCATACACTCATTTGTTAAGTTTTGTAAAATGATTTTCCCACATGCTTTAAAGTGCTTCTGCAAAGTAAACATGTAGACATAAATCTAAAATGTACATTATAAATAGAAAATGCAAAAAAATAAAATAATGAACTGGTATGGTCTAAAAACTAACTCTTTATGTTTTCCATCTCAGCTTTATGTTTTAGAGCACGAGACACAGGAAGAATTATTAGACTTGGAAGACAAGTGCTGTTGTTTCCTTCACAGATGTGAAATTCACTGCTGTGCAAAGAAAAGTTTAAAGGAGATTCAATCAAGGTATGCCAATAAATGCATTAATTACCATTATAACGTGAAGCCTAATTGATTTATTAAACATGTTTAATGTTACATTTATGGAAGCCCGTTTCCATATTGAATACAAAATAAAAAAGGGAATTGGTATCTTCCAATTCTGACTTTTTCTCAGAAACGCAAGATATACACTTGCAATTTCAAGTTATAAAGTCAGAATTGAGAGACATGAACACAAAATTCAGAGAAATAAAGTCATAATTGCAAAATATAAACACGCAATTGTTTATATCACACAAAAAGTCTATAAACAATCTATACACATTCAGAAGATCAGTGAAAGAGTATAAAAAATCAAATTAAATTAAAAAACATGGAACAATAAGCCAGTATCTTTCTTACCAAATTCTTCTGAGCAGCAAAAAGACCTAAAGTGAAGCCTGTGAAGTCCAGACCTAAACTTTTCTACTTTATGCAAAAACAAACAAACAAAGATCCGCCCAAGAAATACTTTCACTTTCACTGCCATGACTCACTGTAGTAACAAGAATCAGAGATATAAATATTTGGTATTAAATATTTGGTTCATTTATTAGTCATACAGCAAAATGTGATCATATTAAATTAAGTATGTGAATTGCACTGAAAATTAATCTCATTGATTATAAACACAACAGAATAAGACTAATTAATTTCAATAACACTATATTATTAAGGACTATATAGACCCACACAGCACATTTAGACAAGATCTAAATATAGCACTCATCTCAAAGGGCTAAATGATTTAATCATGTATCAAGATTCATTGTAATTCAACAAGAGAAAGCCAAAACCAAATTATAAAGTTAGCAAGAAATAAATACAATAATACAACTGCAACAAAGTAACACAAGTTAATTCTCCAAATGAGCTGTTATTATTCAGTCAAATCTTATTTTTCTTCAAATGTAAGTTGCTTTGGATTATTTACTAATTAACAACCAATAAAATACAAGTAATTGTGAATATAAACCTATATTATGAATGCTTATAGGTTATTTTGTATCAATTGTGAAAAAATGCTTTTGTCTATAAATACCCCAAAAGCAAAAAGTTATAAATGCGGTTGAATATTCTTGTCATTTTCACATTTACACTTTAGTCTCCACTGATGCCATCAGCACATTCCTAGAATCATCAGCTATGTCGTTCAGAGCTTTCTTTAGCATATTTGAGACAGTCAGATAAGACATTCCTCCTGCCACCACAGAGCCAATAATGGGTATGAAGCTCACAAACATCTCAACAACATCTTCAGATATAAGAAGAGCTGTAGCACCCAGCAAGGTTAATACTGAGCTTGTGAAAAGGAGACTTCATCAGACTCTTCACTTCCTTTATGGTCTTCCCAGATGTTCTACAGAGCTTCTGTAGGGATGGATCATCTAGGCCAAATGCACTGTAGTACCTTTTCAGTTCTTCTGCTATGAGAGCTGCATCTACAGCAACTGAAAAACCAGGAATTGGGACCGCAGCCACCAAAGCAGACAGAAAGGCAGCTCTTCCAATGTTTTCCTGTAGAACTTTCTTCTTTTTCTCATTAATCTCCAGTGTGATATTTGGCAAAGCCAACATCAGCACATGTCTCTTATGCTGTGGAAGCTCTTTCTCTATTCTCTCCTGCAGCTGATTGAAATCATACTTGCCGAGCTCCCAACCAGAGATCAGGAACACGACAGGATCCTCTATACCGATCTTTCTCAGACCTCAGAAACAAGAAAGGACATCATGAAATAAGTCACAAACAAAATGATTACTATCTATTTACACTCAGTACTGGATAGTAACTGACTACATGTAATCTGGATTATGTAATCAGATTCCAAAAATTGAGTACTCGTAATTGGATTATATAATAATCCAATATCTTAAATTGCTAAATTAAAATGCCTGAATCTGCACAGTTGTGATTCACCGTCACAGACCCAATCACAAGCTCACAATCATGACACCACACCCCATTTTATAGCATCAAATTAATGACTTAAACAAAACTTATTATAAAACAAACGATTAAACATACATCAGCATGAGCTACTTAAAATCATAGAAACTATTTTTGGGAAACATTTATTTCAAATATAATTTCATTATTTAGTGTGGATTATGTCCTATATTAATTTACACTGAGAGTGCTGGGTTTATGACCTATACAGCAGCCAGCCACCAGATGGCAATTAAAATTTTTGGACTTTACTTTTCAGAACATGTGAGGCACACTTAACACTACCCAGCACTGTTTATAATAATTAATATCAATAATACGCTAATGCTTAATTATCATTTTAAGTTTTTCTAAAATGCTAAAAACCTTAAACACAAATCCAAATGTTCAAACTAAATTCACAGAACCCCTGACTCTCCTGACAAAAATCAAAACAATGGCTTCAAAACCATTTCACCTGTACTCAAAATCAAACAAAGCTTTCAAATCATACACACATTAGTCAATAATATACACACTTCATTCATTAGACACTACATCAAAAAAAAAATGGAGAACACAGTGTCCAGTGCATGTAGTTACAAAAAAAGAATGTTTACTGTATATAGTAATTATTTAGAAATAAAAAAGGATACATAAACATACACACACTCAAAAGAAATCACATCTAAGTTTGGTGAATATACCAAAAAAAAAAAAAGAAAAAAAAAGGTAGATAGATAGATAGATAGATAGATAGATAGATAGATAGATAGATGGTGTGACGAGTCGGCTGCCTCCCCCCTAATTACAGTTTTGCTCGATTGCTAAGACATTTCTTGAAAGCTGCTCTCCACAAAACCCAATTTTCAAGCTACATTCACAAAACCTCAGACTCTTCTTGCAAAACCAAACTTTCACCTCAAAACAGTTCAATCTGTGCTCAAAACTGAACTATGTTGTCAAATCGTGCCCCGAGTCAATCAAAATTAAAAACACTACTGAACAGTCACTAAACACTACGTAGAAAAATAGAAAACACAATGCTCAGGACATGAAGCTGGAGAAATAAATGTTTATTGTTCACTGTAGGCTAAATGCATGTTGCAAAACAAAGAAAACCTGTGAATTTAGCACTTGTACAAAAAGACAAAACAGAAATCTTGTGCATTTACACGTAGCACTTGTAAAAACAAACAGAAATCTTACGCGTTTGTCACTTGTGTACAGTAAGCCCATGTAAAAATAAAGTACAAAAATATACAAATAAGTGCATTACTCAGCCACAGCATCATGTCTCCGTACTGGGTCAGGCCACAGGACTTCATCCACATCACAGGCCACATTTTGTCTGGCCAGGCAACGGGGGAAAAAAACCCTGGCATGCCGTATCCAGGCTTGGCATGCCTCCACACCTATGTCACCACAGGCAAGTCCCATGGCTTGCAGGAGATTTACCCTGGTGTAAGGTTGGAGTTCATATACCTTCCACCGCCATGAGGAGAAGAATTCCTCAATGGGGTTTAGGAAAGGGGAGTACGGTGGAAGGCAAAGATTGATAAAACCTTGGTTCATATTGAACCACTCTCTAACCTGGAGGGCTCTGTGAAAACTCACATTGTCCCAAACAACAACATAGATGGATGCTCATCCTGCTGCCCTAACAGAGCATCTCGCATGTGACTGAGGAAAATTAGGAGCTGGTGAGTGTTGTAGGGCCCCAGGTTGGCATGATGGTGGACAACCCCATGATTGCTGATGGCAGCACATAATGTGATATTGCCACCACGCTGCCCAGGAACACCAACAATGGCCCGATGGCCAATCACATTACGGCCTCTCCTTCTCCTTTTGGTGAGATTAAACCCAGCTTCATCCATGTAGATGTATTCATGGGGTCTTTCCATTGCATCCAATTGAAAAACCCTGATACGGAAAAAAGTGATTTAGGCCACTACAGTAAATCACTACTTAGAGTAATCAACATTGAATGTGTCTGGATATATGCCAACCTGTACATACTGGAATCTTTGCTCTTTGACTCTGTCTAAGTTGCAATCAAAGGGCACTCTGTATAGCTGTTTCATGCGCAGTCTGTTGCGCTTGAGGACACGATCAACAGTAGAGAGGCTGACACTGTTGATACCCTCAAAATTTACATGGCCCTCAATGATCTTCTGCTGAATTTCACTCAGTTTAATGGCATTGTTCTCATGGACCATATCAACAATTAGGGTCTCTTGGTGTGGGGAGAACATACCTGTCCTCCCACCCCCATGCGGCAGTCTTTCAATTCTACAAAAAGAGAACATGGAGTTACAAAAAAATACATGGAATACTAGGCCTACAAACAGTTAGACCAACCCTCCATTACAATACTACAGTACATTGGTACAGTGATGTACTGAAACATATATTTACTTACGGTATACTGTGGTACAGTATATACAGCTGGAAAATAATTATTTTCTCACATTCACTTGCATTGACGGTTTTTCAATACTGTACTATAATGTCAAAAAAAGGTAATTACTTGTTCTCTTCTCTAAATCTTCGGATTATGGTGGACACAGTGAATCTACTGATGTTTGGTTGTACCCTTTGTCCAGCCTCCTTTTGTCTTATGCTCATACCATGGACAAGAACATGGTCAATCACAGTAGCTCTGATTTCATCAGATATTACTGTTCTTTGTCTTCGCTGACCACCTCGACCACCTCGACCTCCTCTCACACGAACACTTCCTCTCAGATTTCTATCCATTGTAGGGCCTCACAAACCAGTGCTCTCTGAACTGGCTTACTGTATATGTTCCCTCACATCATTAGCCACAAGTTAATTGTGTTTGACTTTTGTCACCTGTGCTCACTATTATGCAGCACGGGTGCATCACAATGAAAATGTGTTGGCAAGTTGTGTCTAAACAGTTGAAAAGTGCTTATGGTTTTGCCAAAAGAGTTATTGATTCAATCAGTGGGTTCAGGCAACTGAGCATGTGGTTCAGACAATAGGGTTTAGTGTTTTAGCAATTGAGAAAAACTGTATTATCGTCACCCCGTCCGTAATCGCCGCCCTTCACCAGGCTCCCGACGGGAGTGGGTGTGCGAGAGAGGAGGCTCGCTGAAACAGCCAGGTCTGGCGGCGTGTGATGAGGCACACCTGATGTGAATGGAGCCTCATCACCGCCGCTGTTAAAATGCCGAGCGCGCCTCTCCTCGGGAGACCGGTCTCTTCCCCGTGCATGCACGCTGGTGTCCTCGTGGGTCCAGGAAGGGAGCGTAGAGGGACGAGCACCGCCGAAATAATGGACGAGCTGCCGGACCCGCGGTCTGGATGTGAAGCCGCACCCAGAAGGCTGCGGGCTAGGATGCCGGGCCGATTTACCCGCCTCAGGAAGTGCCGCGATGAAAGGTGGATGAAGCCGCTGAAGGAAGCCGCTACCCCTCGTGTCGCGGACCCCGGCGGGGAGCGAGTGCGGCCGCCGGATTCCGCCCCTTACCTGGACCCTTCCCTTCTGAACACTGCCCCTCCTTCACGGATCCCCTGCACGTCGAGGACACCAGACCCCCTATTTATTTTGGACACTTTTATTTCCCCCTTTTGGACACTTTTGTTTATATTGTTTAATAATAGCCTCTCTGAGGCCTGACATCACGCCCACTGTGTCTGTCGCTTTGCTCCTCCTGTGACAACAGATAGATAGATAGATAGATAGATAGATATGTACACATGCACACATATATGTACATACATACATTCATCTACATATATGTACGCACATACATAATCACACCTAAGAAAGACATCGTACCTAAGTTTGGTGAATATGCAAAAAAAAAAAAAACAAGTACACACACACACACACATATACATATGTATAGAGAGAGTATTTGATGTGTATATATATGTACATATATCTATCTATCTGTGTGTGTATATATGTATGTATATATATATATATATACAGTACTGTGCAAAAGTCTTAGGCCACTATTTTCATCAGCTAAAAAATGGTTTAAAGTCAGTTAAAGTCGGTCTTTTGCTGTAGTGTGTCAGTAGGAAATATCAGTTTATATTTCTAAACATTCATTTTGCCATTAATTATAATAATCCATTGAGATTTTTGTATGGAGCACAGGCTGTTGTCAGACTCCTTGTGCAAACAGAGATCTGATCTCTCCATCATTCAATCCAGTCTGTCTTAAGAAACAAAAAAAACTGAGACAGACTAAATCCAGAAGAACTGTGGCAACATCTCCAAGATGCTTTAAGAGACCTACACCTACAAAGCTACAGTACTGTTAACATTTTTAGACAGTTAGGCACATAAAATGAGGATGCTGTCAAAAACAATGTCATAAATAGATTTTCTTTATCAATGAACTTATATTACAGAAGCAAAACATCAGCCCATATTTGCACAACTATAAGCACATTGTCAACCTCACACTTGTTGCAAAACTCTACACACAGTGATTTGCAAAACACTACACACACTTAACATAGATTACACACAAAAATCTATCATGAAGTCACTTCCTTGCAATACCAAAGCACTGACTGTCAAATTACCGCACCGTCCAACCAATTGGTTCAACACAGTCATCAGGTGTGCAAACACTTGTTTGCTTAATTATAGACACACCAATCAGGTGTTTAAGCACTATAAAAAGCAGCAGGTGAGTTCATCGGTCTTCAAGCACAATGGAAAGAGTCAGAGAAAGAGTAAGATGACGAGGAGGACAACGAGGAGGAGGATGAGAAGGAGGAGGAGAAAGGGGAGGAAGAGGAATCAACAGAGGAAGAGGAAGAGATGGAGGCCACGCTGGAGGTAGAAGAAGAGGAAGAGTAAGACGAAGACGAAGACAAGAAGGTGCTCAAAGAGGACCGAATCTGACAAATGAGATCCGCGCAACACTGGTTGACCACGTTGTCAACCACGGCCTGACACTGAGGGAGGCTGGACTGCGAGTACAGCCCAATCTAAGCCGATACACAGTGGCAAGTGTGATAAGAACATTTCGACTGGAAAATAGGTATTGTAAAAATATCACCATATCAAAAACATCTGCACGGTTTCAGTAACTGCTTACAGTACTGTATTCTATGCAGTATCAGCACTTCTGTTACCTTGTCCTGGGAAATTACTGTAGTATTGTTTATTGTTTTTTTTTCTGCATAGGATTGAGGGTCAGGAACGACAAGGGGGAAGGCCTCCTATGTTCACAGAACAGCAAGAGAGGGAGATAGTAAACATGGTTTTGGCCAACAAAGCTATAACACTCAAACAGCTCCAAGCTAACATTGTCAATAACCATGCCAGTTTCAACGATATCCATCAGGTCTCAATATCAACACTGGCACGCATCCTAAAAAAAAAACATATTCAAATGAAGCAAATTTATCGAGTGCCTTTCGAGCGCAATTCCGAAAGGGTGAAACGACTGCGGCATGATTATGCAGAGGTATGTATTCACTTTAGCAGTGTGATCTTGCATACTGTCTCATAATCTTTTACAGTACTGTAATATGTATACTAGATCTACACTGAACTACACAATTTTGCCTGACACTGTTCTTCAGGTAGTTTTACGAATGGATGGAGAGGAGATCCAGCATGAGTTCATTTACATAGATGAGGCTGGGTTCAACCTGACGAGAACACGAAGGAGGGGAAGAAACGTCATTGGCCACAGGGCTATAGTCAATGTCCCAGGGCAACGTGGGGGAAATATAACACTCTGTGCAGCCATTACAAAGAATGGGGTCCTCCACCGCCATGCCCATATGGGCCCTTACAACACAGCACTCATACTTACATTCTTGGACCAATTGCACAACATAACAGCAGCAAATCAAATCGATCATATGCAATACATTGTTGTCTGGGACAATGTGTCTTTCCACCGCTCTGCTCTGGTTCAGAACTGGTTTCAGCAACATCCACATTTCACCGTCCTGTATCTTTCACCATACTCTCCATTCCTCAACCCTATAGAAGAGTTTTTCTCGGCATGGCGGTGGAAGGTATATGATCTCCGTCTCCAGGCTGAAGTACCCCTCATCCAAGCCATGGAGGAGGCCTGTGACCAGATGGAGGTAGCAGCAATACAAGGATGGATTCGTCATTCAAGACGTTTCTTTCCAAGGTGTCTTGCTAATGACAACATTGCCTGCGATGTTGATGAAATTCTCTGGCCAGATCCAGCTAGGCGAAGAGACAATGTCTAGTGTTTTTTTTTTGTTCGTTTTTTTTTTGTAACAGTAAACTTACAGTACAATATGTAAAGTGACATGTTGTTACAGTACTATGAATCTCCATGTCAACATTTTGGGCATGTTGAGAAATAAATGAGTTTCTTCAGTGTGCAACATTGGTCTTGTGTAGTGTTTGGTGGATTTACTTTATATTTGTACTTTGTTGATGGTAGCCTACTCTAATCATAGGGAAGTAGAAGTGCTAAAAGTGTTTTAGGTTTATCACAGCAGAGTGTAACTCGTGCAAACAGAGTATAGTAAATGTGAAACGTGTGTTTCTTATGGTAAAAAAGTGTGTTTTTTAAACATAAGTGTATAGTTTTTACAAGAGTGTTTAATTATGCAAAGGATCTGTAGTGTTTTGCTAATTGGGTGTGTGGTTGTGCTAATTGTGTGTAGTGTTTTGAAAACACGGGCCCTGTTTTGAAAATCGTGCTTAAGCAATCCAAAAAAACTGTAACTAAAATAAATCAGCATTTGGTGTGACCATCCTTTGCGTTTAAAGCAGCTTTTGCCCTATGTGCACTTGTGCAGAGTTTTTCAGGTAGCTTTGCAGGTAGGTTACTTGAAACATCTTGGAGATGTTGTCACAGTTTTTCTGGATTTAGTCTGTCTCAGTTTTTCTGTGTCTTCATGTCATTCCAGAGACAGACTGGATGATGATGAGATCAGATCTCTGTGTGGAGCACTGGCTGTTGTCAGACTCCTTGTGCAAACAAAAATCTCACTAGATTATTACAATTAATGGCAAACAGAATGTTTGGAAATGTAAACCAATATTTTTTAATGACACACTAGATAGAAAATAACTTAGACAAAAAATAGAAATAACATATACACATAATAACACATCTATCTATCTATCTATCTATCTATATATATATATATATATATATATATATATACTCATACATAAGTGTGTGTATTTTTCTTTTTTTTTTTTTTGGTATATTCACCAAACGTAGGTAGGATTTCTTTCTTAGGTGTGATTACTATACTGGACAGTAATATCATTTTACAGTATAACAGATTCTGTGCACATTCAGCCGGCTTATATTTTGCATATTTAAATATTGTGAAGAATTTTGAATTATTGTATGTAAACAATGACAGCCGTGTTGCAGTTGTGCTTAACTTTTGGTTTCTTGTGTTTAGGGTTTTGCATCACAAGTTCATCAAAGAGCAAATTGTCTTAGTGAGTGAGAATGTGTTTAGAGTTTTGCAAAAAGTGTGCTTGAGATCTGCAAACAGTGTCTAAACTGCCTAAAGTTGTTTACAGTTTTTCACATTTGCTAAAACAATAAACCCCATTCTCTAAACCAAATTCTCAATAGCCTAAACCAATTTGTCAAATAAATCACTCTTTCAGCAAAACCTTAAACAAGTTTAGGCAGTTTAGACACTGTTTGCAGATCTCATGCATATAGATATAGATATAGATAGATGGATAGATATACATGTACACATATGCACACACACACACTCACTGTCAGGATTATGTTCTGTTTTGTCTCGTTTTTTCCTAGTGTTTTTCCCTTCTGTTTCTAGTGTTTGGTTTAGTCCATGTCTCCCCCCTTGGTTTGTTTAGTTTTGGTTTAGTCGTGCCCATATTTGTACTTCCCCTCATTATCTCGTTTGTGACCACTCCCCTGTTTTTGTATATTTAAGGTTTGTTTGTTCCACAAGGTCTTGTCGGTGATTATATTGTCTTTGCAGTGTTTGTTCGTCGTGGTTGCGGGTTCCCTGTGTTTCCTTGAGTTTGTTCTTTTGGACTGTTTGAAATTAAACGTGCATTGTATGGATCTCCGCTCTCCTGCGTTTCGTTCCCGCACACAACGCACAACCCTGACACTCACACATACACACTTTTTATTTTTTTGGCATATTCACCAAACTTAGATGTGATTTCTTTTGAGTGTGTGTATGTTTTTTGAGTGTGTATATTTATGTATCTTTTTTTTTTTATTGCAAAACAGTTTCTATATACAGTAAAAATTATTATTATTATTATTTATTTATTTTTTTGTAACTACATGCACTGTACACTGTGTTCTTCATTTTTTTGATGTAGTATCTAATGAATGAAGTGTGTATATTATTGACTAATGTGTGTATGATTTGAAAGCTTTGTTTGATTTTGAGTACAGGTGAAATGGTTTTGAAGCCATTGTTTGATTTTGCCAGGAGAGTCAGGGGTTCTGTGAATTTAGTTTGAACATTTGGATTTGTGTTTAAGGTTTTGAGAAAATGAGTGATGGTTTCAAAAAAGGTGTTTTAGCATTTCAGAAAAACTGTTAAGGCACAATATGTAAGATTTTTGTAATAAAATGTTCAAAAAACACTTGCACAGCGTTATATATTTCATGCAGTTGTGTACTTGCGTTATCTCAAAAGTTCTCAAGGATTTGTAAATCCAGAGAAATTCCAGTTTTAAATAATGACTCGTCCCTTGTCCTTGTCGCCTATCAATGACGCAATATCTGATACTATGTTTCCGCTTATGATACTATGGCAACACACGTGGACAAATGCGGAAGTTGTAGTTTTACCGCATGCAGATCATGGACCAAGATTACACTTTGCAAAGACTAGAAAATCCCAAAAAACGTAGATGTGCACCAACTGAGGCAAGAAGGCACTGGGACAAACACAGAAATAAAACAAGAATAAACACTGGCGTGACATTTCCAAAATGGAGAAAACTTCACAAAACCTCGGACTGGTCAGAGACTCCACCCTCACGTGTGTTTTAATAGACAGGTAAGCAAATATATATCATTTATTATGCAAGTAATAATCATGAGAAGGTAAGGTCATTTTACCAGTGTTGGCCAGTACAGCTCTACTACAGCACAGTACAGTAGCACTACTGCAAACAGGAACAAGTATACTACATAGAAACTTCCTATAGGTGCGTTATTTGAGCAAACTCTGTTTTACCACTGAGCATGAGTAGCGGTACACGAGTGGAACGCACATTCCTAGAGCAGGATATTGAGCATTTACGGATCATTTTCGATCAAGTCTGGTGAGCAAAGCTATGGTAATGTAATTAAATACAGTATGTGCTGCACAAAAAACATTTAGCCATACTTGCAAAAACGGTTTGTTCATCCAAATTTACTTTTAGAACGACTGTTTTACACACGTAAATATGCGCATCATTAACCCGCCAAATCATGACACATAGTCACATATCAGTAAAAGGATAATATTGAATCAAATTGCAGATAATTCATTACGATGACATAAAATACTGTTATTAAATGTACAGGTAAGTTAATAAAAAATACTTTAAATAATACATTACCTCATCCGTGAGCATGATTTGTGAAATCTCCCAATGCTCCATCATTGCGTCATCGAGCTTCGCCTCTGTTATTATTTTGAAAATGCGACCTCTAGCAGCAAAAACTTACATATTGTGCCTTTAAGGTTTTGCAGAAAGAGTGATTTATTTGACAAATTGGTTTAGGCTATTAAGAATTTGATTTAGAGAATGGGGTTTACTGTTTTAGCAAATGTGAAAAACTACAATACAATACTTTTAAAGATAACATCTAAATCTTTGTTGCTCAAACCGTTGTGTGAACTGAATAACTAACCTTTTTCACAGTCCTCTCGGATGGTATCCAGTGTCTTTTTCTGGTCAAAGCTCTTCTTCCTCGTCTCAGCAGTAATGCTTGAGTCAATCTTGGAACGCACAAAATAAAACTTTTTCCCCATTCTCATGATCTCTTCGGCCAGCTGAATGTGGCATTCTCTGAACCGATCTGAAGCGATGATGATGAAAAAAATCATAACACATAACACTTTCACAGTTTTGTATTTTGGGTGAAGATAAACTTCAGGCTTCATAGTGGTTTCTACAGGACCAGTTTTAGCAGAACCCTCTTCTTCATCCCCTAAACCCCTGAATGCATTGACAAATGTGGACTTTCCAGAACCGGACTCCCCCGTCACACCAATGTTAAGCTCTACAAGATCCTGTTTTTCAAGTACTTCTTTGACGTTTTTATTGCTGTTGGGAGATCCTGTGTGGATATGGATTCTTTGAGATCTTCCAGCTCCCCTGGAGTTATTAAATCATCTTCAAATGTTAATGTAGCCATCTACTAAAAAAAAAATGTCCAATGTTATAAAAGTTCTACAATTGCAACACATGCAATTAATAGGATTTTTTTTGTGCAAATATACATCCTGTATAAGATTTTGTTGTTGTTGCTAATTTCCGTTTTAATTTTCCATTTGATCTAAAACTGGCTTTATTATCCATCACACTAAACTTATTGATCTGATCGTTCGCTTTTATTTTATAACTGTGAGTGCAGCGTGCTTGCAGAGCTTTAGCATTCCGTTAGCCGGTTAGCTTGCCATTCACGTTTCCTTTTTCATTTCTAGAGTGATTTCACGTTACGTCATCAATCCGGAAGTTGGCCATTGCGGCGGCATTGAGTGCAAACAATGCCATTGAGCCGAACGGAACTCGTGAATGGACTTGGCGAAAAAACAAAGAAACGAAACTAATTCACTATGTTAGGATAAGAAACAGAAGAAAGAACTATTGGGTCATCAGTCCGCGACAAAGGAGACAGATCGTACGGATGTTTACCACCTATTACAGGGCTCGACAATATGGACTGCCCTGTGGCCCGCGCACGTCATACATTTACTGCACTGCATTCATGTTCCAAAATGTAATTTGTGTGGAAATATTACGTTATTATTATATTTAGTTATTATTATATTTAGGTAACAGCTGAAGACAGACATAAAGAGGAGAAAATATTGAGTCACTTAGGCTGACAGAGAAGATTTCAGAACTAGAGACACGCATCCAAACCCTAATATAGGATAGTAAGAATGTGAGGGCCTTAGATACGGCTTTGGATGCGTCTAGCTCAGGAAGTCCCGTACCTTGTTTGGTTACGGTAACTTCGCCTTTGCAGCAGGGCAACTGGGTAACTGTGAGACGGCATAGTCGCGGGTCAAGACATCAGAACATCAAACAGAATCTCCCCACTCAGTGACTCACCCACTGAGAAACCTGATCAAAGTGCTCTAGTTACTGGCGATTCTATTGTACGGAACGTGAAAATAGAGACACCAGCCACCATAGTCCAATGTTTACCGGGAGCCAGAGCGCCTGACATCTTGGCAAATTTAAAAGTGCTGGCTAATGCTAAACGTAAATTCAGTAAGATCGTTATTCGCGTCGGCATAAATGATGTTCGACTTCGACAGTCGGAGATCACTAAAAATAGTGTTAAAGAGGTGTGTGAAATTGCAAGTACGATGTCAGACACTGTAATTTGCTCTGGTCCCCTCCCTGCTTACTGTGGTGATGAGATTTTTGCACTTTTTGTAAATGATATAATCATTGATCATAACACAGATGTGCTCTGTTTGACAGAAACCTAGCTGATGATTAATCTTAAACGAGTCTACCCCTCAAGATTACTGTTATAAACATGAGCCACGTCTAAAAGGCAAAGGGGGAGGTGTTTCTACAATTTATAGCAATATTTTCAGTGTTTCGCAGAGAACAGGCTTCAAGTATAACTCGTTTGAAGTAATGGTACTTCATATAACAATATCCAGAGAAACAAGTGTTAATGATAAATTAGAGATAAAATTGTCACCATGCAGCCGTCAATTACAGTATCGCATCAGAATTGTATAGACTTGTCAAATCATCTAAACCAACAACATGTATGCTAGACCCTATTTCATCTAAGCTACTAAAAGACTTGCTTCCAGATGTCATAGATCCTCTTCTGAGTATTATTAATTCGTTATTGTCATTAGGATATGTCCCCAAAACCTTCAAACTGGCTGCTATTAAGCCTCTCATTAAAAAAAACACAACTTGACCCCAACTAATTAATTAATTACAGACCTATCTCAAATCTCCATTTTCTGTCAAAGATATTAGAAAATGTAGTATCCTCACAATTATGTTCCTTCCTACAGATAAATAATATCTGTGAGGATTTCCAGTCAGGTTTTAGACTGAGACTGAGACTGCTCTTATTACAGCAGTTACAAATGATCTACTCTTGTCGTCCGATCGTGGTTGTATCTCTCTGTTAGTGCTACTGGATCTTAGTGCTGCGTTCGATACTGTTGACCACAACATTCTCTTGAACAGACTTGAAAATTATGTTGGCATTAGTGGTAGTGCATTGGCATGGTTCAAATCGTACTTATCTGACCGCCATCAATTCGTGGCAGTAAATGAAGAGGTATCATATCGATTACAAGTGCAGCATGGAGTACCTCAAGGCTCAGTACTAGGGTCATTACTTTTTACGCTTTACATGTTACCCTTAGGAGATATCATCAGGAAACATGGTGTTAGCTTTCACTGTTATGCTGATGATAATCAGCTCTACATTTCTTTGTGGCCCAGCGAAACATACCAAGTTGAAAAACTAATTAATTGTGTAGTTGAGTTAAAACACTGGATGACGAGTAATTTCTTACTGCTAAATTCTGAAAAAACAGAGGTGTTAATTATTGGGCCTAAAACCTCAGCGTGTAATAACCTAAAACACTGTCTAATACTTGATGGCTGTTCTGTCAGTTCTTCGTCATCAGTTAGGAACCTAGGTGTGCTATTTGATGGCAATCTTTCCTTTGAAAACCACATCTCTAGTATTTGCAAAACTGCATTTTTCCATCTCAAAAATATATCTAAACTAAGACCTATGCTATCAATGTCAAATGCTGAAACATTAATTCATGCGTTTATGACCTCACGGTTAGATTATTGTAATGCTTTATTGGGTGGTTGTTCTGCTCGCTTAATAAACAAACTCCAGCTGGTCCAAAATGCAGCAGCTAGAGTTCTTACTAGAACCAGAAAGTATGATCATATTAGCCCGGTTCTGTCTACACTGCACTGGCTCCCTATTAAACATCATATAGATTTTAAAATCTTGTTAATTAGTTACAAAGCCCTGAATGGTTTAGCTCCTCAGTACCTGAGCGAGCTCTTATCGCATTATAGTCCCTCACGTCCGCTGCGTTCTCAAAACTCTGGCAATTTGATAATACCGAGAATATCAAAATCAACCGCGGGCGGGAGATAATTTTCTTATCTAGTGCCCAAACTCTGGAACAATCTACCCTACAATGTTCAGGACGCAGACACACTCTGTCAGTTTAAATCTAGATTAAAGACCCATCTCTTTAACCTTGCTTTCACATAACAAATCAACATATTCTTATAATTCGAATCCGTTAAAGGATTGTTAGGCTGCACTAATTAGGTCAACCGGAACCGGGAACACTTCCCATAACACCCGATGTACTCAGTGCATCGTCAGAAGAATGGCATCTACGCTAATATTAGTCTGTTTCTCTCTTATTCCGAGGTCACATTAACCACCAGATCCAGTCCGTATCCAGATCAGATGGTCACTGCAGTCCCCCGGATCCAGTCCGAACCCAGCCCAGATGGTGGATCAGCACCTAGAGACGACCTCTACAGACCTGAATGTCAGCGGAGACCACTTCAACTAGATGAGCCCCAGAGACGGATCCCCAGTGAAGACCTCATCACCTAGACAGCCATCGGCACAAGACCACAGGAATCTGATGAGTCCTCTGCGTCTGGCCAGAGGAGAACTGGCCCCCCGACTGAGCCTGGTTTCTCCCAAGGTTTTTTTTCTCCATTCCGTCACAGATGGAGTTTTGGTTCCTTGCCGCTGTCGCTTTTGGCTTGCTTAGTTGGGGACCCTTATTTTTCAAGCGATATCATATACTATTTGAACTGAACTGAGCTGGATGATGACATCATTGAATTCAATGATGAACTGCCTTTAACTGAAAATTGAGTTTTTACTGTTGCCCTTTTGCATTATTGATGCACTATTTTCTATTTAATACTGTACAGCCGCTTTGTCATAATCTGTGTTGTTAAAAGCACTATATAAATAAAGGTGACTTGACGACATGAGAGCAGGTGAACAGAAACCAAACACACAATATAACCTTCCACAGCTCACAGCTGGACTAACCAGCATCTGTCTGAAAGTAATTGTGAGTTCATTTATTTGCATCACATTATTATGTGCCAAAAACGTATCTGTTTTTATGAAAACAGTCCAATTTAGCTGACAACATGTTATCTATGGACTTTTAAGGCAATCTGCTAACCTACCTAGCTCTGTTTGTTGTTGGCGTTTCATTCAATTTTCATTTCTGAATGGTTGTGAGAAGAAGAAATATTTAAAAAATTACATCAGTCTGACATTATATCAAATATTATATCAATCTGCATATGTGATGATCAGTTATGATCATCTTTGGTAGCTTCTTTAAAGGCATCTTGAGTAAAACAGCTCCATATTTAACCAAGCACATACAAAAAACCTGAACTGAAAAAAATGTAACCTGTTTACAGAATACATAAGTTATGTTGAACGTTACATTTTTGTGCTGTTTCATGCTCATCTTTGGCTCAGTATTTTGATCATCTTTGATCATCTCAGCCTTGATCATTTTGGTGTAACAATCTTGGTTTTGCTACTGATTTTGATTTCCTAAATTTGGTTGGATTTTCCTGCCATTCAATAAACTAACATGTATAATCACCTATTCCAGTGAGCTGCAAGTAAATGAGAGAATGAAACTTGTTCTGGTTCATTTATTTAAACTTGTACAGGTGACATGAGAAGACATGTACGTGTAAATTCAACATTTTCTTCTGATCTTTATCTCGTATTCATATGCAAAACAAGCACTGTGAGTATTGTTCCTCAAATAGCATCAAATAGAAATTATAGTCAAAAGTTTGCCCTATATTATATTATAAAAAAAAAATGAAAACAACACTCATCCCAAAGTGATAAATGTTTTTAATGTTGTCTATCTTCAGTGTAGCAACAGAGATTATGGTGCTGCATTATTTCTCTGAGGGGAAAGTTAATTTCAGTTAAAGAAATAACAAAAGAACAAAGTAAAAAGAAATGCAAGATCACTTTTAGTCAACGAACAGAAATTTGCTACAAGCTGAAATAAAAGTATCTGCTACTGGAATACATGTTTTGTCTATGTCACATTCTGTGTTTACACTTCAGTCTGCAATGAAACCATAAGCACGTTTTTGGCATCTTCTGCTATGTCATCCAGAGCTCTCTTCAGCATTGTTGAGACTGTCATATAGGACATTCCTCCGGCCACCACACTGCCAAGTATGGGTACGAGACTCACAACATACTCAACTGTATTTTCAGCCACAACCAGGAATGCAGCACCCGCTAAGGATAATATTGAAGCTGGGTTTATCCCAGCCCTCAGTGGTGACTTCATTAGACTTTTGAATTCTTCAATGGTCTTCCCAGATCTTTCACAGAGCTTCTGCAAGGATGGATCATCAAGACCAAAGGTACTGTAGTAGGTTTCTATCTCCTTTGTAACAATGGCTACATCCATACCAACTGAAAGACCAGGAATTGGGACTGTAGCCACCAAAGCAGACAGTAAGGCAACTTTTCCAATGTTTTCCTGTAGAACTTTCTTCTTTTTCTCATTAATCTCCAGTGTGATATTTGGCAAAGCCAACATCAGCACATTTCTCTTATGCTCTGGAAGCTCTCGCTCCATTCTCTCCTGCAGCTGATTTAAATCATACTTGCCAAGCTCAAAGTTAGAGATCAGGAACACAACAGGATCCTCTATACCAATCTTTCTCAGACCTAGACAGAAACAGGAAAGGGCATCATAAAATAAGTCATTAAATATTGTATAATAAACTATTAAATATTTTATAATAATTACTATATCTAATAAAAACATTGTTGTGTGAACTGAATAACTAACCATTTTCACAGTCCTCTCGGATAATATCTAGCGTCTTTTTCTGGTCAAAGCTCTTCTTTCTCTTCTCAGCAGCAATGCTAGAGTCAATCTTGGAACGTACAAAATAAAACTTTTTCCCCATTCTCATGATCTCTTTGGCCAGCTGAATGTGGCATTCTCTGAACCGATCTGAAGCAATGATGATGAAAAAATCATAGCGTTCAAATGCAACCAGTTTCAGATACTCATCGGCTTTGAAGTTTGGTGTTCCAATGCCAGGAAGATCCCACACTTTCACAGTTTTGTATTTTGGGTGAGGATAAACTTCAGGCTCCATAGTGGTTTCTACAGGACCAGTTTTAGCAGAACCCTCTTCTTCATCCCCTAAACCCCTGAATGCATTGACAAATGTGGATTTTCCAGAACCGGACTCCCCCGTCACACCAATGTTAAGTTCTACAAGATCCTGTTTTTCAAGTACTTCTTTGATGGTGTTTACAGCTGTTGGGAGATCCTGAGTAGATATTGATTCTTTAATACCTTCCAGATCTTCCTGAGTTATCATATAGAAATCGTCAATGAAAGCCATCTTTAAAAAACAAAACAAAACAAAACAAAAAACATCATGTCAAGTTCAACTGTGTTATAAAAGCAAAAAAACAATAGGTTAAGTTTACTCTAAATGTCAGAAGTCCCTTTCTCTGGCCAATTTTAGCTGAAATTTAATGTCCTGTTCCTTTTCAAACTTTCACACATAACCACGCTATAGGGAAACTCCTGTGTGGCTCATGCAGGGCACCACTGAATATAGACGGGCACAGTGAGTGCATTGCTTCACAAGTTCATGATGAACTCACCAGGTTATGACTTTTCTGCCTCTGCAACCCTCACCTCCATTTATGGCTTTGAAGAAAGGGATACGACAAGCTCCTGACTTTGCAAGAGGTGGGCGCTGCACATCTTTGCCCTTTGTTTTGCTCTTATCCTGCTTAGCCTCAGCCCAAATCAGAACTTGAGTTCTGACAGTACCCTCAGATGGCTAATTGTCACCTATTTTCTAAGAACCTGGTGTGTCCCCACCCAGAGTGACATTAAACCCTGAGCTGCACAAGCCATCCTGATCCCAAAGCAAAGAAGGGGTTAGGCCCCACCAAGGCCGGACTGCTCCAAAAGAAGTCTCACACTTGCACAGTCCCCCGTGTAGCTTCAGGTGATTGAAGCTCTGTTCATGCTGGGATAATTCTTCCCACTCAGCATGTGCCTGATAGTGGACCCACCTACGCAAAAGAGCACTTTTCTTTTCATGACATGCACAGACCCCCTCGTTTCAAAGGTGTTCGGTATAGGATGATACACGTACTATAAGTGCAAAGTCTGCTAGCAAAAGGCTCCATGGAAATGGTTCCTGGAGTGAACAGCAAGTCTGACTTTTACAGCAGCTACTTTCTTGTTTCCAAGAAAGATGATGGGCTCAAGCCCATCCCTGATCTTGGACAACTGAACCATGCACTAATGAAACGCCCATTCAGGGTGTTAACTTTGAAGCAGAATATGGCACAAATATGGCCAGGGGACTGGTTTCCATCAGTAGATGGAAGATAAAAGATGGTGCAGATAGCACCTTGTCAAAGACCGTTTTTAAGATTCGCACTCAAGGGGTTGGCTCATTAATATACAATCCTGCCTTTTGGACTGACTCTAGCCCTGCGCACTTTCACAAAGTGCGTGGATGTGACTCTTTTCTCTCTGAGGTGGATGGGAATCTTCATTCTTAATTACCTTGATGATTGGCTAGTTCTGCTGCTCAGCCACCTGGAGCACCTTGGTTTTAAAATCAATGTAGCCAAGACCTCTTTGTCCCCCAGCCAGTGGATTGCCTTCCTGGGTACAGTTATCAACTCGGCCAAGGGGTGGGCCTGGCTAGCACCAGATCACTCACGGACAATTCACCAGTTAGCAGTGTTGGGGGCTTCTCACCCCCAAGATGTCTCTATGACCTGTGATCTGTGTTCTCTGACTGGTGTGCAGTCCAGAATTTATACCTGTCCTCATCTGACATGTTATTCATTCTAACCTTCCTCCAAGAGCTGCTGGAAAAGGGGCATACCTTATCCACACTCAAATTATCATGCTCACATGGCTGGCCAGTCCTTCTGGTAGATTTAGAATCAATAACAGTCCCTCTAGAGTAGATTGTTTTTCATAACAAGCATATATAACAAGTAAGTTACATTAGCTAGCAAGTTAAACCTGTGTCTTGCCTGGCTGCAAAGCTTCTCTTCACACAGCTGTGATCCATGCTCGCCGGCTCCCTTTGTCTTTCTCACAGACTTACACTGTATGTGCGCCAGCACTTCACCTGGGAAATATATCCAATTCACATTTACAACTCTGCTCTGCATATTTGCTGCGTAAATCAGATGGGCTGACTGAAAATGCAGATTCGTTTTCTGCCAACAGGAGGTGCTCATGGAGCGTCAGATGAAACCATCTTCGGTCAAACGAGTAGGTGATCTGCAATCGCTTTCAGTCCTTCCTGCCTCAAGTTTGGGCCTAATGACTGTAAAGTCGCCCGCAAACCAAGACATGGTTATGTACCCAACGTGCTCTCCATACTCAGCATAAGCATAAGTTATCACCTTCCTAACTCTTCCTAACTAAGCAGGGTCCTAATTGACTGTGCACTGTTCAGGCTCTTAGAATTTATCTGGAGTGACTCTAGCCACTTTCGTCAATCAGAGCAGCTATTTGTACCAGAGCTTGCGTTAACCAAAAACTGTCCATCATTTATGGATATTTTTTTATCAGTGACGAAAACAAGTTTTTTGCTATGCGTTTGATTATGCACAGGCGAGTTTATGCTACAGCGATCTATCATGCCTCATTAAAAAGCGCCATAACAGTATTTATTGCTTGAATTTCCTAATGAAATGAACAGAATTTGAAATCTGAGACTGTTCGTTCGTCAACTGAAAACAGCATAGACCAAAAGACCGATTGGGATTTAACAATCGATATTGGTTCATAAAAATGAGAATCTATTGAAATCGAGAGTTATTTTTTTATCTAGCCCTAACATATTTTTTCTTGTTTTTAGTCTCCTCCGCTGTCACTGTGGGGAGTGGAGTTGAACATGAAAAGTGACGCACAGTGTCTGTTCATGTGTTCTCTTCAAAATAAATGTATAAGCCTACATCGTCCTGTAGGTTCATGATTAAAAATGAAAATGTGAGCAAACATAAAAGGAATTAAATGTGTTACTATAATTAAATTATGAAAATAAAATGATGGGTAATAATAGATCAATGGAATTTTTATGATCTTTGTCTGTCAGAATTCCTCTACAAGAGGAATGCCTCCTTCTGGGATTGGTCCAGCTGAGTTTCAATCAAAAATGTCTATGCAATAGCCAGCCACTCATTACCGTCTACCTCACTAGGTTTTATAACCTGGATGTCCCTGCCCTTCAGGCATGGACCTTGTCCGCCTAATCATTGGTATTTATAGCACAGCAGTATTGGACTCCATCCCCATAGTGTTTACGCAACGAGTGAATGTTTTGAACGGGAACATTTCGGTTACTAACATAACCTCTGTTCCCTAAGAAAACAAGAAGGAGTGTTGTTTACACATCCTTGCTATAATGAGTTGATGACTGTGTAGCATCTGGACCAATCAGACATACAGTTATTTGTTACATTTAACAAATAATCTTTAAAACCAACAACCCAGCTATATGCTGGAGTTTTGAAGACAACCCCCCAAAGCAACGAACACCCCAAAAGGGCTTAGTTGCCACGGTGACTATCTGATAAGAGGTTTTATTGCTTCAAGGAATGCACATCTGCCCATGCTACATTTGCCATAGGAAAGACACAATGCCTATAGACTCTTTCCTATTCATTCCCAGACAAACCTTTCTTTGACCTTCCTATCACACATAGCCCAGGTCATTGTGTACAGTATTACTGCATTGTATTTTAATTTTGTCTGTTGTATTTTTATTTGTCTTTCTACTGTTTTATGCATGCGTTATGATAGATGACTAGTTGTATAAAGCACCTATGTCATGTTTGGTCTCTTTTAATTCGTATGTTGATGATCTAAAAGATGGTGTAAATTAGATGTTGATACCTATGCAACATATTAGTGTTTTAAGAAACCTAGTAGTTTTTGCATCAACACCCAGTCGAATTACATATGCAAAATACCATGCTCACGGACAAAGAGTCATAAACTTTCTCTCCAAAGGTGAAAGTTACCATTGGTTCATGGACCTCCTGGAGGCGCAGCCTCCAGAGAGCTTAAAGGCAAACGGTTGACCGCCTCCCTAGTTCTTCCCTTTCTTCCTTCTTCTTCACTTTCTCCTTCGTCTGCAACATCTTCCGATTGCTGCCCGTGTGGAGGAACCCACGGGGAGCCGGAGCCGGCACAGGGCGTGCCCGGCGGGCCCGACAGGCCCAACATACAGAGCTGTGGCTCTCGACCACAAAGAGCCAGACAGTTCGACTTAACCCTGGAATTCATCTTCATGACTCGCCTCAGTCAGTCAGTGGTTCTTGGAGAACCTAAGAAGATGAGCTAGAACTCTTCAGGACTTCCCTAAGCACGCGCCAGGCCTTGCGGCCTTGTCTTTCCATTCCCCAAGGATCACAGGACTTCAGCTGAGTCCCTCTCAGCTCTTGGTTCTTCTTCACTTTCACATGGGAAGAAACTCCCAGTCACCATTGAGTCAGAACATCTTTGGAATTCATCACTCTTCAGACCCGGAGAAACGTGATTGCAATTCCAAAACCCACCACTGCTCCAAACCATCTTTCACCAGAGACTGCATTTGGACACTTGTTCGACGACCAAGGCAATGCAAGTATCGTACACTTAACTAAACATACAGAGGTTTAGTATAAGCTGTAGATAACACTGATGGTTTCACAGCAGGTGGTTAACTGACTCTTTCATAGCTTCATTTCTTTGTCTCTCTCTAACTGCTTCTCACTGACCATCCCCCCATGTATGAGTGACTTCATGTTTGTTTGTTTAGATTAGTTATGTGTTAGTCCTTCGTTAATAAACTATTGTGCACAAATTACATGAGTTTTGATTCTGATTCTGCCTTGCAAATTAATGTCCCTTTACGATTCCGATTCGAGCTACATGCTCTAATGCAATGGTACTTTAAGAAAGTTATTTTCTGTGGCCAAGAAAATATCATTTCTTAGAGTTGATTTTACAATTTTACTGAATGTTCGCTGGGCGAACAGATTAGTTGATGGAAAATTAATTCTGCTACAGTTACTACTGGCAGCTGACATAAATAATTGTAATTAATCATAATTAATTGTAATTATTTATATAAATTTCCCTTTGAGCTAAATTCGCAACATAATGGTGGAGGACGCGGCCATCGTTTAAACATTATTTGCAAGCAGATTCAATATCAAACTTTTGTGTTTGTCCCATAAATTTTATTAACGTCTTACACATGCAGCTTCTGATAACATCAGATAGACTATAGCTTGAATGTGCCCTACCACGAGCAGTAGAAACTTGTTCAATGCTATAACACATTTTTAAATCGTACGATAAGAAACTAACCTGATATTAGCGAAGAAATCCTAATTTCTGTTGTTAGTAGAGCGTAAGCCTTCTCTGACGAAGAAATCTCAGTTTAGCAGCCCGTATAAATGGTACCAGAATGAATTAATCTAAATTTGTGCGAAGAAATCCCCACTTTTAGCTTTAAATGTGGAAGTAAGTCTTCTCTGACGAAGAAATCTCAGATTAGCAGACCACATAAATGAATAAATTCATCTAAATTTGGGCGAAGAAATCCCCACTTTTAGCTTTAAATGCATAAGTCTTGTCTGACAAGGAAATTTCAGATTAGCGGCATTAAATAATCTGCATGGCGAAGAAATCCCACTTGCATTGATATTAAAACTGAGCGACGAAGAAATCTTGCTACAGTATTGTTATTGTAATGGTGATTTGAGCGATGTTCCTCATTTCTCCGAATTAAGGCCTTCTTGTAACTATCGCATATCATTGTAATCATGAAGATTATGCAAATGAATAGCGAATTAATGGTGTAATTCTAGCTTAGCTAACTAGGAATTTGCCATTGTCTGTGAAGTGAATGTGCTGATCTGATTTGTGAATGAAGTTGTATGCAAAAAGTCATAACTGACTGCGTGTAAGATTCCCATGCCTGTTTCACAGCAGCACAAGTTCTGCTCAGCTTGTTCGTTGTTGTGAACATCCATCGGTCTCTTAGCAACGTCTCACCCGGAAGTTGAGAGCAGCCTCTTCCGGTTCAATCTGATAACAGCATACACATCACAGACCCTTGTGTAAACTGAGTAGAACTGAGTGTAGCCAAGGCTAACTCTTTAGCAGCCATACAGGCATTTAAGCTAAGCCCTTTACCTCAACAGTTAGCTGTTAGCATCCGACTAATGCTTAGACGTGTGAGTGTAAAGTGTAATGTTCAAGCCACTCCTCTCCTCTCTCTCCCCCTTTCTTTGGGTTTCACCTCCCGTTTGTGCTATCGCTTTCTGTTTAGACTCAGTTAGGTTGGCCCTCCTCACATACTTGGGTTTTAACTGTGTTAATTTATTCTGACTTTGGTCTACCTCGCTTGGATTTTATTTATTTTTTTTTAACCTTTGTTTAGCTTGAATGTACCTGTTCAGCTAAATTGATTTTAATTAAGTCACCAATTTAATTAAATCAAGTTACTTACTTTTCCTTTAGTTTCCTAAAGCCATTAGGATATTTTCATTTTTCTTTCCTTATTTTAGTTTATCTGACCATCACTGTCTTCCCTCTCGGTATAGGATTATAGCAGTTCTAGCAACTGATGTCCCTTAATGAACCGTACAGGTCATTAGTAGACTAATTCCTGTCTCTCCTTACTCCTTAGCAGTCAGGCCTGCTACATGAGCCATAGGCCCTGAGAAGACTAGAAACACTTCCTAGTGTTTCTGCTTATTTACCTTGAGATGTTTGATGTGTCCCTGCTAGCTTAGCTAACAGTCTCCCTAGATTTATGACCCTACTGCAGCATGCCTTTGAACAAGGAACAACTGCGTAGTCATATCTCCTATCTTAACTAAATAAGGAAAGCCTTCCTTCTCTCTCTGTCTCTTTCTGATTTTATTTCAGTTTTGTTTATTTGGCACCTTCATAGTGACCAAACCTGTGAACCATCAGTGTTTTAAGTAATAATTGACTACTGGTAAAGCCTGGTCATTAGCTGACCCCCTGCTTACAGCCCATCAAAGTTACTCAAACCCTCTCTTTGTGCTGACCCGCACAAAATCTTAGCACCCCCACCTCACTAGCTGCCCTAACCAGCTATTCACATCATACACGGCCTAGAGAGCCGTTCCCTATACAGATAGCTAACACCTCTGTATGTACTTGCATTTGCCGTCTGCATTTCTCTCTTGTGTTCCCACAAGTGAACCAGCATGCCTCAGACATCCAGCCCTGCATTCACATCAGGAACACCTGGAGACCCTGCAGAGCACTGTGATGGACATTCTTCAGCCAAAAGCAGCCAACAACCTGCAACGGCAGAGAAAGGAACAGCAGGACTGCGACACAAGTGGACACCTCACACCCAGCCTGGACAACCAGGAGCTGACCAGCATCATTTTCTCCTTAGTCCACACCCTCAAGGGCCTCAGACAGGAGGTAAATGAACTGAAACTGCAAGTCACAGAGTTCCAAAGGGAACCGACACCTGCTCAGCAAGAGAAGGAACAGGACAGCCGCAAGAAACCTGACAGAATGACGCAACAGAAGGAAATCACCAGTCTTCAGGAGGCTCTGACAGCTGCTAGACACAGAGAGCAGCTTGAAAAGTCCACCAGACAAGATTTGGAACGAGAGCTGTTTCACACAAAGTCGCTGTTAAGAACAGCCTACATGGAACTTAATGAGAGAGACACTAGAGTTAAGGCCTTAGAAGGCCATCTGCATGCAGCCAGAGCTGAAGTCCAAATCCTGACTCAGCAATTCGGCAACATTAAAAGGGAGCTTGACATGGTTCAGAGAGAACTGAAACAGTCTTACCTACTATGTATGGACCTGAGTAAAAGACCCCCTGCTGCACGTCACACAGCCAGCAGTGAAAACCCCCATGCCCCTGTACGCAGATACAGAGGGGGGAGCCAAGACCTTCTGCTTGACACTTTACAAGTCAGTTTTCAGGAAACCTCTGCAGCTGCAGAAGGAACAGAATTAATTCAGATGAACTCTGAAGTGACACATGAAGTGACACTCAAAGAACTCAATCGAATGGCGAGAAACATCCCTGCATTCACACCAGAACTTGCAGGAGACCATGATGTCCACGCCTACCTGAGAGACATTGAATTTTTCCTTCAGTCTTGGAAATGTGTGAACTACCAAGATAGACTTTATCTGCTCTGGATCACCTCTAGCCCAGAGATGCGACGCTTCCTGGCTCGACAGCCAGGACACATCCAATCGGACTACCAGCAGCTAAGACAAGCCATCATTAAGGAATTCTCAGACCCAGAGTCTGAACACAGACTGATTGCTGCCCTGGACACCAAACAGGGCCGGTATGAAACTCCACATGTTTACTACCACAGACTTCGACGAGCTTACTTCGGAGCTCGCAATGAACCCGGGATGGAGGAGGACACCAGCTTCAAGAGCCTCTTCCTCCAAAACCTGCATCCTATGGTGAGTCACCATTTAGGCATTCTAGCCTGCCCTCACTCAATGCCTATTCAACAACTGCGTGACCTGACACACAAGGCCTTTAACAAGCACAAGGCCTCCACCAAAGGTGTTCGTAAGAACCCACTGATTCTGGACTGCACAACCCAGAATTCAAAGCAGGCACCAGAAGGCACCTAGCATTGCCACAATGCCAGGCCCTTCTACAGAAAGACACTAGCCAGCGGAGGACATAACCATCACCATGGCAACAGACCCAGGTTCCAGAACAACCACTGGGAAGAGCCATGGAAAAGGGCATCCTCAGCCTGCGAACACCACGGTATGTCCAACAGCAGTCAACCACATCCTCCTCCACACCTTTCACACAGGTGCTAAATGGAGGGTGCACAACGACAGCTGGACACACCCACTTTTGAGTTACAGGAGCTGCTGACACTAGCAAAAGAGCTCCTTGAACAAAACTCCACTGAGAAGTACCGGAAAGGACAGACTTGTCAAACATAACATAGCATCAGACTCCTCAAGAGGAGGAGCATCCTGCAAAACCAGCCGACACCCCAGGAGCAGCCAGACTACGTTGGATAGAGCAACGGGCCCACAGGCCCAACAGCCAAACCTCTACCAACACAACTCAGGCAAGCTTAAACCAGTGTTGCCACCAAAGCAAAGCAACACTGCCAACATCAGACTTTTAGTGACGTTCAAGCAGAACAGAGGGCTAACAACCACCTGCTGCCCTCCTGCCATCCTCACTAGGTCAGTCTGAAACTCTCTTCACACTACCATCTCCATTACGATTCCCTGCGACCCTCGGAATCACCTGCCCTCTCACAAGTGAGAGTTCAACCAGTTGTTCCAAACAACACCTAAAGCAACCCTTTGACCCAGGCCAAATTACCCCAGGACGACAGGTGACACTGCCATGACACCTGCTGCACAAGCTCAAGGACCGGCACCTTGCTACTGTCTACACCATCACAGCACACCACCTGACAGCACCCTAACCACTCCTAGTGGCACCAACAGCCAGAGAGCCACCGCTCTCTCCCAGCCATGAGTGACAGGTGCATGTCTGATTGTTCTGCACCTCGGACATCGCTCGCTGTTGTCTGTCCTGGACAAACAACAACGTTCGAAAGGGGGGGAATATGTAGCATCTGGACCAATCAGACATACAGTTATTTGTTACATTTAACAAATAATCTTTAAAACCAACAACCCAGCTATATGCTGGAGTTTTGAAGACAACCCCCCAAAGCAACGAACACCCCAAAAGGGCTTAGTTGCCACGGTGACTATCTGATAAGAGGTTTTATTGCTTCAAGGAATGCACATCTGCCCATGCTACATTTGCCATAGGAAAGACACAATGCCTATAGACTCTTTCCTATTCATTCCCAGACAAACCTTTCTTTGACCTTCCTATCACACATAGCCCAGGTCATTGTGTACAGTATTACTGCATTGTATTTTAATTTTGTCTGTTGTATTTTTATTTGTCTTTCTACTGTTTTATGCATGCGTTATGATAGATGACTAGTTGTATAAAGCACCTATGTCATGTTTGGTCTCTTTTAATTCGTATGTTGATGATCTAAAAGATGGTGTAAATTAGATGTTGATACCTATGCAACATATTAGTGTTTTAAGAAACCTAGTAGTTTTTGCATCAACACCCAGTCGAATTACATATGCAAAATACCATGCTCACGGACAAAGAGTCATAAACTTTCTCTCCAAAGGTGAAAGTTACCATTGGTTCATGGACCTCCTGGAGGCGCAGCCTCCAGAGAGCTTAAAGGCAAACGGTTGACCGCCTCCCTAGTTCTTCCCTTTCTTCCTTCTTCTTCACTTTCTCCTTCGTCTGCAACATCTTCCGATTGCTGCCCGTGTGGAGGAACCCACGGGGAGCCGGAGCCGGCACAGGGCGTGCCCGGCGGGCCCGACAGGCCCAACATACAGAGCTGTGGCTCTCGACCACAAAGAGCCAGACAGTTCGACTTAACCCTGGAATTCATCTTCATGACTCGCCTCAGTCAGTCAGTGGTTCTTGGAGAACCTAAGAAGATGAGCTAGAACTCTTCAGGACTTCCCTAAGCACGCGCCAGGCCTTGCGGCCTTGTCTTTCCATTCCCCAAGGATCACAGGACTTCAGCTGAGTCCCTCTCAGCTCTTGGTTCTTCTTCACTTTCACATGGGAAGAAACTCCCAGTCACCATTGAGTCAGAACATCTTTGGAATTCATCACTCTTCAGACCCGGAGAAACGTGATTGCAATTCCAAAACCCACCACTGCTCCAAACCATCTTTCACCAGAGACTGCATTTGGACACTTGTTCGACGACCAAGGCAATGCAAGTATCGTACACTTAACTAAACATACAGAGGTTTAGTATAAGCTGTAGATAACACTGATGGTTTCACAGCAGGTGGTTAACTGACTCTTTCATAGCTTCATTTCTTTGTCTCTCTCTAACTGCTTCTCACTGACCATCCCCCCATGTATGAGTGACTTCATGTTTGTTTGTTTAGATTAGTTATGTGTTAGTCCTTCGTTAATAAACTATTGTGCACAAATTACATGAGTTTTGATTCTGATTCTGCCTTGCAAATTAATGTCCCTTTACGATTCCGATTCGAGCTACATGCTCTAATGCAATGGTACTTTAAGAAAGTTATTTTCTGTGGCCAAGAAAATATCATTTCTTAGAGTTGATTTTACAATTTTACTGAATGTTCGCTGGGCGAACAGATTAGTTGATGGAAAATTAATTCTGCTACAGTTACTACTGGCAGCTGACATAAATAATTGTAATTAATCATAATTAATTGTAATTATTTATATAAATTTCCCTTTGAGCTAAATTCGCAACAACTGTCACTGTCAGTCAAAAGACTCTGATGAATTGGCATCCATTTTGATGGTCTTAAAGACCATTTGTTCATGCAGCTACACAAACCTGAAAAAATCAGGTATTAAAAGTATTAAAAGTAACAGGAGTTTCCCCATAGCATGTTACCCAAGCTCATTCCCATTACCTCAGGGAACCGTTTTATCTGTTGGGAAGTCAAATGGAGCAACAACTAAACAGTCTTTTATAATGTAGGTTATTTAATCTGAAATCTTAAGTGCACATGCAAAACAAACAATGATTTGTTATAGTCTGAAAACTTACTCTTACTTGTTTTCTCACCTTTCAAAGTACTGTTGTTTCCTTCACAAATGTAAAATTTGCTGTTGTACAAAGAAAAGTTTGAAATGCATTTAATCAAGGTGTCCAAATGAATTAATGAATTACCATTATAATATGAAGCCTAATTGACAAATCATGCATTTTAATGCTAGAAAAAGATATAAAAAGAAAAAAAAATTACAGTACAGCACTGAAGTTATTCCTGAGTTTTTTTTAATTCTATAAATATTTAGAAGATCAGTGAACAGTCAAAATACATTGTAATAGAGCCAATTAGCCTGTATCTTACTTACCAAATTATTTTGAGCAGCAAGAAGATCCTGCCAGCATATGATCTGAAGTGAAGCCTGTGAAGCCCGACCTAAACTTTTCTACTTCATGCAAAACGAAACCAAGTTCCACCCAAGAAATACTTTCACTTTCACTGCTATGAATCACCATAGTAACATAGTCAGAGACTTTTTGTTCATATCTGTGCATTAACACCCAGAGGCATCGCTACACCCATGTTACTGCAGTGTACATGTACTGAGAAGATTAATTCCATGAAATTAATACTGATTTAATAAAGATTCATAAACATTTGTTCATAAACATCTTTATAGGTGTTTATGTGTAAATGATATGCATGTTAGGTGCTGTCAACATTGTGTTTCAGGGTGTATGGAAACTGTGTGGTTTACACATAGCATATTTAACACAAAAACAATCAGAAAAACTCCTTAGTCCTTCATAATGACAAATGAATAAACATTTAGTTGAAAACAAAATAATGTTGGTATTTGGCTGATCTGAATAAGACATTTTTCTAATTTTTTTTAATCAGAAGGCAAATCACCTTCAATTAATTAATAATTTATGTATTAATTAAATAATGTATTTATTATTTTTGGAACAGAAAAGTGGAAAGTTAGTTGAAACTAAAAGTATTTTATTACTTTAGAGTCTAATTGAACCAAATTTTCCAATTTTTGACACTATATGGGATATAACTGCATTCAAATAGGAAGCTTAAAATAGGATGGCATGTTTTTTCTCCATGCTGCAGCGACATTCTTTTTTATTTCTTGTGTGGAAATACTGGATGAATCTTTGAGGCCTCATTATATTTGAACAACAAGAGTTTTGACAGCTTACTTTTCAAAAGATTGCTTTTAATTGTTTCAAACCAGTTCTGTAACTTCTTGTTAATGAAAAGAGGTGCACATGTAAATGCAACATGCAGCTGAGACCTTTATTTGACTCAAAATGAAACATGAGTAGGAGTATTGCTCTATACAGCAGTTCCTTAAATGGCATTAAATTTAAATGAATGTACAATTTTTTCCCTATACAGCACATTTAGATCTAAATATAACACTCATCTCAAAGTGATAAACGTTTTAATGTATCACGTATCAAGATTCAGTGTAATTCAACAAGAGGAAGCCAAAACCAAACTATAAAGTTAAAAAGACATAAAAGAGAATATACATTTGTATATTCAACAAAAGTACCACAATTCTCCAAAGAAAACTTAATTGTGAAAAAAATGCTTTTTTTCCTATAAATGCCCCAAAAGCAAAATTAGTTATAAATACTGTTGAATACCCGTGTAATTTTAACATTTCCACTTCCGTCTCCAGTGACGCCAACAGCACCTATCAGAGCTGTCTTTAGCATACTTGAGACAGTCAGATAAGACATTCCTTCCGCCACCACAGAGCCAATAATGGGTATGAAGCTCATAAACACCTCAACAACATCTTCTGATATAAGAAAGCTGTAGCACCCAGCAAGGCTAATATTGAGCTTGTGCTTATCCCTTGATGTAAAGGAGACTTCATCAAACTCTTCACTTCACGTTGAAAGACTTCAATAGCTAAAAGTCAAAGCTAATAGAGAGACTATGCGTATCATGCTGCAATGCATCCTTGATTCCCACAGCCCTGGGATGGACCGCTAAGACCGCTAAGATAACGCTGGACCCTGAGTCATAGACAAAGCACTTCTGATGCATCGTGAGTAAAGAACGGAAGATTGAGTCCTGCCGTGATGGGACCTCCTTCCAGGAAAGCTTGTATATCCTATCCAACCATAAGTCCAGATCGCAGCTGGGTCAGAGCACAAGCTCTGTGCACACAGCCAAGAGCTCCTTGTCTCCCAGACAGCAAATCACTTTCCTGAGGACAGTTTTCGCCTTGGGCCAGAGGTGGGCCTGGCTCATGCTGAAACTGACCTTCAAAAGGAACATGATCACGACAGATGCTTCCAATTCAGGTTGAGGAGAACTGTACAAGGGCAGACTGGCATCTGACTCTTGGTCCAGCTTTAAGCAGTGCCTTCATATTAAGCGCCTGAAAATGATGGCAGTTTTTCTGGCCCTTAAAACCCTTCCTCCTACAAGGGCACCACATCTTTGTCCAATCAGACATCATGGCAATAGTGGCCTTCAAACTCTCAGACTGAAAATGGGAATGAAAAGCACACAAATGTCCCAGTGCATGCCTATATCCCTTTTCTCTGGTTGCTCTGCTCCCTTACGTCATCAGACGAGTCAGGAAGGTCAGATGCTTGATCCTCTTGGTGACCCCACTCTGGTTCTCCAGCCCCATGGTCGATTCCACTGAAGAAAGGCCTTTTCTCCCAGTCGAGAGCAATGATTTGGTACCCCCAATCTGAGTTTTGGAGCCTTTGCAGCTGCTTGTCACCAACACTATCTCAGAGGCCAGAGCCCCAACTACTAGACACCTCTACACACTTAAATGGTCTGCTTTCTTTGACTGGTGTGCCATCCAGGACAAAGTCCTGTCATCTTGCAACATGTCGTCGATATTATCCTTTTTACAAGAGTTGCAGGATAAGGGGTTCCATGCTTAAAGTATACTTGGGGATCATCACAGTAAATCACACACTCATGGGCGGCCAATCTGTAGGAACAAATGATTTAGTCGTTAAGTTCTTGAGGGGAGCCAGGAGACTCAATCCACCTCGCCCTCATACTGTTCCGACCTGGGACCCAGCCACAGTGCTCAGGGCCCTTTAAGAACCTTGTCTGAACCAATTAACTTGGCTGATATACAATCCCTGTCACCTAAGATTGTCCTCCTGCTGGCTTTAGCATCAGTCAAGTGAATGGGCAACCTGCTGGTGGTCTCAGTAGCCTAACAATTGCAAAGTCATCCTTAAGCCATGGCTATGTGCCTAAAGTGCTCTTTACTCCATTCAGGGGACAGGTTATTTCCCTTGTAGCTCTTCCTGCTTTAGAGCACAAGCAGGGTGCAAATTTACTCTGCCTGATCCAGGCTCTTAAGGTATATATATAGAACGCCCTAGCCAGTTTCAGCAATCAGAGCAGCTCTTTGTGTGGTTTGGAGGCAGAAATTATCCTACTGGGTAACAGTACTGGTGTATGCAACATATTTTGTTGACCCTGGAACAACATTTTAATCCAAAAATTTAAACTTGAACACATCCCTACACCTAAACCCAACCTTACCCATGAGTAATCCCTAAAATCAGAGGAAATGATAGATGAATGACACTGATGTACAAGCACCAAACACGGATTGTAAGCCTAAACATCACAAAAACTATAAAGTTTTTTTTTTTTATCTGATTGGTTAATCACAATGTTGTTCCAGAGTCAACAAACATGTTAATCCAAGAACATGTAGTACTTGGTAAAATCAGGTTCTGCGTGGGCTTGCAGTGCCCATTGGAGTGAGGGCCGACTCCACTAGAGGAATGGCCACCTCTTGAGCTTTGTCCAGTAGAGTCTTTATTGGAGATGTGGGTGGCAGTCAGCTGGTCAGCTGTTGTTTACCTTTGCTAGGTTTTATAGCCTAGATTTTGGCAGACTATACCAATATGTACCTCTGGTCACATAGGGCCCTCACCTTAGGATTGGAATGCCATTTATCCATGCAGCTACACAAACGTTAACAAATCAGGTTTCAGTATTTAAAGAAAGCATCTTTCTCCATAGCATGGTAAATGCAATGCTCGAACCAAGGTTACATTAGTGACCAGAGTGTTAAAGGGGTCCTATTAGGCTCTTTTACAAAGTCTTTACATGATATTATTGTGCTCATTTATTTAATTATTTTACATACTGCCCAAAACAAGCTTCAGAAAAAGGCAAACAGCAGCATAACATTAACATTATAAAGGAACATCATCACTGATTAGCCGAGCCTTGTCTAGTGCAAGTTTATGCATTTTAAAAAACACTTGCGTTATAAGTGAAGCTATATAGACTGTATGATGAATAAATGTCTTACTACACACTTCGCACATCTGTGGCGCATTACTGCTCTGAAGCGGCCACTCTAGTCAATGCTTGTGTTTATACCTGCCACGCTACGGCTCGTTGAAGTGGCTCTCCGCGCTGCATCACTGAAGTTAAGCTAATTCCCCACCTTGTCCCTACCCACCCCCCAACCATTTGAAATTCCATAGGTGAGATTTCTTTTAATGACATTCTAATGGACAGCATTGTGTCACCATAACATACAGAAAACAAACTCTGTAGTCCAAACGAGTCATTCATTGTAGTTCTTGAAAAGGGATTTTCTTTTTAAATGAAAAACTTTGACTTTGACATTTGTAACTTTGTAGATTTTTTATGTCCAAACATACACACCACACACTTGACTAAAATTCAAAAAGTGAAAAAAAAAAAAAAACATAATAGGACCCCTTTAACAGTTTTTTTGATTAATTGGCAGATTGTTAAATGTCTAAACTGAGCTGAATTCATATGTTAAAAAGATCATTTATCAGCTAATACAGCAGAATTTATTGCAGTTAATTTTGGGTCAAAGAGACTCATTACTTAAATATATAATCTGTTCAAATTCCTCAATTTTCAGTTCCTTTAAAATATACTGAACGGTAAATCTTCATAAAGACAAGACATTCAGTTATTCTATAGAATTTATATTGGGTACATCCATAAGGAAGGTATAATAATTTCTTATGGGTATCTCCTCAAAGGGGTGGAAGGAATTGAAGAATGGATAAATATTTAATGTCTTAATATTTACTTCTGGGTGCTCTTATGAGTATTTTTTTTACCTTTGATTATCACTATAGTCTGTGTTATTAGAAAGAAAATGAAGAAAGAATATGCCAAAAGAAAAACTTCTGGAGATAGTTCCCTTCAGGGTTGAAATTACATCAAGCCAGTAAACTTCAAATGTTCACGTAAGGATGTGAAGAATGACTCGGGTTCAGTGCTCAGGGTGGAATATTTGTTTTAATAAAAACATCTACAAGTAGATGTTTTAACAAGCTGGATCTCATTTCGTTCCTTTTCAGGTAATTATTTCATTGACCCAATTAACCTCAGACCTCAACCTGATCAGTGAAGTAAATTCAATTAACCTCAAACTAAATTAATGAAGATCTGTAACTTCTGCACAAATAATTTTGTGAAAGACAATACTCAGTAAGGCATGTTTGAACATTTTTCACATTTTGAATCAAAAATGACCTTGTAAGATTAAAAAGGGGCAATAATTTAGCACTCAGTAACTGTTGAGATCTTAAGGTCTAGTTTCTTAATTTTTTGGCAATTTTGGGCAATGCTTCTTTGTGTGCATCAGTGCAGTTTTGGAGTGGGTGAATCTCCTGCCGCACTGACGGCACTGAAACGGTTTCTCTCCAGTGTGAATCCTCTCATGGTCTTTTAGGGCTCCAGACTGTTTGAAACTCTTGTCACAGTGTGAACACTTGTACGGTTTTTCTCCAGTGTGGATCCTGCGGTGCACTTTCAGCTGAGTGGCTGCAGTAAAGGCTTTACCACAATCTGTGCACAAATACTCTTTCACACCAGAGTGTATTTTCATATGGTCTTTAAAACGTAACCGCCATGAAAAACTCTTTCCACAAACAGAGCACAAGTAAAGCTTCTCTTTAGTGTGAGTTTTCATGTGAGCCTTCAGGTCTGATTCCAGAACAAACCTCTTATCGCACTGATCACACTTAAACGGCTTTTCTCCAGAGTGAAAGAGTTTATGAATTCGGAGACTATTTGACCATTTGTAACTCTTCCCGCACTGATCACATGTGAACGGCTTCTCTCCAGTGTGAATTCGTATGTGACTATCAAGGTGGGTTTTAGTTGAAAAACACTTTTCACAATGAGGACATGAGAATGGATTTTCTCCAGTGTGAATTCTCATGTGACGATTGAAGTGGTCTTTACGTCCAAAACTTTTTTCACACTCAGGGCACTTGAATGGTTTCTCAATACTGTGAACCCTTAGGTGAATGTTAAGGGCTCCTCGACTTGCAAAACTCTTTCCACACTGCTGACACTCAAACGGCTTCTCTCCGGTGTGAATCCTTATGTGAAGCATAAAGCATCTTTTACGTGAAAAACTCTTTCCACATTGAGGGCATGTGAACGGTTTCTCTCCAGTGTGAATTCTTATGTGTTCTTCGAGGTTTCTTTTACTTGTGAAGCTCTTTCCACACTGATGGCATGTGTCATCATCATCATTCTCCTCTTTAATAAACTCCATCTTTACGTCACAGCTCATTGTTATGTGCTATGGGTGACTGTATTTGAAAAAAACAAACAAAAAAGGTAATTACACAGTGCACTACTCCATAAACTAGGGCTGAAACAGTCAACATTATCGAAAATAAACAATTCTCAAATATTTTTGTATTTGAATTGTTTTTTGATCTCATATGACCGAATGTAAGGGTCTGCAATAATGTATATAAATAAAGTATGCTTTGGGGTTAAGTTCAGGTTGCGATCTACGGGGGTCTGAAGCGCCTAAAGGATTTTATCCAACATAAATATCACCTATAAAACCCTGATTAACACACAGCGGTGTTTCATTACTGAATATATCAACCATTTTGACCTAATCCGAGTTGAGTCAATAATTCAGTAAGCCAACCATAAAGACTGTCACTGCATCCCAATGCTTATAATATCCATCCTAAATGACATTAGAACAAGTGTGTCCCAAAGCACAGTATGTTGGAAATAGTATGCCTGAAGTACCTGGGTGGTCTACTATTTCCATGCACACTCTAATGGCTAATATTGGCCACAATCCAATGTTAATAATCAACATTTAACCTGGTAAAAAAAAAATATATAAAATATATATAAATCTAATGTTTTCTGTGTTGTATTTCATCTCCAACAATGTGAACTTTTATAAACATTCGTTTGGCCAGTAACCTTTGAATGTATCATTATGCAAAAAAAATTCTTCTGCATGAAAGACCTTTTAGTTTCACATGGTATTTTCATCGTATTCAATTGTGTTTTTGTATGCTGAATCAACATTCTTCCTTCTAAAGCTACTTTTTTGCAACGTCTTACCTTTAATAATGATTTTAATTATTCAGCACAATGTGCCATTTGATTAACCTAATTAATTTAAGATTAATACATTAATTGGATTAACTAATCAGCACAACATGTAATTAGACTAACAATTTTAATACATAAGCTCAAACTGAAGCTTGGCTTTTATTTTAGAAATAAATCTAATTTTACTTTTAATGCCAAAAAAAAAAAAAAAAACTTGTAGAAGCTACCTTACTAACTGTGCTTGATTATGGTGATATATTATTATACAAGCATGCAGCCTCCTTTATCTTAAAAAGCCTTTATTCAGTATACCATGCTTCACTACTTTTTATTACAAATGCAAAATTCCAGACTCATCATTGCATTTTTTATGAGATCGTGGGATGGACATCATTAGCTATACGTAGAAAACAGCACTGGTACATTTTTATCTATAAAGCAATGTTAGGTAAACTTACATCTTATCTCTGTACTCTTCTTTGTCTTTGTTCTGGCAATTACCAGCTACGCTCTTCCAAGTGTTTGCTTTTTAACAAACCTTGAGTTTGTACAGAACTGGGGAAAACTGCATTTTCATATTATGCACCTTGGGCATGGAATAATTTGCAAAAAGATCTAAATCTAAATAATTTAATTTAATACAAATTTAATAAAGGCATCATAAAGAGAGTGGTACTGGAAGCTTATGTTTAAATATTACTGTAATGTGTAGTTGTTGTATTTTAAAATAGTTTTACTATATGGCTGCTACCTTGTCCAGGTCTCTCTTGTAAAAGAGATTTCAAATCTCAAGACTTCCTGGTTAAATAAAGGTAAAAACAACAACAACAACAACAAACATCATTTATTGATTAAATGTAAGAATTTGACATAAGATGATGCACACAACATACTGTACAGGCCTAAACTATCACAAAAATTCACTCAGCTAGATGTAGTCTAATTACTGTTATTGGCAAAATCCCAACATCTACATTTTTTTTGCCAGTATCACACTCCTTGCTTCGGTAGCCTATAGTCTATTCACTACTGCAATTAAAGTTTTATTCTTTTATGATGCTCGAGAACAGCTGCAAAGTTTCAGGAGTGGCAACTGTTTTTTAACAGGTTTGCAAACTCTCACGGCACCCAACTACATTTACGTTTGAATTTATATTTTATTAAATAAGCCTGTACAAACCGATTTGCTGGTAAATTACCTTAATATTAGGCCATTTTATGTAGCCATCTAATCAGCATAGATATAAAGGAAAGTTAATACAAGGAATGTTTGTGTGGGCAGTTTACAGGATTAAGATTAAAAATGTCACCATGTAAAAATAACCTGTCAGATCCAAATAGAAATGTGTGGTTGATTCAGCTCCAGCATGAGAACCAAAACAAACCTGATAGTTTGTGATAGTTGTTAGTCTCTAATGATAAGATGTCTTGAGAGTTCATTATTATATTTTTAAACATATATCAAGGTGTCCCATATAGCTCTGTTGTTGTTTGTTTTTTCTTTCTTTCTCTGCTCATATTTTAATATTCATTTGTCTGTATAGTGAGTGTGTTATAGATCTGTGTTTTATTGGTTGTTTTCTCCTCTCCTCACTCCCAATTTTCCACAGCTTTTCTCGCCCATTTCTTAAATCTTTTGAGGTGTGAACGCGCAGTGCTGAAACAGCTTAAATACGGAGTGAATCCTCTGACACCAGCACTAATGAATCAATCAGTCTCTGCTGTTTCCAGCACTGAGTCCACTGTAGTTACACAGAAGTTAAACTGAACTAAAACCAGCACTTACCAAACACAACAGCACAACACCTGAGGACTGAAGAGTTCGCGCTGTTTGTTGTTGTTCTTTTTCTTCTTGTGTTGTTATTGGCGGAGAACAAAGACATTTAGGATGAATTACCGCCACCTGCTGCACTGGAGGTGTGGAGTGTTACTACACAAAAAAGCTGTGAAAAAAAAAAAATGAAGTCGAGACACAAATGACCACAAAGAAGAAAATATCAAAAATGTACTAAATTTAGGGCAAAGTGTTGTTTATTCGCTTTCTAAATGAAATGCTTGATGAAATACTAAATATATCACTACTAAATATATTGTAAAAACTTGCTGTAAAGTTGCTTTGCAACGATATGTATCGTGAAAGGCGCCATACAAATACATTTGAATTGAATAGAATTGAATGAAATGCTTTTCAGAATAAATGCTTTCTTCCAGTGCCACCTAGTGGCTGTTCGAAATATCAAAAGCCCAAAGCAAACTTTACTTTACTATACTCAAATTAAAAATGTTTCCATAAATTAAGTTATAGAAACTCCTCATATATTGTGCATTTATTTATGTATTTATGTTGTTTGTTTGTTTTTTAATTTTCCCCCAAACGGAATACTTTTTTGACAGTCAATGATAGTTTGTAAAAAAAATAAAATAAAAAAAATTGCCTATACTGCAATGAGCGGAATGAACAGGTCAGGAAAAATTACATGAAATCATTAATCATTTTTTTGAATGGGAATGATTGCAGAACTTGTTAAGGAATATCTTAGCAGTTTCACGTTTTACTTTTGCCTAACTTTTGAGGATTTTTTCCCACTTTGATTATTATTGTAGGAAGCCCTGCATCTTACCGTAGTAATTTTGTAAGTGAATTAAAGTAGTTTAGTTCTAGAACAAAAAGGTACAAGTAATGTGCTCTAGTTGTCATCCAATATGTTCATGCCTGTCTTTCCTCACGACAGCACAACAAAAACTTTTTTTTTCTTCATATAGTGGACTTGTATGGTGCCTGTGAGTTTAAACTTCCAAAATGCAGTTTAAATGAAAAGGGCTCTGAATGATGCCAACCAAGGAAGAAGGGTCTTATCTAGCAAAATTATCAATGTCATCTTATAAAAAAAAAGAAAGAAAAGAAAAATGCAAATACTTTTTAACCTCAAATGCTCGTCTTGTCTAGCTCTGTGATGTGCATGCATACTCTGTGTAATTCCGGGTCAATACAGTCAGTGTATGTCGAGAAACTCCCATCTCATTTTCTCATCCAACTTCAAAACCGAATAGACAAGACGAGCATTTGAGTTTTAAAAAGTATGTAAAGTGTGCGTGTGTTTCTTTTTTGAAATGACCAATTATTTCACTAGATAAGACCCTTCTTCTTCGGCTGGGATCGTTTGAGCCCTTTGAAGCTGCATTTAAACTAGATTTTAGAAGTTCAAACTCATGGCACCATAGAAGTCCACTATATGGACATAACTCCTGAAATGTTCTCCACAAAAAAACAAAAAACAAAAAACAATTTGTTTACGACTGAGGAAAGGCATGAACATCTTGGATGACAATGGGGTGAGAACATCAAAATGTTTCCATAAATTATGTTCTAGTAACAGGTGACATGAAAATAAAATTCTAGTTCCCTTCAGGGTTGAAATTATATAAAGCAAGTGAACTCAGAATGACTCAGGTTCAGTTCTCAAGGTGTAATATTTGTTTTAATAAGTGTCCATCTTTACAAGTGAATGTTTGAACAGAAACTGGACCTCATTTTGTTTATTTTCAGCAGCAGTGAATTCTAGAAACACAATTACAGTAATTCAAGTGTGAAACAATGAATATTTGTAACTTTACTACAGATCATTTATATTTTGTCAAAGACTGCATGCTCAGCAAGATGTATTTTCACATTTTGAATCACAAATAACATTAGAAGATTAAACAAGGACAATAACTCAGCACTCATTAATCGTTGAGTTCATAAGGTCTTGTTTCTCCACTCATACTGACTTTAATTTTGGGCAACGCTTTTTTGTGACAATAACGTCTGAATCTCCGGCTGCACTGAAAGCACTGGAACGGCTTTTCCCCAGTGTGAATTCTCTGAACGTCTTTTAGGGCTCCAGACTGTTTGAAACTCTTCTTGAGTTTTTCTCCAGTATGAATCCTGCAGTGCACTTTCAGCTGAACAACTGCAGTAAGGCTTTACCACAATCTGTGCAGATGGTCTTTAAAACGTAACAGCCATTAAAAACTCTTTCCACAGACAGAACACAAGTAAAGCCTCTATTTTTTGTGATTTTTTATGTGGGTCTTTAGGTCTGATTCTGAAACAAACTTCCTATCACACTGATCACACTTAAATGGCTTTTCTCCAGAGTGAATGAACTTATGGACTCGGAGACTGTTTGACCATTTGAAGCTCTTTCCGCACTGATCGCATCTGAACGGCTCCTCTCCCGTGTGAATTCTCATGTGACTATTAAGGTGGCTTTTAGTCAAAAAACTCCTTTCGCACTGAGAGCAGGTGAACGGTTTCTCATTAGTGTGAGACTTTAAGTGAAAGCTAAGGCTTCCTCGACTTATGAAACTCCTTCCACACTGCTGACACACGAACGGCTTCTCTCCGGTGTGAATCCTGATGTGAACCATATAGACTCCTTTCTGTCTGAAGCTCTTTCCACACTGAGGGCATGTGAACGGTTTCTCTCCAGTGTGAATTCTCATGTGCTCCTGGAGGTTACTTTTACAGGTGAAGCTCCTTTCACACTGAGGGCATATATAATTAATCTCCTCTTTAACAGACTCCATCTTCACAACGTCACAGCTCGTCGTTATGTGGCATGGAGGACCGAATCTGAAAAAGGAAGAAGAAAAAAAAAGGAATTACACTACACATGACCTCATATACTATATAAGATTCTCAAGTACAGTATGAACACACTATATCAGAAGTTAAATAGACATTTTCTAAATATTTTTAAGATGTTTACTTTTTAAAGACTGAATTATTGAATGTTTGTACACAGCAGATGCTTTACTTTGTTATTCTAACTGAATTTATTGAATATAATAATTAAAAGAAACAGAAATAGGAGGCGAACATCTTCCCTAATATAAAAGTGAATTTCTGTCTCTGTTGTGAACAGACCACTGCACAGAATCTGTAGCATATGAAAGATTTGTGCATCAGCTGTACAGGCCTAAACGACCACAAAAACACACTAAATAATTACCGTTATTGAAAAAATCCCAGCATCAAGATTTAATTTCATGCCACTATTGCACAGTCACACTCTTTGCTCACTCTTGTATATAAAGTATTTATTTTTAATGAGAAGCAGATGCAAAGTTTCAGGAGTGCCACCCAACTACATTTACATTTGATTTTATATGCGTATTTTATTAAATAATCCAGTAAAAACTTGCTGGATTTGCTGGTAAATGACCTTAATCTTGGGTAATTTTAGGTAGTCATCTCATCAGTACAGACAGTAAGGAAAGTTAATATATGGATTGTTTGTATGGGCAGTTCACAGCATCAAGATTAAAACTGTCAAAAATTAAAACAATTAATTGTTAGATCCAAATAGAGGCGTTTAAATCTGATTTAAAGACGGAGTGAGTCCGCTAAACTCCGTGAATGACAGAAGAAATTTTGCGATGAAAATAAATCTTTAAATGCCACCAAATATCATCTCAACACCCGAACTAATGCTCCCTCAATCAATCTCTGCAGTTTCCAGCGCTGACTCCACTTTAGTTACAGAGAAACAACTGATACACATTAAAATGAATCACAACATCTACATCATGAGATCAATGATTAAACTGAATTAAATTCAGCACTTACCAAACACAACAGAACAAAATCAGAGGACTGAAGAATTCCGCTGTTTGTTGTTGTTGTTCTTCTTGTGTTGTTATTGGCGGAGAGCAAAGATGTTTAAGATGAATTAGCGCCACCTGCTGAACTGGGGCGTTTTGATGTGTAGGAACAAGAGCTTGAACTGTTGCTATACAAAACGTTTAACCAACATGAACACAAATGATCACACAGAAGAAAATATCAATAATATACTGAAATATACGGTGTTGCAGCTGTTTTCTTCCGATGTCACCTATGGACATTAGTGCACATCAGAGATGCTCACAAGTCTCTGAGCTAGAGTCCAAGTCAGGTCTCAAGTCTCTTTATTATATTAAGTCTCTGGTTATAATAAGTGTTGCATCACGTACAGCGACCCATCCAACACTGCATAGCTATATATAAGGAACTCAAAGCATGTAATATGTTATAATGACTCCTTTATCTATTAGCATACAGTATCAGCTTTGATTTTGGTATTTAATCAGTGTAAATAGGCTATTGCAACATGACAAAAACACCAAGAATGCTTTACTTTTAAGTTAATATCTGTATTTTGCCTTGTAGCATGAACACACAGTACGGTACAGAACAAAAATTAAGAAAGACCAAATATGGTCAAACATCACATTGTGCTCCTAATTTAAAAAAATTAGTAGCACAATCAAAATTTTAGGAGCACATTCTAAACAATAATCCAAAAATCTGATAAAAAAAAATTTGCCTTCCCATTATGAGGTGATATTTGACTCCTTAAAGTGATTTACAAGGAAATTTAACTTTTGTTTTTACCTTTCATATGTTTAATGAGGCTCAGAGGTGGCAGAAGTGCAATCATATTCCTAAATTCATTGTTGAGATTAATGTTTTAAATCAAATTGTTTTAATACAGAAATGTTAAATGATTTGAATAACTGCCAGCAGGTGGCGGCAAGAGACTGATTTAATTACTGAATCATATCATTCATTTGATTCGTTCGAACTGCTGCTTCATTTAGGAATAAAGAGTGACTGTCTTTATGAATGGGAAATTGAATCATTTCACTAGATTCGTTTTAAAAACGAGTTCATTCATAAACGAAACACCGCTGTGTTTGAATGGAGATGCGCAGCGGCTCAGTTGTGACTTGTTTATACTTTTGACGACGAAATAGAGCAAAATCAGGCAACAGTGTTACAGTCAGACAATGTAAGTCACTTAATAATAACATCTTGTTTATTTAACTGCTGTATTAAATAAGTATCTCATTTACAAACTCCCTTAAAATTAGTAAAAGCTTAGTTCGCGATATCACAAAGCTCTATTATAATCAATGACGCTGTCTATACTGAATCTTTTATCCTCATATCACATATTTTGCATTGAGCACTTCTTCTGTTTGGGCCGTATTGTTTGAAGTTTTAAAATCCAAAGCTAACGATGAATGGCACAGCAGTCGACATGTTTGTTCGTTGTCCTCTCATGTGTGGCGGCCGCGCCTAAAATAAAAAAATAAAACATGTGTGGCCGCGCCCGCGCGCAGCAGATACACGTCGCGTGTTACATGGGCAGGTTATAGGTAACGGAGGGAGGGGAATAACAGCGAGCTCATCAGTTGTTTCCTAAAAATAAACATTGTTTACGAGTCCCGCAGCTCGAGTCCGAGTCGAGTCTTAAGTCTTTCGAGGACGAGTCTCAAGTCGAGTCTTAAGTCACTGTGTGTGCGACTTAAGTCGCACTCGAGTCCGAGTCTCAAACTCCAGTCCCCATCTCTGGTGCACATGCGCAGATGATGCGTTCGAACCGTCAAAATGCACTTCACTTTTGTAGGCTGTTAATAAACTCAAACAATTAAAAATGTTTCATTACATTATGTTATAAACACCTAATATATATATATATTTTTACAGCTCAAAACCAGGCTGTATATAAGTGGGCCGTTCTATTTGTGGTTACAACTCATGTCTGTGAAGTATATTTTTAATATATGTGACCCTGGATCACAAAACCAGTAGTAAGGGTCATTTTTTCAAAATTGAGATTTATACATCATATGAAAGCTGAATAAATAAGCTTTTAATTGAGGTATAGTTTGCTAGAATAGGACAATATTTGGCCGAGATACAACTATTTAAAAATAAGGAATCTGAGGGTGCAAAAAAATCTAAATATTGAGATGTTCTTAACAATGTATATTACTAATCAAAAATTAAGTTTTCATACATTTACAGTAGGCATTTTACAAAATATCTCAATGGAACATGATCTTTACTTAATTTCCTAATGATTTTTGCCATAAAATAAAAATGTATCATTTTGACCCATACAATGTATTTTTGGCTATTGCTACAAATATACCCCAGCGACTTAAGACTGGTTTTGTGCTCCAGGGTCACATATTTACATCAATATAAAGCCCCGATGATACATTTTCTAGCACACAATTATATTTGTTCCCAATCACACTACTACAGGTGCATCTCAATAAATTAGAATGTCATAGAAAAGTTATTTTATCTCAGTAATTCAACTCAAGTTGTGAAACTTGCGTATTAAATAAATTCAATGCACACGGACTGAAGTAGTTTAAGTCTTTGGTTCTTTTAATTGTGATGATTTTGGCTCACATTTAACAAAAACCCACCAATTCACTATCTCAACAAATTAAAATATGGTGACATGCCAATCAGCTAATCAACTCAAAACACCTGCAAAGGATTCCTGAGTCTTCAAAATGGTCTCTCAGTTTGGTTCATTAGGCCACACAATCATGGGGAAGACTGCTGATCTGACAGTTGTCCAGAAGACAATCATTGACACCCTTCACAAGGAGGGTAAGCCACAAACATTCATTGCCAAAGAAGCTGTTCACTGAGTGCTGCATCCAAGCATGTTAACAGAAAGTTGAGTGGAAGGAAAAAGTGTGGAAGAAAAAGATGCACAACCAACCGAGAGAACTGCAGCCTTGAGAGGCTTGTCAAGAAAAATCGATTCAAGAATTTCAGTGAACTTCACAAGAAATGGACTGAGGCTGAGGTCAAGGCATCAAGAGCCACCACACATAGACGTGTCAAGGAATTTGGCTACAGTTGTCGTATTCCTCTTGTTAAGCCACTCCTGAACCACAGACAACGTCAGAGGCGTCTTACCTGGGCTAAGGAGAAGAAGAAATGGACTGTTGCCCAGTGGTCCAAAGTCCTCTTTTCAGATGAGAGCAAGTTTTGTATTTCATTTGGAAACTAAGGTCCTAGAGTCTGGAGGAAGGGTGGAGAAGCTCATAGCCCAAGTTGCTTGAAGTCCAGTGTTAAGTTTCCACAGTCTGTGATGATTTGGGGTGCAATGTCATCTGCTGGTGTTGGTCCACTGTGTTTTTTGAAAACCAACGTCACTGCACCCGTTTACCAAGACATTTTAGAGCACTTCATGCTTCCTTCCAGCAGGATTTGACACCTGCCCACACTGCCAAAAGCACCAAAAGTTGGTTAAATGACCATGGTGTTGGTGTGTTTGACTGGCCAGCAAACTCACCAGACCTGAACCCCATAGAGAATCTATGGGGTATTGTCAAGAGGAAAATGAAAAACAAGAGACCACACAATGCAGATGAGCTGAAGGCCAATGTCAAAGAAACCTGGGCTTCCAAACCACCTCAGCAGTGCCACAGACTGATCACCTCCATGTCACGCCCAATTGAGGCAGTAATTAAAGCAAAAGGAGCCCCTGCCAAGTATTGAGTACATATACAGTAAATGAACACACTTTCCAGAAGGCCAACAATTCACTAAAAATTTTTTTAATTGGTCTTATGAAGTATTCTAATTTGTTGAGATAGTGAGTGAATTGGTGGGTTTCTGTTAAATGTGAGCCAAAATCATCACAATTAAAAGAACCAAAGACTTAAACTACTTCAGTCTGTGTGCACTGAATTTATTTAATACACAAGTTTCACAATTTGAGTTGAATTACTGAAATAAATGAACTTTTCCACGAAATTCTAATTTATTGAGATGCACCTGTATATGTTAAAAAAGCCATCTTTTGTTCAAAAATGGTCACATACAACCCTGGTTTTCAGCTGTGCGATTTTGTAAAGTTGCTCATTCTATTCTGCATTTAAGCATGAAAATTACCTGATATATAAATATATAAATATTAATTAGTTTTGCCTTCAGTAAGATTAGGTTATCAAGACATTTGGGTGTGTGCTCAAAAAATAATAAGTGTTTATTGTGATATAATTTGTTTTATTTGTGTCTGAAAAACCCTTGTTCAAAAAGGAATGGTTTGTCTCTTTCTGGCATAATTTGCACAGTATGATGATATTTCCTCTAGAAGCACATGGATGAAACACTCTCTCTTTTCATTCTCTCTCTTTTCCCTAAAATTGGTTAAACTAGCAAACTTGTGGTCAAGAGTGGATTAATTGAGTGTCTTATTGAAGTTGTAGTTGAAGTTGAAGTATTATTGCTGCAATTTTTTAACAAGACAATTGAACTAAAACTTGTTTTGTTTATGGAAATATATTTCTAAACATACCATATGCTCAGTAGTTCTAGTCTTCCATGTTGAGTATAGACCCAAAACACTAAAAAATGTCAGCTAAGTTACCTGTCAACTGTTACCCAGTAAAGGTAACATGGTGGACAGTAGCAAACCTACTCCTACAGATCACCTTTATTTCTACAGCACTTTATACAATATAGATTGTTTCAAAGCAGCTATGTAAGGTCATGTTTGGGTTTTTGGGAAACTAACTGTATAATGACCCATTGAAATCGATAGGTGTGTTTTATTTACCAGTTATGCATTTTTATCAAAAAATAATGCATACAATATGTATTAAATTGGATGAATTGCCTTTGTTAGTAAATAACTGTGTATAAAAGACCCATTTTCCTGCTCATCTGAAGACACGCAAACAGGGCTGCATTTCCCAAACGTATCATAAAGTGTTGATGCTTTTGGGAATGGCAGCTCAGAACAATACAGAAAAAAAAAAAAAATCATATAGCCTATGTTTGAGTTATTTCACAATAAACAAATTAAAATTGTAGCCTACACTGTGCAATTACATTTATTAACATGTTCTATTCTGTAATGTTTATATAAATCATACACTGTCAGAACAAAAAGGCTGCATTTTATGCATGCAACTATCACTGCAGTCCCTTATGAAAATGAACCATGGTTTTATTAAAGTGACCAGTTTAACTATAGTATTTGTAGATTTCCATGGTTACCACTACAGTAAACATATTTTAACCATGTGTAAACAAAAATATAACCTAATAAGTTGCAATTAGGGCATGTTGAATGCTAAAATGCATTTCAAATAAAAATTTAGGTGGGTATTATTACCCATTTTGCTCTTAGTAATTTAATAAATGTAATAATTTAAAAGTGTAGTTTAGAAGTAACAGACTACAGCACAGTATTTAGACATAAGTTCTGTTTCACTTAAGTTTTTAAAATCCAGCCTAAACTGCAATGAGCTGAATGAACACGTCAGGGATCATTAACAAATCAACAAATTATTAATCAGTTTCTAGAACAGAAATGATTGAAGGTGGAAGAGACTCGTCCCTTAAACATGGTGATCTGCTCAGATTCCTTTCTGTTACACTGAAATTTACTGAATAATAAATCTTCATTGTGACAAGACATTTTATTATTCTACAGGTCATATTAACAGGGAAGGAATAATAACTCCTTATGTTTTTATCTCACAATGGGGTGGAAGGAAATGAATGGATGATTATTTCATGTGTGTGAATAGAGCATACTACAGTAAATCAGACTAAAGACTAAGGTGCTGTTATTTTGTACAGATACAGTAATCAAAGAGCACAGTGGTTTGACGCTGCAGAACTTGCGAAGGAATATCTCAGCATTTTCACAGTTTTTACTTTTGCCTTTTATTTTACCTTCGATAATTACTGCAAGCTGCTGTGTTTTGTTACTGCAGTAATTTAGTCAGTAAATTAGTAAATTCACTCACTGACTGAAATAGGTGACATGAAGAGAAAATACCAAAAGAAAACATTTCTGAAGATGGTTCCCTTTAGCGAAGTTCAAAACTGGATCTCATTTTGTTTCTTTTCAGCAGCAGTGAATTCTAACATAAATACAGTAATGCAAGTGTATGAACAATCATTATGAACATTTGTAACTTTACTACAGATGATTTATTTTATGTGAAAGACAGCAGGCTTGTTTAGGTTATGTTTGAACATTTTTCGCATATCGAATCCAAAATAACAGGATAGAGTAAAACAAGGGCAATAATTCAGCTCTCATTAATCACTGAGCTCTGAAGGTCTTGTTTCTCCAGTCACACTGACTTTAATTTTGGGCAATGCTTCTTTGTGTGCATCAGTGCAGTTTTGGAATGGGTGAATCTCCTGCCACACTGACGGCACTGGAACGGTTTCTCTCCAGTGTGAATTCTCTCATGGTCCTTTAGGGCTCCAGACTGTTTGAAACTCTTGTCACAGTGTGAACACTTGTACGGTTTTTCTCCAGTATGGATCTTCTGGTGCACTTTCAGCTGAGTGGATGTAGTAAAAGCTTTACCACAATCTGTGCACAAATACTCTTTCACACCAGAGTGTATTTTCATATGGTCTTTAAAACGTAACCGCCATGAAAAACTCTTTCCACAAACAGAACACAAGTAAAGCTTCTCTTTAGTGTGAGTTTTCATGTGAGCCTTCAGGTCTGATTCCAGAACAAACCTCTTATCGCACTGATCACACATAAACGGCTTTACTCCGGAGTGAAAGAGTTTATGAATTCGGAGACTATTTGACCATTTGTAACTCTTCCCGCACTGATCACATGTGAACGGCTTCTCTCCAGTGTGAATTCGCATGTGACTATCAAGGTTGTTTTTAGTTAAAAAATACTTTTCACACTGAGTACATGAGAATGGATTTTCTCCAGTGTGAATTCGTATGTGACTATCAAAGTGGCGTTTAGTCAAAAAACTCTTTTCACAATGAGGACATGAGAAAGGCTTTTCTTCAGTGTGAGTTCTCATGTGACATCTGAAGTGGTCTTTACGTATGAAACTCTTTCCACACTGCCGACATGCAAACGGCTTCTCTCCGGTGTGAATCCTTATGTGAAGTATAAAGCATCCTCTACGTGCGAAGCTCTTTCCACACTGAGGGCATGTGAACGGTTTCTCTCCAGTGTGAATTCTCATGTGTTCCTCGAGGCTTCTTTTACTTGTGAAGCTCCTTCCACACTGATGGCATGTGTCATCATCATCAATCTCCTCTTTAGTAAACTCCATCTTTACGTCACAGCTCACTGTTATGCTGTATGGATGACTGTATCTGGGGAAAAAAAAAAACAAAAAAAAAACGACATTACACAATACAATTCTCAACAAATATTTTTTGGCTTGAATAGTCTTTTGACCTCATATGACTGAATGTAAGGGTCTGCAATAATGTTGTTTAACTAGTGTGGTGCTGTAGCGCTCAAACGCAGATGAGCCAATGGCAGTTGAGTATCAGCTGCACAGGGAACAGAACTTGGACATCTTTAGGTTTCAGCGCCATAGAGAAACATTGGAAGATCTGAAGGTCTCATCAGTTTGATGGGTGTTTATGCTACAAAAATAAAACAATGTGTTTGGGGTACTTGTAACACTGATTCTAGGTATCCTGTGAGGATAGGCAATAAAATTTGGAATTTATTTTATTATTCAACATTAATTTTCTGGTTTTCATTCTCTCATTAAGTTACAATTTTCATCTGCTCAACAGAACATTAATGTCATCTTGTGCTTCAGCAAGGTTTCTCTGGCTGAAACTAGCTAACGTTGAAGTTAGTGAGTCCATCCTAATGCACAACCCTAAATCACAAACTGTTCTCACACCATGTGCTGTGTAGGTCAAAAACACATTTGGGTCATTGACATATAAAGATTTTCGACATGCCAATTTTAGAATACAAAAAATAATATCTATTGCAATTGTTCAAACATTAAGAATGTTGTGTACACATAAATTCATATTAAAATGCAAAATCACATGATTTTAGTGTTCTTTCATCTCGATGAATTGGCCATAGCCTTAAAAAATGTCATGTGGTGCAACCATGATTTATATTATAATTAATTGTTAACATTTTTTAGATGTTCTCATCTCAGTAATTAAAGTTTTTAGAAAAAAAGTATTTGTATTTATTTTAAAATTTCATAAATAATGATCTTAGAATTTTAGAGTTGTCTTCTTCAATGTAGTTAGAATTGATTTTTTTTTAACCTGTAAAAAGCCTATTAGAATGCAGTTATATGGGGTTTGACATACTAATAATCAACATTTAACCTGGTAAAATATTTATTTAATGTTATCGGTGTTATATTTTCATCTGCAACAACGTGAACTTTTAGAAACATCTGCTGAGACAACGATTTGCCGCCACCTACTGGTGCTTTTAGTTTTAGTCAAGTAAACGTTTAAATTGACAGCTCTCAATTATATGTTAATGTTAAACGGCTATAGTCACAGTTTTAGAGTGTTTGCTCATCTGCAATGTGCTGTCAGATGTTAAATAGACACTTAAAAGATGTTTATGATTTAGAATGCATGTAAAACTGACTTTTTAAAGATGATCTTTGTACGCAGCAGATGCTTTAGGTCACTGGTCTCTCTGCACAGTTGTGCTCCAACCCTAATCAAACACATCTGATCCAGCTAATCAAGGTCTTCAGGATTACTAGAAACTTCCAAGCAGGTGTGAGTTGAAGCTTGTTGGAGCTAAACTCTGCAGAGCTGCGGCTCTCCAGGAATTGAGTTTAAAACGCGAAGTGCTCTTTACCAGACCTCTTTAGGACTTTGTGTGCTGCCTGCGTTAGCTGTGTTCTGCAGTGCAAAGATGAAGATTTTGTTGACAGTGATTTAATTTGGTAACATCCCAATTTAATCAACAGAACTGACTGAATAAATGTAAAGAATTTATCATACGATGATGCAACTAACATGGTTAGAAAAAGGGGGCAGATATTTCATTTTTTTTGTTAGTGTTGCTGGGTCATTCTGTGTCAAAACAACAAATTTTCAGAAACTTAAATTTTTGATTTTGTTAATATTTTTTATGTATAATGATGAAAGCCAAAATATAATGACTATTTATGAGTCTGAGTAATCCACTATTTTGTAGAGATGTCAAACTGGCAATTTTCAGAGTCAAGTTACAGGGGGGGAAAATGATTTCAGAAAGATGGCAGCATCCTTATCTTATTTTTAGAAAAAACTTAAAAAAAGTGCTGTTTCCACATTTTTGAATGGCACATAATGCAACAAAGATTGCTAAAGTCAACAGATTTTACTAATAAAACTATTAATCTCTGTGTAAACATGATAATGATGCTGCCATCTTTCTGAAGTCATTTTTACCGCCCGTTGCTTGACTCTGAATCTAAGGTGAAAATTACAGTTTTGACCGCCCTCTACAAAATAGTGGATTACTCCGTAAATATTCATCCATGGCATTTAGTATTTTGCCTTTCATCACTATACATGTGTATCTTTCTTCAGAATAAATATTAGCAAAATCAAAAATTTGAGCCGGGGACCTTGAGTTGAGTTGACAAGGAATGACCTGCTCTTCTACAATCTATTCAATATTTGAATTAAAGTGTTATTTTTCATGACACCAGAGGAGCAGCTGTGAACTTTCAGGAGAGACAACTGCATTTAAACAGGTTTGCAAACCATCATGCCACCATACTACATTTATATTCCATTTTATATTTATCTCTTATTAAATAAGCCAGTACAAACTGACTTGCTGGTAAATTACCTTAATCTTAAATCATTTTATCTAATCAGCATAGATGGTAAGTAAAGTTACTAATGGGAATGTTTGTGTAGGTAATTTACAGCATTAAATGTTCAAATTAAAATGTTCAAAAAATAAAAATTTATTGTTAGATCAGGGCATGTGGCTGATTCATCTCCAGCCTGGCAAATAAAGTAAACACCACTAAACTCTGACTGAAAATAATCTTTAAATGCCATCAAAAGCCCTTTTGACACAAAACTAATGATCCCTCAATCAATCTCTGCAGTTTCCAGCTCTGACTCCACTTTAGTTACAGAGAAACAACTGATACACATTAAAATGAATCACAACATCTACATCACGAGAACACTGATTAAACTACTAAAACCAGCACTTACCAAACACAACAGAACAAAATCAGAGGACTGAATAATTCATGCCATTGTTGTTGTTGTTCTTCTTCTTGTGTTGTTACTGGCAGAGAGCAAAGATGTTTAAGATGAATTAGCGCCACCTACTGAACTGGAGTGGAGTGGAAAGTGTTCCTACACCAAAAAAAAAAAAACTAATACGAAGTCGAGACACAAATGATCACACAGAAGAAAATATCCAGAATGTATTGAAATATACGGTAACCGCCAAAAGTGCAAAGTAAAGCTACACTTCAGTAATACTACACTCAAATAATTAAAAATAAATTTCCTCATATTATGTTAGAAACACATTTAATCAATCGTGGGTTGTTAAAAAACAGCTTAAACTTTAATGAGCTGAATTAACAAATCACTGATCAGCTACAGAAATCACTGTAGTGCATTTTAAACACTGTTGCCAATTTAGCAATTTCATTGCTAGATTTAGCAACATTTTCTTCAAAAAACATCTAGCAACAAATTTAGCTATTTTTAAAATTTATTTGGCAACTTTTAGGAAATGTGACTGAAATGATAAAAAGGCACACATTTTCCCGCTAAATTGCACAAAAATTGGAAATCAAAGGTGTCTGGCAGGACACATATCATGTGAATCAAGCTACTAGATAATAATTGTTCATTTATGATAACACCTTGTTATTAGTTTCTACCTGCACTTGGTAATCAGTTAAAAAAAATGTAGGAAATGGCAAAAAGCACAGGTAATGTCATGTTGTAACCTGAGAACACAAAATACAGTGCGTAATTTTAAATTCAGGTAAAAAAATCAAAGCACAAATTTTCTTTAAATTAACACAGTGCATTGCGCCCTATTTTTAAGACTTTTCATAAAGGAGAAGTCCACTTCCAAAACAAGGATTCACACATAATTTACTCACCCCCTTGTCATCCAAGATGTTCATGTCTTTCTTTCTTCACTTGTAAAGAAATTATGTTTTTGAGGAAAACATTTCAGCATTTTTCTCCATATAATGGACTGATATGGTGCCCCGAGTTTGAACTTTCAAAATGCAGTTTAAATGCAGCTTCAAACGATCCCAAATGCAGTTGTAAACGATCACAGCCGAGGAAGAAGGGTCTTATCTAGCAAAATGATCGGTTATTTTCATTAAAAAAATACAATTTATATATTTTTAATCTCAAACGCTCGTCTTGTCTTTCTCTCCCTGAACTCTCCCTGTATTCTAGCTGAAGACAGTTAGGGTATGTGGAAAAACTCCAATCGTATTTTCTCCCTCAACTTCAAAAATCATTTCAAAATCATCCTACATCGCTGCAGAAGAACAGACACAGTGTTTACAAAGTGAACATGCAAAGAAGATCAAACACCCTTAACAAAAAAGGTGAAACAGTGATATTGGACGATTTTGAAGTTGAGGGAGAACATGAGATGGGAGTTTTTTCACATACACTAACTGACATGAACCGGAACAAAAACAGTTCAGGCAGAGTAAGACAAGATGAGCGTTTGACATTAACAAGTATATAAACTGCAATTTTTTTTCGGAAAATAACCGATGGTTTCACTAGATAAGACCCTTCTTCTTCCTCGGCTGGGATCGTTTACAACCGCATTTGTGAGCGTTTGAAGCTGCATTTAAACTACATTTTGGAAGTTCAAAATCAGGGCACCATATCAGTCCATTCTATGGAGAAAAATCCTGAAACGTTTTCCTCAAAAATTATAATTTCTTTACAACTGAAAAAAGAAAGACATGAACAACTTGGATGACAAGGGGGTGAGTACATTATCTGTAAATTGTTGTTTTGGAAGTGAACTTCTCCTTTAAAGTGTAGAATACTAACTACTAATACAGTGCTTAAGAATATAATTGTTCAGAATGTATAATTAATAAGAAAATACATAAAATGTAATTCTTTGCATTGATTACATAATTATGTCATTGTGCAGTGACATCACAACGTCATTTAGCAACAAATTCTCCTGCCTTTGGCAACTTTCCCTGAAAAAAAGTTGGCAACACTGATTTTAAATATGATGATCTGCTCAGATTAATTTCTGTTCCTCCTAAATACTTTTTATCTTAATCAATGATAAATCTTAATTGTGCTAATATATTTTATTTATTATTACTACAGTAAATTAGACTAAACACTAAGGTGCTGTTATTTTGTACAGATAATCAAAGAGGACAGTAGTTTGACGCTGCAGAACTTGCTAAGAAATATCTCTGCAGGTTTGTTTTTGCTTTTGCCTAAATATTTACTTTTTATGAGTAGTTTTCCCCTTTGATTATTACTGTAGGCGTCGCTGTGTTGTAACTGTAATAATTTTGTTAGTATATTAGTAAATTCACTCAGCGGCAGTCTGTTTATTAAAAAAAAAATATATATATATATATATATATATATAGCCAAAAGAACTTTTCTGAAGATAGTTCCTTTCAGGGCTGAAATTATTTAGCCAGTGAACTTCAAATGTTCCTGTAAGGATGTGAAGAATGACTCTGGTTCAGTGCTCATGGTGGAATATTTGTTTAATAAAAATCCATCTCTACAAATGAATGTTCTAAAACTGGACCTAATTCTGTTCATATTTTTTTCAGCAGCAGTGAATTCTAAGGAACAATATTAGTAATGCAAATGTATGAACAATCATATAGTAATGAATATTTGTAACTTTACTACAGACTATTTGTATTAGGTGAAGGACAGCAGGCTCAATGTGTTTGAACATTTTTCACATTTCAAAACCCAAATAACAGGTTAAAACAAAGGCAATAATTCAGCACTCATTAATGGTTGAGTTCTGAAGGTCTTGTTTCTCCAATCATGCTGACTTCAATTTAGGGCGATGCTTCTTTGCGCGCATCGGTGCATTTTTGGAATGGGTGAATCTCTTGCCACGTGGACGGCTCTGGAGCGGTTTCTCTCCAGTGTGAATTCTCTCATGGTTTTTTAGGCCTCCTGACTGTCTGAAACTCTCGTCACAATGCGAACACTTGTACGGTTTTTCTCCCGTATGGATCCTGCGGTGCACTTTCAGTGGACCGGCTGCAGTAAAGGCTTTACCACAATATGTGCACAAATGCTTTTTCACACCAGAGTGTGTTTTCTGATGGTTTTTAAAATAGCGCGGCAGCGCAAAGCTCTTTCCACAAACGGAACACAAGTAAGGCTTCTCTTGGGTGTGAATTTTCACGTGTTCCTTCAGATGTGATTCCATAATAAACCTCTTATCGCAATGATCACACTTAAACGGCTTTTCTCCGGAGTGAATGAGTGTATGAACCTTGAGACTATTCGCCCATTTGAAACTCTTTCCGCACTGATCGCATGTGAACGGCTTCTCTTCATTGTGAATTCGTATGTGACTATCAAGGTGGGTTTTAGTTGAAAAACTCTTCTCACAATGAGGACATAAGAATTGAGAATGCAATGAATTTTCTGCAGTGTGAATTCGTTTGTGAGAATAGAGGCTGCGTTTAGACGTAAAACGCTTCTCACAATGAGGGCATGAGAATGGCTTTTCTCCAGTGTGAATTCTCATGTGACAGTTCAAGTCCTCTTTAGATACAAAACTCTTTTCACACTCGGGGCACTTGAATGGTTTCTCAACAATGTGAACCCTTAAATGAACCTTAAGAGTTCCCAGATTTCTGAAGGTTCTTCCACACTCTTGACACACATATGGCTTCACTCCGGTGTGAACCCTGAAGTGAATCATTAAGCTTCCTTTACGTGCGAAGCTCTTTCCACACTCGGGGCATGTGAACGGTTTCTCTCCGGTGTGAACCCTCATGTGATCGATGAGACTTGCTTTACACGACAAGCTCTTTCCACAATCAGGGCATGTGAACGATTTCTCTTGAGTGTGAGTTTTCAAGTGTTCATTGAGGTTTAGTTTGCTTGAGAAGCTCATACCACACTGATGGCATGTTTCAGCATCAGTCTCCTCTTTAATACACTCCACCTTTATGTCACAGCTCATGGTTATGTGGTATGGATGACCAGATCTGAAAAAAAGACAAACAAAAAAGTAATTACAACACATTACTCCGTATGCTATGGCTGAAACAATGTCACCTTTTTTTTTTTAGACCTCATATGACCGTAAGAGTGTGCAATAATGCCATTTGACCAGATTTAAATGCCAAAAAAACAACAACAACAACAACAGAAGCAGCACGGAGAGCCGCTTCAGAAACGTGTGTGATGCTGCTGGTATAAACAGAACATCAGCTCCGGTGACCGTGTTGGAGCCGTTACGTGCCGCAGATGCGTGCAGCGTACATAGTCTAAGCATTAATATCAGGGAAAGCCCCTTACACTTGAGAGCAGCTACATATGAAGTGTTTCTTGGAGTTTATAGTACATTCAAGAATGATCATATGCCTGTTTACATATACCATGTGACCTGTAAATGCAAAAAAAGTTTTCATTGCAATTTTGCAAAATATTCCTTTTTGCCGAATTGCATTTTTTGCGATATATGGGAGTTTTTGCGAAATTGACACGTTTCCATTAGACGTATTTTCAATTTGCAATTTGCACATCTTGAAGGTTAATGGAAACGCACCTACTGTCAGCCTGTGCAGTTTTTCCTCCAGAAGTCATGACTGATAAAAATGTCTTTGCACTTTTGTAAACTAAGGCTGGGATATCCCATAATAAAATAATTAAACTGAATGATGTTTATAGTATATTTTGAAACAGCTTCATGCCATTTTTTTTTTTTTTGTATAGAAATAAACAAGCTGACAACACTCTTAATTAAAAACTTTATTGCTTTTCTATTGTATGAAGCCTCAAATGTCAACTGCACATTGTATTGTTCCTTTTTTAAACAATTAAAAAGTAAAAATAAAAATATGCATGGTATTATAATGATATACTGAAACTAAAACAATGGGAAAAAAAACTATCAATTAATCTGTAGAAAGTAAAAACTATGGAAGCCAGTTTCCGCCACTGAATAAAAAATAATTTAAAATGTTATTGCGACTTCTCACAATTTTGAATTTTTTTCTCAGAATTCCGAGAAAAAAAAAAAAGTCAGAACTGAGATACAAACTCGCAATTGTGAATTTACATCCCACAAATGTGACTTTATAATTTGCAATCGTGCATTTATATCTCACAGTTATAAGGGAAAAAAAGTCAGATTTGCGAGATGTAAACTTGAAGTTCCGAGAAAAAACGTCAGAATTGTGAGATCAAAAGTTGCCATTACCTTTTATATTTTTATTCAGTGGCAGAAACGAGCTTCCATAGCTTAAGAAATCAGAATAATATATGTGCTAAATGATTACATAATTGTGGCATTCGTAATTGTAATCACGATTAGAAATTTAATTAATTGTGCAGCCCTAAACAATTATATAAAAATGTAACGTCGTTGTAAAAATACTTGCAAAAACAAAAAAGAAAAAAAGCTGAAGTGATTTTCTTGTTTTCTTATTTTATTTATTTATTAGAATATGTATAACTTCAAAGCTTAATAATCGAATAACCTACTAGTTAATAACTGATTGTTGATAAATTAAAGAATCTTCAAAACGTACATTTGTTGCAACCATATTCCATACAATTAGTTCCACTTCAACTTTAAAAATTCAACAGGTTAAATATATTTATTGCAATACAAGTATTTATATCAAATGTCTTACTGCTAGAGATATGAAAAATTACAGATTATCAGACAGAGTACAGTGGTCAATCGAGATGTTTTAATCCGTTCATGGAGAACTCACTGACTTGTTTATAAACAGCTAACTGACACACAAAACACAATTTTTATATAGTGTCACTCTTTACTCACCTCTGTAGTCTACAATCGATTCACTATTTGAATTAAAGTCTTTTCTTGCTGCTACAAGGAGCAGAAACAACATGGACACTGCAACATTTCAGGAGAGACAACTGCATTTAAACAAGTTTACAAACTCTCACGCCACCCAATTAAATTTATATTTAATTTTATACTTTATATTAAGGTTATTTTAGGTAGTCATCTAATCAGCATAAACAGTAGGGAAACTTAACATAGGGAAATTTAAATTTACAATATAATATAAACACAAACTTATATCCAAACAGGGACACGTGGTTGATTCACCTCCAGCCTGGTAAACAAATCACACCTGATTTAAATACGGAGTGAATCAGCTAAAATCCGTGAATGACTGAAGAAATCATGCAATGAAAATAAATCTTTAAATGCCGCCAAAATATCCTCTTAACACACGAACTAAAGTTGCTACAATGAATCTCTGCAGTTTCCAGCTCTGAGTCCACTGTAGTTACAAAGAAACAACTGATACACATTAAAATGAATCAAAACATCTAAACCAAACAATGATTAAACTGAACTAAAACCAGAACTTACCAAACACAACAGAACAAAACCAGAGGACTGAAGAGCTCGAGTTCTTTTTGTTCCTCTTCGTCTTATGCTCTTTTTGTCTTCTTCTTCTTCTTGTTTTGTTATTGGCAGTGAGCAAAGCAGTTTAAGTATTACCGCCCCCTGCTGAACTGGAGTGCACAGCTTTGATGCGCAGGGAAAACGTTTACCTTTAAGTAGCTTAAACTATTAATACACACAAAAAGTGAAACTAATATGAAGACGAGACCCAAATGATAACACTGAAGTCAATGCAAATTTCAAGAATGTAAAGAAATAAACTGTAAATTTCCAGACTAAATGCTGTCTTCCGATGCCACATAGTGAACCCAGTTATTAGTGTGCGAACCGCCAAACCCCCAAAGTTGGCTATACTTCACTTTAATAAACTCAAACAATTAAAAAAGTTAAGTTAAAATAAGTTAGAAACATCTTATATATTGTGCATTTCCCCTGTTTCCAATCACAGTTGATTCCCATAAAATGCCTGAAAATAAATGTTTTGATTTATTCAGTGTTTTGAATCATATCAGTGGATGATTTTTAGCTAGACTATATTTAATTTACTGAATATATATAAAATATATGCTGGGCAATTTAATTATTTTCTCTTCCTTTGATTTAAAATTTTCCATATATTTTTTGAAGCACATTTGCATAGTAAAAGTAATATGTCACATTATATTTATACAAGTTTATGTTGTAGGCTATCTGATTAATCCTCTTTTTTTTTTTTTTGTTAACCTGCTGGGAAAGCGCTTGCATGATCCTCTTCAGCATCAGCTCTGTTGTGCCGAATTGAGTCTTTTTCACACAGTTGACACAAATAAAACTGATCACCATTAATATAATGTCTGTTCATGTACAACATGTTAACAACAATATGAGGGTAAGCAATAAATGGCAGAATTTTAAATTTTTGTGTGAACTAACACAGGGCAGATGGCAGACAGCGTGTATGGCGTCGTGTGGGTGAGCGGTATGTTATGGACAATGAACACAGGTCCTTTTCACTGATGGCATTTTGAATGCACAGAGATACCGTGACGAGATCCTGAGGCCCATTGTTGTGCTGTTCATCCATGACCATCACCTCCCCAGCAAGCAATAGTCGTCATTTCAACGTCTGGTTTAACTATACACCCGATATAGTCCGGCTATTTGTAACCCACTTCTAGACCAAATAATCTTGAATTTAGTTACATGTCATTTTTTGGCAAAATACTTGGGAGATGTATGATATTTCATCTTGTAAGCAAAGTCAACAGCGTTTACAAGGTGTTTGGTTTTATTTCTATATTTCTATATATTTCTCTCTCTCTCTCTCTCTCTCTCTCTCTATATATATATATATATATATATTTATAGTGTATTCTAGGGCTATGTTTAGACGTCTATTAAATTTTCACTGACAGCCCAATGACAACCTTATTTTAGCCTAGACGTCTGGGCTGTGTTTCAACGGCTAATATACGTTTTTTAGACCAAAAATTGCTTGCTGGGTCATGTTGCAGCATGATAATGCACGGTCCCATGTTGCAAGGATCTGTACGCAATTCCTGGAAGCTGAAAACATCCCAGTTCTTGCATGGCCAGCATACTCACCGGACATGTCACCCATTGAGCATGTTTGGGATACTCTGGATCAGCGTATACAACAGCGTGTTCCAGTTCCTGCCAATATCCAGCAACTTCACACAGCCATTGAAGAGGAGTGGACCAACATTCCACAGGCCACAATCAACAACCTGATCAACTGTATCCGAAAGAGATGTGTTGCACTGCGTGAGGCAAATAGTGGTCACACCAGATACTGACTGGTTTTCGGACCCCCCCGGACACCCCAATACAGTAAAAATGCACATTTTAGAGTGGCCTTTTATTGTGGCCAGCCTAAGGCACACCTGTGTAATAATCATGCTGTCTAATCAGCATCTTGATATGCCACACCTGTGAGGTGGATGGATTATCTCGGCAAAGGAGAAGTGCTCGCTAACACAGATTTGTGAACAATATTTGAGAGAAATAGGCCTTTTGTGTACTTAGAAAAAGTCTTAGATCTTTGAGTTCAGCTCATAAAAAATGGGAGCAAAAACAAAAGTGTTGCATTTATAATTTTGGTCAGTGTAGTTTGATACTTGCTAGGAACATCTCAGTAGTTGGGCTTTATTAGACAATTACAAGTAACTGGTTTACTTAAAAGATTGTGAAAATGCAACATGTTTGTTTGCCAAAATGCCAACTATTATAAATCCTGAGAGGAAGATCCTCACACATATTGTGTTTCCATTCCAAAAATGAATGTCAAATAAATGGCTCTTTTACTTTATTCTGGCTTTTGCTAGTGAATCACTGAAAATGAATGATTGAAGTCATGAGTTTGAATCAATCGGAGCAGATCCAGCGTAAGATTTGGTTCATCAGTTCCTCTTTTCGCATCTTCAGCCATGTTTACACAACATGTCAGTACTACTACCGGGTTCTCTCGCTAGTTTTATGACATTTAATGAAATATGATGAATTTTAAAAAGATATGTGCTTATTGCAAAAAATTAAACACTGATTTTATAGATACATTGTCTTTCAATAATCCAAGCACTTTTTAAGTACCTCTTCAGGAATATTGCTATTTTCCAGGGTTTTCCGGGCCTTATATTTCAAAAAGTCAAATTCAAGTAGGCTACTTCAAGAACTTTAAGCACCTTGTATGAACCCTGTATTAAAAACAAAGAAAGAAAGAAATGCTGGGTTTCTCATTGCTGTTTTTACTTTTGTCTACATTTTTATTTCCTTCATTTTTTTTAAACAGTTTTCATTCATTACTGTTTACAGTGTTGTTACTGTACTAAATTTGTGTTTAATTTTCAGATTGTCATTTCCAACCCATTTTGAGAACGAATGAGTTTCAAATACAAGTTGGCAAAAACAAAAAGTTGTATAAAAATGGCACTTATGGAACCGCATAAAGCCATTACCCCTGTACACAAAGCAGCATTGCATTTATAAAGACTACTTTAATTGCCATTTTATGGTTCTATTATGAAAGTGCCATAAATACTTTTCTGAAGATATCCCCCCAGACCATATGGTTATGAAGAATAACTCGAGTTCAGTGCCCATGATGCAATATTTCTTTTAATAAAAAATGCATCTTTGATGTTTTAACAGTGATTTCACTGACCTGATGAACCTCAGAGCAGCAGTGACTGTAAGAAACATAAGCAACTTCAGAACAAATAACTACAGTAAGCACATAATCCTAAATGAGTGAAGATTTGTAACTCTACTACAGGTCATTTTCATTCTGTAAATGACTGCATGCTTCACAGGGGTACTTTGGATATTTTTCACATTTCACATTACAAATAACCGGATAGAGTGAAATAAAGCAAAAAAAAAATCACCAACAAAGGCAACACTCATTAATTGCTTGAGCTCCTAAGGTCTTGTTTCTCCAGTCACACCAACTTTAATTTTGGGCAACGCTTCTTTGTGTGCTTCACTGCAGATATGGAATGTCTGAATCTCCTGCTGCACAAATGGCACTGGAACGGTTTCTCTCCAGTGTGAATTCTCTCATGGTTTTGCAGGGTTCCTGACTGTCTGAAACTCTTGTCACAGTGTGAACACTTGTACGGTTTTTCTCCAGTATGGATCCTGCGGTGCACATTCAGCTGAGCGGCTTCAGTAAAGGCTTTACCACAATCTGTGCACAAATACTCTTTCACACCAGAGTGTATTTTCTGATGGTTTTTAAGTTGGCCCAGCCAAAAAAAACTCTTTCCACAGACAGAACACAAGTAAGACTTCTCTTTAGTGTGATTTTTAATGTGGGCCTTTACTTCTGATTCCACAACAAACCTCTTATCGCACTGATCACACTTAAATGGCTTTTCTCCTGAGTGAAGGAGTTTATGAACTCTGAGACTGTATGCCCATTTGAAACTCTTTCCGCACTCATCGCATGTGAATGGTTTCTCTCCAGTGTGAATTCTCTCATGTGTGCGCAGGCCTCCTGACTGTCTGAAACTCTTGTCACAATGCGAGCACTTGTACATTTTTTCTCCAGTATGGATCTTCTGGTGCACTTTCAGCTGAGCGGCGGTACTAAAGTCTTTACCACAATCTGCGCACAAATGCTCTTTCACACCAGTGTGCAGTTTCTGATGGTTTTTAAGTTTGCCTGGCGAAAAAAAACTCTTTCTACAAACAGAAGTCTTCCCCTTGGTGTGAGTTTTCATGTGGGTCTTTAGGTCCGGTTCTACAACAAACCTCTTATCGCACTGATCACACTTAAATGGTTTTTCTCCTGAGTGAAGGAGTTTATGAACTTTATGACTGTATGCCCATTTGAAACTCTTTCCACACTGATCACATGTGAACGGCTTCTCTCCAGTGTGAATTCGCATGTGATTATTAAGGTTTCTTTTATTTATGAAAATCTTTTCACACTGAGGGCACTTGAATGATTTCTCATTACTGTGATGCCTTAAATGAGTCTTAAAGGTTTTTCGACAAGAGAAACTCTCTCCACATTGCTGACACTCAATCTGCTTCGCTTCGGTGTGGAGCCTTATGTGAAACATTAAGCATCTTTTCCGTGAAAAACTCTTTCCACACTGAGGGCATGTGAACGGTTTCTCTCCAGTGTGAATTCTCACGTGTTCGTTAAGGCTTCCTTTACCTGAGAAGCTCTTTCCACAATGTTGACACTCAAATGGCTTCTCTCCAGTGTGAGTCCTTATGTGAAACATTAATGAGTTTTTATGTGCAAAACTCTTTCCACACTGAGTGCATGTGAATGGTTTCTCTCCGGTGTGGAGCCTTATGTGAAGCATAAAGCATCTTTTACGTGAAAAACTCTTTCCACACTGAGGGCATGTGAACGGTTTCTCTCCAGTGTGAATTCTCATGTGTTGGTTAAGGCTTTCTTTACTTGAGAAGCTCTTTCTACACTGATGGCATGTGTCATCATCAATCTCCTCTTTAATAAACTCCATCTTTACAACATCACAGCTCCTTGTTATGCAGTACGGACGACCAGATCTGAAAAAAAGAACGGAAAAAAAAAGTAATTAAGCTCTGCATGACTCTATAATAGGGCTGAAATGATTAGTCAACATCATTGACAGCAAAATATTGTCTACAGATATTTCTTTTTGTCGAATAGTCTTTTCATGCCATATGACCAAATGTAAGGGCCTGCAATAACATGGTCTGAACACAGTATACCGCTGTAGAGAAAGACTGTAATCAAGCCTTCTTGGATGCATTCCAACAGAAGAAGACATTGTTTATGAGAAGGGCTGAGTTCTACTTCGCTTTAAGACTTGCACTCGCAAACTTCTCAAAACACTTCTCCTCTGGCGATTCCCTGGGGTCTGGTTTTTGACAGTGGATCTGAAAGACGTTTACTTTTACATCCACATAGCCCTCATCACAGACCGTTTTTTGAGATTCACATTCGGTACATGGTCCTGCCGTTTGGACTGTCCCTTGCACTTAAGTGCATAAACACGGTGCTCTTCCCTCTAAAACCGATGGGAATCCATATTTTAAACTACCTCAACGACTGGCTGATACTGGCCAGCTCAGAACAGGAAATTATCGCTCACAAGACTGGATCGACATGGATTGAGAATGCTCACTCCTCTTCGTGGTTCCATTCTGGAAAAAGACTTGGTTCCCAGAAATGATTCAGCTGTTGTCTGCAGCCACATGGCCAATACCGCTGAATAGGGACCATCTTGTGCAAGCGAGGGGCATGATTTGGTACCCCCAGACACAGCTGTGGAGCCTTCATATGTGGCAACTCAATGGGAGCCTATGCAACTTCCTGTATCACTAATACCATTTTAGAGGCCAGAGTCCTGTCTACAACCCTCTATGCCAGGGATAGGCAAAATCGGTTTTGGAGTGTCGATGTCATGCAGAGTTTAGTTCCAACCCTGAAGAAAAACCTTACCTGCCTATAGCCCTGGTAATCCTGGAGACCTTAATTAGGTTATTCAGGAGTGTTTGATTAGAGTTGGAACTAAACTCTGCAGGTCTTCGGCACTCCAGGAACAACGTTGCCTATCCCTGCTCTACTCCCTTAAAAGAAATGACTTGGTCATTAACTTTTTAAGGGGAGCTTGGTGACTGAATCCGCCTCGTCCTAAAACCGTGCCGACATAGGACTTGTCTGTTCTCTTAAGGGTCCTCCTTTTGAGCCGCTTCAAACGGCTGACCTACGGCCCATGTCACTCAAGACTGCCCTCCTGTTGGACTTGGTCAAACGGGTTGGTGATTTGCAAGTGCTTTTTGTTTGCGCTTGCTATCTGGAGCTTGGGCCTAATGACTGTAAGGTTGTTCTCAAACCGAGATGTGGTTACGTGCCTAAGGTGCTCTAAACTCAGCTCAGAACCCAGGTCATCACCCTGTTAGCACTCCCTGTGGCAGATGGTGAACAGGCTCCTAACCTATTGTGCCCCGTCAGGGCACTCAGGGTGTATGTTGAGCAATCTGATCTGTTTAGACAGTCAGAGCTGCTCTTTATCCACTTTGGAGGTCACTCAAAATGGCTGCCTGTCACAAAGCAAAGATTATCTTGTTGGATAGTGGAAGCTATAGCCCTATCTTATGCTGTGGCTGGCTTGCAGTGCCTCATAGGTGTAAGGGTCCATTCCACCAGAGGAATAGGCTCCTCCTGGGCACAGTCAAGGGGAATTTCTATTGGTGAGATTTATGCGGTCACCGGCTGGTCATTGCCATCCACTTTTAGCAGATTTACAATTTGGATGTCCCTGCTGTGCAGGCGTGGATTATATCCACTTAATCTACTTTATCCCCCTCAAGTGGAAAAGCAGTAGTGACACCGATTGGTTCCGCATTTTACGGAGTCTTCAATAGAGTGCTGTCGAGTTGGGCTTATAAGCAGGCTTTGTTCTACATATGCACAACTGCTGTTGGATACCCAAAGCTTCAGCGACGCAACGAGAGAAACTGTTCAATAGGGAACGCTCTGGATACTAACGTAACCTCGGTTCCCTGAGATAAGAGAATGAGCATTGCGTAGCTTGCCATGTCACAAGCTGCACACGAATTGATGACTCTCACTTAATTCGAATTGATTCTGATGATATGGCGCTCTGAGCCAGCTTATATAGGCATCGGCTCCTCAGCTTTTGGCGGGTGAAAGCACCAATGGTTTGTGCAGTTACACTAAACAGGGGTTTACCCAAAGCGTCAGCAACGCAACGCTCGTTCCTTTATCTCAGAGAAGCGAGGTTATGCTAGTAACTGGAGTGTTTTCTTAACAGACATGGAACGTTAGTTTTTGGTTTGTTTGTTTTTGGTTTGATCATCCAGTAGTGGCATGGAAATGATCTGTATCAATGAAATGATGTTAATTTTTAAATTCCGTAAGTGTGCGGCTCTCTGAATATGCATGCTAGAGCAGCGTATGCAGATCAGAACTGCACAGTAAATGTGGATGAAACAAACCTACACATTTCTGTAATCACTCCATGCTTAACACTGGCTTAATATTATAAAACATGTTTTGATTGATCTAATTTCTGTATGTTAGTAAATGCTGCATTAAATTTCATGGCCTGTATAAGTCATTACACAAAAACAACTTTTTAAGTGGAAAGATGATTTAGAGGGAAATAAAATAACCATTAGAGAACACTCTAAGTTATTACATTTAAGTTATTTTTAGGTTATATTTAAAATAAACACCCCGCACTGTTTTGGTAATGTTATTTTATGGTTGCAAAAAAATGAAACCTAAAAAGAACGTTCCTAGATTATTATTTCTTGGTTCTCAAAAAAACAAACAAACAAACAAACAAACAAACAAACAAACAACCAATAACAACAACAACAACAACAACATCAAAGTAAATACATAAAATAAAATAAAAACTAGATAACCAAAAAAACAAAAAAAACAAAACAACGTTAGGGGAACGTTAGCAAACATCTGGACGCCTTCCGTGCTGCTGAGCGCAGCGTTTAGATGAATATGTAATATATTCTGAATAAACACAAACCAAACAAGAAAGCAGCTAGCTCAGGACTGTTTTGATAAAGTATTATAAGAGAAGAAATGCGAATTAAAACAATTAATAGTTTATCCAAAAATAAAACAACATATTATTATTTGTCCTTATTTTGTTTCTATTTGACTTACAAAAGGAGCTGTTAGGCAGAATCTGCATCAGTTAATTGGTCATAGATAATTAAATGGTGAATGTCTCTCTGCCTGTCATCTGATTCTGTGCCACTGTCCTGCAACATATTGTAATAAATAAAAAATAACTAATTATATAACTAATAATTTCGACATGTTCAAAAACTGAAGTTATTTTCTCGTTTTATTTATTAGTTAGAATATGTACAACTCAATATTGTAAATACTTGCAAAAGCTGAAATAATAATTTGCATCCTGACTCCAAATTAATTCCACTTCAACTTTGTTGAAAATTTCAACATAAATGAAATGGGTTTTATGTCTTAAATAAAACTGCCTGATCCTACATACAGAAAGTAACTAAAGCTATTGTTTCTTGATGGTAAAAGGAGCAACTTCAAAGTTTCTGTAGTGACAACTGCATTAAAACAGGTTTGCAAACTCTCATGCCACCAACTACATTTATATTTGATTTTATATTTGTAGTAAATTAGCCAGTTAAAAAAAATACTGGTGAATTACCTTAATAAATAATTTTAGATAGCCATCCAATCAGCATAGATAGTACGGGAAATTTGTAATACGACATTAAGCGTATGGGTTTGCCAGATCTTAATAGGAACATGTGGTTGGTTCAGCTCCAGCATCCCAAACAAAGCAAACCTGATTTAAATCGGAGTGAATCCGCTAAACTCCGAACATGACTGAAGAAATTTTGAAAAATTGAATGAAAAGCAATCTTCAACAGCCACCAAATGACCTCTCGTGTTTTGATTACAGAGAGACAACTGCTTGACATTAAAATTACTCACATCTAAACCATCAGAACAACGATTAAACTGAACTAAAACCAGCACTTACCAAACACACAGAACAAGACCAGAGGACTGAAGAGTTCGCGCTGTTGTTATTGTTGTTCTTCTTCTTCTTGTTTTGTTTGTTATTGGCGCTGAGCAAAGACACTCAGGATGAATCAGCGCCACCTGCTGAACTGGAGTTTGGAGTTTCGATGTGTAGGAAAACAGTGCAGTGTTGCTACCACTGACCTATAGATGTAATAAAGGAAGCTTGTTTATGTCTAAGTGGTTGTAAAAGGGCATATATTACATTAAAACACTCTCAAGTGAATGAATATAATAATTTAAGTGTGTTTGATGCTGCAGTTGGGAACATCTAGTCTGACGCTAACATCTCAGTAAATGGCCTTTATTAGATTATATTAAAAGTAACTTGTTTAATTAAAAGAATGCGAAAATGCGTAAATTTTGCCTACAAAATACATGACCAAACCTGAGAGGAAGAATGCACTGTTGAGACATTCACACGAAAAGTTTTAAGTACTTTATATATATATATATATATATATATATATATTTAAACAATTGCATGATAAATTGTTTAAAATATGAGATATAAATATAAATAACACCATCGCGACATATCATATACACTGACAGTTCTCCACAAAATTCTCTATTTTATTAAATAACAACAACAAAAGATAAAAGAAAGAAAGAAAGAAAGAAAGAAAATGCTGGGTTCCTCATTTACATACACATTGTTTTTACTTTTGTTTACTTTTAAATTTTCTTAGGTTTTCTTTTTTTCCCTTATTGATTAATTATTATTATGACTGTAGCCTGTAGTAAAATTGTGTGTGTTTGTTAAAAAAGGTTATTAGGTTAAACATTTAAACCAAATGAGCTTATACAAAACTTCTTTTTTAGACCCATTGTTGGGTTGCCAAAATGACCCACATTGGGTCGTTTTTAACTCTGCATTTTTTTTTTTTTTATGTGTACCATCTTAAAATGTAAAATGACTGTAAAATTATGACTTAAATATTTTCAAATACAAGTTTGGACAAAAAGTTGTATAAAAATGATGCTAATGGAACAGCGGAAATAAAGCAGTTACTCCTGTACACAAAGCAGCACTGCGCTTATAAACACATTATATCATTTTATGGTTCTGTGATGAAAACAAAACACCATAGATTCTTTTCTGAAGATATCCCCCCAGACCATATGGTTGTGAAGAATAACTCGAGTTTAGTGCTCATGGTGTAGTATTTATTTTAATAAAAAATGCATCTCTGCCAGCAGATGTTTTAACAGTGATTTCACTGACCTGATGAACCTCAGAGCAGCAGTGAACTGTAACAAACATAAACAACTTCAGAACAAGTTAAACATCCAAATAATTACAATCATTTAGTTATATAAACAATCCTAAATGAACGAAGATTTGTAACTCTACTACAGGTCATTTTCATTCTGTAAGTGACTACATGCTTCAACTTTTTCACATTTTCACACACTCATTAACTGCTTGAGCTCTCAAGGTCTTGTTTCTCCAGTCATTTTGACTTTTTTTTTGGGCAATGCTTCTTTGTGTGAGTCGCTGCCGTTCCGTAATGGGTGAATCTCCTGCCGCACGGATGGCACTGGAACAGCTTCTCTCCAGTGTGAATTCTCTCATGGTTTTGCAGGGTTCCTAACTGTCCAAAACTCTTGTCACAGTGTGAACACTTGTACGGTTTTTCTCCGGTATGGATCCTGCGGTGCACTTTCAGCTGACTGGCTGTAGTAAAGGCTTTACCACAATCTGTGCACAAATACTCTTTCACACCAGAGTGTATTTTCAGATGGTCTTTAAAACGGCCCAGCCATGAAAAACCCTTTCCACAAACAGAACACAAGTAAGGCTTCTCTTGGCTGTGAGCTTTCATGTGTTCCTTCAGGTGTGGTTCCAGAACAAACCTCTTATCGCACTGATCACACTTAAACGGCTTTTCTCCAGAGTGAAGGAGTTTATGAAATCTGAGACTATTTAACCATTTGTAACTTTTTCCGCACTGATCACATGTGAACGGCTTTTCTTCAGTGTGAATTCGCATGTGACTATCAAGGATTCTTTTCATTAAAAAACTCTTTTCACACTGAGGGCACTTGAATGGTTTCTCATTACTGTGAAACTTTAAATGAGTCTTAAGGGTTTCTCGACATGAGAAACTTTTTCCACACTGCTGACACGGAAACGGCTTCTCCCCGGTGTGGAGCCTTATGTGAAGCATAAAGTTTCGTTTACGTGAAAAGCTCTTTCCACACTGAGGGCATGTGAATGGTTTCTCTCCAGTGTGAATTCTCATGTGTTCTTCAAGCCGTCCTTTACATGAGAGGCTCTTTCCACACTGATGGCATGTATTACTATTCTCCTCTTTAATGCACTCCATCTTCACTTTGTCACAGCTCATTGTTATGCATTATGGAGGACCACATCTGGGAAAAAAAGAAAAAAAGAAAGAAAGAAAAAAAAAAATAGTATTTAAGCTATACAAGACTCCATATTAGGGTTAAAACGATAAATCAACATTACTGACAAAAATTTTATCAACAAATGTTTTTGTTACTGAATAGCCTTTTAATGTCAAATGACCAAATGTGAAGGCCTGCAATAACGTGTTTTTTAACCACAGTAGACCGCTGTAGAGAAAGACTGTAAATCAGCTCTCGGAAGCAAAAATCTGCATCAGTTACATTTTCATCCAGTTAATTAAATGGTTAATGAGTCTCTCTGCCTGTCATCTGATTCTGTGTGCCAAGTTATATTATTTACGTTAATAGTAAATTAGCCAGCTAAAAATTACTGGTGAATTACCTTAAAGGAGTAGTCCACTTCCAGAACAACAATTCACATATAATGTACTCACTCTGTTGTCATCCAAGATGTTCATGTCTTTCTTTCTTCAGTCGTAAAACAAAAATTGTGTTTTTTGAGGAAAACATTTCTGCATTTTTCTCCATATAGACCACTTCGCTAAATGTAAACAACACTGGTCCAGAAGCACTTCCTGTTTTTTTGTTTTTTATTTTTTATTTTATTTCACATATACAAATACATCATAAAGGTACTAATGTAACATTTTCATCCAGTCAAATGTTATGTTGGTTGTATTGTTTTGTGATGTTTGTGTAAAGTTAAAAAAAAAAAAAAAAGAAACAGGAAGTGTATCGGGACCAGTATGTTTACATCTGACGAAATGGTCTATAATGGACTGGTAAGGTGCCCCGATTTTGAACTTCCAAAATGCAGTTTAAATGCAGCTGTAAACGATCCCAGCTGAGGAAGAAGGGTCTTATCCAATGAAACAATCGGTTATTTTCATTAAAAAAAATACAATTTATATACTTTTCAATCTCAAATGCTCGTCTTGTCTTTCTCTGCCTGAACTCTGTGTATTCTGGCTCAAGACAGTTAGGGTACGTGGAAAAACTCCAATCATATTTTCTCCCTCAACTTCAAAAATCATTTCAAAATCATCCTGCATCGCTGCAGAAGCACCGACACAATGTTTACAAAGTGAACATGCAAAGAAGATCAAACACCCTTAACAGAAAAGGTAAAACAGCGATATAGGACGATTTTGAAGTTGAGGGAGAACATGAGATGGGAGTTTTTCGACATACACTAACTGTCATGAACCAGAACAAAAACAGTCCAGACAGAGTAAGACAAGACGAGCGTTTGACATTAAAAAGTATTTAAACTGTATTATTTTTATGAAAATAACCGATCGTATCACTAGATAAGACCCTTCTTCCTCAGCTAGGATCATTTACAACCGCATTTGTGATCGTTTGAAGCTGCATTTAAACTACATTTTTTTGAACTTCAAACTCGGGGCACCATATCAGTCCATTATATGGAGAAAAATACTGACATGTTTTCCACAGAAAAACATAATTTCTTTATGGCTGAAGAAAGAAAGACATGAACATCTCAGATGACAAGGGGGTGAGTACATTATCTGTCAGTTGTTGTTCTGGAAGTGAACTTCTCCTTTAATGTTAAATATTTTTAGGTAGCCATCAAATCAACATTAATCAAATGGAAAGCTTCTAACACCCTAAAGGTAATTTACAGTACTAAAATATAATTACAATCAAATTGCTAGATCCAAAATGGGACATGTGTTTGATTCAACTCCAGCCTTGCAAACAAAGCAAACCTGATTTAAATCGGAGTGAATCCGCTAGACTCCGTAAATGAAGACACTCGCATTAATGATCCCTCAATGAATCTCTGCGGTTTCCAGCACTGAGCCCACTTTACTTACAGAGAAACAACTGATACACAATAAAATTACTCACAGCATTAGAAGAATGATTTAACTAAACTAAAACCAGCACTTACCAAAAACAACAGAACAAAAACCAGAGGACTGAAGAGTTCGCGCTGGTGTTGTTGGTGTTTTTCTTCTTCTTCTTCGTGTTGTTATTGGCGGAGAAAAAAGACACTCAGGATGAATCAGCGCCACCTGCTGAACTGGAGTTTGGAGTCTCGATGTGTAGGGAAAAGAGTTTGTAGTGCTGCTACCACTGACCTATAGATGTAATAAAGCAAGATTGCTTTTGTCTAAGTGGTTGTATTAGGGCATATCACATTTAAACAGTCTCAGTGAATAAATATAATAATTAAAGCGTGTTTGACGCTCCAGTTGGGAACATCTACTTGTCTGACACTAAGAGAAAGAATGTGTTGTTGAGATGTTCCCACAGAAAGCATTTTTTTTAAGCATTTGATTTTAGCTAGTTTATGTATAAAGCAGTTTGCACGATAAATAGTTTAAAATGTTAGATATGAATAACACTTTCACAACATATCATACACTGACAGCTCTCCACAAAATTCAACCTAAATATACATATATATATATATATATATATATATATATATTACTTTTGTCTATATGTCTATATGTTTATTTTCTTAGGTTTGCAGAATGTGTAACATTTTAAAATGGCCATAAAAGTATAACTTAATAAACTTAGTTTTGACTAAAAAAAATAAAAATAAAAAAATCGGTTACCCCGTACACAAAGTACCACTGCACTTATAAAGACATTATTAGCCATTTTATGGTGCTATGATGAAAAGAAAATGTCATAAATACTTTTCTGAAGATATTCCGCCTGTAGGTGCATGTTTTATATGATGAGACGGGTGACGAGGCAGAGCAGATGAGATGAATTAATTAGAAATGAAGCTAATATTGCATTACTCTGAATCATAATGGCATTTACTAGATGCTCATGTGTAATAATTTTAGAAGAGACAACAGAGTTCATATGGTTTGTTTGTATGCAAAAACACTGACATTTAATAAAAACTAATTTTATCATGTGTATTTTGTGGCAGCAAATGGATTAATGTGGTGAAGGGGTATCTTTAAAAAATATAAAATGTGAACTGTAAGAATACTGATGTAAGACAATATAAGCTGTTTATAAGAGAAAGCTATAGCACACACCCAACCTTGACTGATGTTTGCAAAACAAGTACACAAAAATGACAAAGTAACTTTATCCACAAGAGTTTCTAAAGGTGAACAAGCATTAAACATTTATTATGTCCGAAGACACTTTTGTTCCGAGCAACATACAGAATGCACTGAAGGCATATATTCAATCAACAACTGTGTTACTTGGGAAACAAACTCATGAATTTGGCACTGAACGTGTCATGATCTACCAGCTGACTGCTGACTGGTTAAATCTCACTGATCTCACTGCTCTTCAGTTCTCCACTATGACTGACAGAAAGGCATAGTTCACCTTAAAATCAACATTTTCTAGTCACAATTTAGTGTCCAATGTTGCTCCAAACTTTGGAAAACTCTGTTTGAAAAACAAAAGAGTTTTGTAAAGTGAGTCTGCATTTACTGTACTGTACTTGTTACTTTTAAAGAATGGCCATTCTGTTTCAATAGATGTTTCCATCACCATGTCTTTATGCACATTTTGAAGCATCGTATCGCAATTGCAAAAAAGTTTTTGTGCTCAGTTGAGGTGTTTTTTGACATTTACCTTTGTGAAAAAGAGTTAACGCAAAAATGTGAGATGGAAACGCATTTGCTAAATAAATTCCTCCATGTGCATCACAAAAGCCATGTGACTTTGCACTATGGGATGGGATAAGCTGACTAACCAGCAGACTGATCTCATTGCACAACATCTGAAATGTCATAATGGTCATTTTTTAAAAGTCTGTCATCAAAGTATTTTTGTATAATTGCCTCCCAGAACTGTCTTACCATTCACCTCTGAAAGCAATGACTGTATTTATTGCGTTTCTGCTCACTCTGAGGTGCAAGTAATTTATTATATGTGACCCTGGAGCACAAAACCAATCTTAAGTAACACGGGTATATTTGTAGCAGTAGCCAATAATACATTGTATGGGTCAAAATGATCGATTTTTATTTTATGCCAAAAATCATTAGGATATTAAGTAAAGATCATGTTCCATGAAGATATTTTGTAAATCTCCTACCGTAAATATATCAAACCTTAATTTTTGATTAGTAATATGCATTGCTAAGAACTTCATTGGGACAACTTTAAAGGCGATTATATTATCTCAATATGTAGATTTTTTTTGCACCCTCAGATTCCTGATTTTCAAAGAGTTGCATCTCGGCCAAATATTGTCCCATCCTAACTATCATACATCAATGGAAAGCTTATTTATTTAGCTTTCAGATGATGTATAAATCTTGATTTCAAAAAATTGACCCTTACGACTGGTTTTGTGGTCCAGGGTCACATATATGGAAATGATTCTATTCTGTGACTTCTCTTAGTGACCTCTAGTGTCAGTTTTCAGGAAGTGATGATTTTGTTCTTTTTGACTCATTAGGTGAAAACTGTGCTTTATTCGCAAATGTTTTGTGTTATATTCCAATTCTACACGCAAGTTAAATTTGCAACTTTGGATGGAAACATAGCTAATGTGTAGACAAGGCTTAAATATCACTTTCCATACAGGTCTGGAGCAACATGATGACAGAGATGATGATGACATAAGATACATTTTTGAGTGATCCATCCCATATAAATATATCTTTTTTTACTACTGCTACATCAACATAAGAAAAACACTTGGCACTTCACAGCAACCTTCTACTCTGAACTATTCATCTTCATCCTCTAATCATCATCACTCAAAGTAATGCATTTAATACATTATGCTCTCAGATGATGTTTGTTTTTAATGCCATGTCAGCTGCTATGGATGCTTCCATTACAAAATCCAGGTTAGATAAAACATGATATAACAACAGATGACTGACGTTTTATTTTTAATAAAATTCTTCGTAGTGATCCTAGACTGACTTTGTCAGCAGGATACACCTTTCTCACAGCACTATAAATATCACAGTCCTGCTATTTTGGCAGAAATTCTACCTTTGATTCAATGGACAGTGTTGCACCTGAAGATGAGCTTTGTTCATCCTGAGGCCTGAAGATGAACTGTGTCAATTTTCTGTGACAGCTTTGCTGTTTCAAATGTCTCAGTAAATGGCTAAACTGGCTGAAACTGCCTCCACACGAGGGACACTGGTACGGCTTCTCTCCGGTATGAACCCGCTCGTGTTTTTTCAGGTTTCCAGACTCGGCGAAGCTCTTCCCGCAGTACGAGCACGTGTAGGGTTTTTCTCCGGTGTGCGTTCTTTGATGCATTTTCAGTTCACTGGCTCTGGTGAAGGCGCTGCCGCACTCGGAGCAAACGTGCGCTTTCACACCCGTGTGCTTCTTCTGGTGGTCTTTAAAATAGCAGAGCCATAAAAAGCTCTTCCCGCAGAACGAGCACACATAGGGCCTCTCGTTGGTGTGGATTTTCAGGTGTCTTTTCAAGTGCGCCGCCAAAATGAATTTCTGTCCGCACTGGTCGCAGTTAAACGGCCGTTCTCCGGAGTGAGACAGCAGGTGAGTCTTGAGACTCGTGGCGTGTGTGAAACTCTTCCCGCACTGCGTGCAGCCGAACGGCTTCTCTCCCGTGTGGATCCTGATGTGATCCGTAAGGTTCGCTTTATGCGTGAATCTCTTCCCGCACTGCTGACACGCAAACCGCCTCTCTCCGGAGTGAATCCTCATGTGATCCTTAAGGTTTCCTTTATGCGTGAAGCTCTTTCCGCACTGAAGGCACGCGTAAGGCTTCTCTCCGGTGTGAGTCCTTATGTGATCATCAAGGTGTCCTCTTTGTTTAAAAGTCTTTCCACAGTGAGGGCAGATGAGCGCCGTTTTCGGCGTACTTTTATTTTCACTCTGTGAGCGACTCAGAGATTTTTCACTGGTTATGATTGCATCAGCTTCCTCAAAATGCTGTTTCTCCTCCATTTCATTCAGCTCTTGAGTTTCCTCCTTCACCTCCACCAGGTCTGAAATGAAAACAAAAGATTAAAGTTAGCAAGCAATGCAGCAATGATGCACTTTTGTCTGCTTTTTTGATCTCAAAACACTTTAAGTGCATCCCAGTTCATGTACATATGCACAATTCTATAAATAGTGCATGCAGTGTGTTCACACGAAAAATTCTAAAAAAGAGTGCAATTTAAATTCCTGTATGATATGACCTGTAAAATGCACTTTCCTAGCCAAAAAGGTAAATCTCATGCACTAGATGGTTGACTACATGGTGGATACTATAGGTGTATACATTTGGGACACTTTGTGTATGAATCAGAATCAGAATCAGAATCAGAACAGCTTTATTGCCAAGTATGCTTACGCATATAAGGAATTTGTTTTGGTGTCACAGGCTTCCAGTGCACAGAGACGACAACAGTAACACAGAGAAAATAATATAGGTGCCTAATATAGGCACGAAGGCATGTTACCAGTGAAGGCATGTTACTTTAATATGGTACAACAACAGCATACAGTATCATATTACATATATGATTATTTTAAATGTGTAAACCAAGCAACAACCATAAACTGACCTCTTTGTTCCTCAGGATCATCCTTTAATATTTTGAATGGTTCCGGGTCGCTCACGTCCCCAATCACCACTCTGACAAACTCCATCTTTTGGACAGTGTGTTACACCAGGATTATTCCAGCCTCTTCACCTGTAAAATGGCTGATTTTGCTCCCAGAAGTGGGAGGATCTTCACTGAAGATGTCAGTCAGGATCTCTGGTGTGATGTGGTATGGAGGTGCAGATCTGCCCATTCAAATTTAAAGAATGAAAAAAATTAGTACATTTTCAGAATAATTACGAGAATGCAATGAGTTTTGTTTTTTTATTAGGAATGCATTATAAGGGATGGACTGATGCTCAAAAATGTCACAATGCAAAACTCTTAATGGTTCTAAAATGTGTCTTCAACCTCTTTTACTAATATAGAATTAACACTTTTTTTCTGTTATTATGATGTACAGTATGACCAGTACATGATGACAGATTTCTGTCACATCCAGACTGAACACAAAATGCATTTTAATCATTCACTTGCAGAATAAAACCCTCAAAACTTTAAAAACAAGACTGACTACAACACACAGTGAATAATAAAGACCTCTACAGATGTAATGCAGTCATATACAGTGACAGGGATAGAGAGTACAGTGACTATAAAGTGTACTGATCTAAATAAACAGTTCAGCTACTGTAATAAATGGTGGTATGCAGATTAAGAATAAATGTATTAAACATCATTATTTTGTAGGTTATTTAGCTTCTTTCTTGATGTGAACAGGCCTCCAACCATCACAGTGTCACATTCAGTAATGTAACGCTACATTCACTTCACATCACTGAGGCAAATGTTTTCAGGAATATTCCGTGTTGTTAACGGCACATCTGCTAAAACGTCCAAACACCTCTATCGTTTCATATCGCTTTAAACACACGAAACACCAAAGCGCTACAAACCACAAACCTTTCCTCAGCAGACGCACAACAGCCTCCGTCACTGTTGCTATGACGTCATGACGCCGTTCGGCGAAGCAAAAATAAAAGTCTCTCGTTCATCACAGCAACATGCGATATTACCATGATTCTGAAGCACATTCGTAAATTAAAATCAAGATTAAATGTTCATACACAATAACATGTTTTCATTCGATTCACAGCAGTTTTTCTTCTGCTACTGATATTTTTGCAAGCAACGCGGATTTTTCATGCATCTCCGACACCGACTGGAATGTGAAACTATAAAATAAAATAAAATAAATAAAATAAAATAAAATAAAATAAAGACCCGCAACTGTGGCTTACATTAATTTTAAACAAAGTTCCTAATCATGCTTTTAAAATAAAGGAAGCCTAAACATTTTCAATGGCTTTCGACAAATCGCTGCAGAAATTATAAAATAATAATTAAAAAAAAAAAACACCTCACCTCGCTGCTCTGAATAAGACAAATTGAAACAAAGGAATAAACCTCTAAAGTTAGAAACGTTTGCCATCTAGCGGTACTGACACGTTACAAACACGCTTCAGGTGTTTTCACCTCACCTATAACAGAAGAGTGAACTGTGTGGATCCTTTTAAATAATATTCATTCGGCTTGATCCACTGGCGCTAGTCACGATTCACAATTACACACATTTACTTTTTATTTACTAGCATTAAGTCTATGCGCCACATCAACTCAGTTATCAAAGTCTGTTAGGAAGTGTGGAGGACAATGATTCTTAAATCTGTGTTTTTCCTCTGTTTACTAGTCGGTAAGTTACGTTTATTAAATGGTGAGGCTTACCTGGTGAAAAAAACAGCATATGCTGGTAGGTAGGTTTTGATGCTGGTTCATGCTGGTCCTTGACCAGCAACATGACCAGCAAAAACCAGCAAAGGACCAGCTTAAACCAGCATCAAAACACACCTGCCAGCATATGCTGTTTTTTTTCACCAGGGTTACCTGATCTAGTTTTTACATTAATTTTGTAAGTGTTTTGTAAAGCAACATTTTTTGATGTGCATGGGGCCTCTCTTTGTTCAGAAACTGTTTCTCATTTCTGTCTTTTTTAATGATATAAAAATTAATCAAACTGTCAAACTGCCAAAGTTGAAGGTTATTAGAAAGTTTGAGCGACATCTTGTTTGAAAAGCACGTTTCCTCAGTCAGGATGAAGTTAACAGTGTATGCAGTGATTCCATAACAAGCTCATGTATTTTGCTGTTTGTGTTTCTGCAGGTGTGTTTGGCGCAGACACAGAAAACACTGAAACCGTGTCGGTGATGGTGGGAGATTCGGTCACTCTGCACACTGACATTGGCACAGTCAGGAGAAACGATCACATCATGTGGATGTTTGGACCTGACAGTCCAGACAACCAGATAGCAGATCTCACGAAATGGTCCTACATGCTCTCCATATACGTGAGTGGAAAGATGCCGTTTGGAGACAACCTGCAGCTGGATCATCAGACCGGATCGCTGACCATTAAGAACACCGTATCTGAACACTCAGGACTTTATAAATTAACTATCATCCACAACAGAAAGACTTCCCGCAAGAAGTTTGATGTTAAAGTCTATGGTAAGAAAATTAAGTTTTGTGCAGAACTGTGATTATAATGCATTTTAATCTTGTTGTCATTGTTTTCCAGCCCCTCTCCCAGTTCCCATCATCACCACCAACTCTTCTCAGAACTCAACAGCGGCAGAAAGATCTGCCGGTCCAGCGTGTGTCCTGATGTGTTCGGTGGCGAATGCGTCCCGGGCGACTCTGTCCTTCTTCAAGGGCAGTGATTTGGTGTCCAGCGTCAGCAGCTCTGATTTCAGCAGCTCCCTCTCTCTGCCTCTGGATGTGGAGTATCACGATGAAAACAGCTACAGCTGTGTGGTCAGTAACTCCATCAGCAACCACACCACACTCTTCAACATCACAGATCTCTGCCAGCCGCCTTCGGGTACATCAGGTTTGTTCTTTTCTTTTACTTTTTACATGACTTCTCAGACCTGGCTGTATTGCAGTTGAAAGCTTGGGTATTTGTGCTGTTGTGCATGACATTTAAAGGCATAATTCACCCAAAAATTAAAATTCTGCCATAATTTCCTCACCCTTATTCTGTTCTAAACACTAAAGAAGATATCCGAAGAACATTTCAGCTTCTGTCTGTACAACCCAACTTAGTAAGTAAGCAATTTTCTTTAAATATGCAAGACTAAAAGAATAACAAAGTGCAGTAAACGGTAAAAATATTTCTGATACAAACCAGTGTGTTTATGATTATGACAGTAAATTACTATGATAGCAAACACCAGTTTGCAATATCAAGCAGTGTAACGGACTGTTTTTGTACAGCTGAAATAACTGACAAGCTATTTTTGACCACTGAAAATGTGTAGTGTACAATTTAACAGTTTACTCACATTGAAATCCATATATCTTTGAAAATGAACCATCAAAGGACTTAAAAATTAAGATACCAAAAGAGCAGTTTAAAAAACAAAAGCTAAAAGGATATGAAATTCCTGAGTTACAGGCATGCAAAACATCAGAAAAAAAGTTTTTTTTTTCCTTTCCATTTTGAGTGTTCACCATTGACATAAAAAGTCAACATGTTATATTAATAAACCTACCAATCTCCTGTAAAAATAACATGATGATGCTGCTGCCGTCTTTCTGAACTCATTTTTACTCTCACGTAATTTGGCTCCAAATTTCAGGTCAAAGTTGTAATTTTTGACCCAAAATAGTACTACAAAATAGTGCATTGCTCAGTAAATATACATCAATATTTTATATTTATGCTGGTCTTTATTCAGACAAAATTGGAACAATATAAAAACTTTCTAGACAGGGAACCTAAATCTGGCATCAAACGTAATTGGTTGTTGTAAGTCACATGACCTCATGATGTTGTCACAGAAGAGCTGGTGAGGTTTAGATGTAACTGATGAATTGTCATTTGATTTGGACTCTGTTTGAGTTAATCAATGACTTGAAACAGCTGAAAGAGCCTACAAATATCTTCTTTTGTGCTGAAGTCATATGTGAAAGCCATATGAGTTTGGAATTACATGAGAAAATGATGAATTTTCAGTTGCATGGGGAAATGCATAACTTAATTTGTTTTTCTGCTGGTCATTTCAGACGACTCACTGCTGTACTGTCTGGTGCTGCTGGTGCTGATTCCTGTCGCTCTCACAGTGACTGTTGTTATACTGTGTGTCTGTAGAAAACAGAGAAAAGCAGAACAAGAGAGTAAGTATCACATACAGTTCACACCACTGCTCAGGTTTGGGGGCGGTTCGTTTTTTTTTAATGTTTTGAAAGCATGATCATAAATATAGTAAAATATTATTAGAATTTAAAATAACTGTTCTCTATGTGAATATGTGTTAAACTGTAATTTATTTCTGTGATCAAAGCTGTATTTTCAGCATCATTACTCCAGTCTTCAGTGTCACATGATCCTTCAGAAATCATTCTAATATGCTGATTTGCTGCTCAACAAACATTTCTGATAATTATCAATGTTGAAAACACTTGTGCTGCACAATATTTTTGTGGAAACTGTGATTTATTTTTTATGATTCACAGATGAATAGAAAGTTCAAAAGAACAGCATTTATTTGAAACAGAAATCATTTAACACATTATAAATGTCTTTACTGTCACTTTTGAACAATTTAATGCATATTCAAGTATTAAGTATAGAAAGATTTTGCAAAAACATTGAAACATCAAAATGCTTTGCAAAATGCTTTTATCTTTTAACATTTGGTGTTTGTTTTAACCAGCTGATGAAAACTGCTAACGCTATAGAGAACTGTGAGGATGAAACAGAGACTGTGTACCAAACGTGCACAAACCTGAAGAAAGTATGAAGAGACTGTATTTCTGCATGCACTGAATCACTCTGTTAGTGTTTAGCAAAGGTTCTTTATTTAACTGTGTTTTTAATAGAATGTTTATTTTATTTATTGAGTGTTTTGTCACCATCACTCAGAATGTCCGTCCAGACATGATGAAAATGATGGTTTCATGCAGACTGTTTTTAATCCTTCGTTTGATCCAAACATGTGTCTCTCAATGCTGCTAACTGAAGAATTAAAGCAGTGTGGTTTGTTATATTTCACTTCTGTGATTGTTGTGAAGAGAAACTTGATCGATGATGTTTTAAAGATTGTAAATGTATTTTATTAAGATTGTAGCAGTTTCAGTAGCTGCTCTACTGCTGCTTTTGTTCTGAAGGGAAACATTGTCTGTTAACTTATTATTGTCAGTCTATATTTCCTCTGTAAACTTGAACTTGTTTTAAATAAATTATTTTTTAAAACAACATTTTATGTTTTGTCATTTGAGTTTGTAGTGTGATACTCAGACCTGCATGTAAGTTCCTGCCTTTTAACATTTAAAAATTATTTAACATAATTACAGACTTGGGAAAAGAAAAGAGGTTAGGATAGTGTTTGACTTTGTGAGATTTTATTTGTATTTATCAGGCTACTTTTAATAATGAATACAAATTATTATAGATTATATTTGAGTATACTGTATGTGTACTCGAGCAGAATTACGTTTATTTGTAGATCTTGTCTTATGTATGTGTAAATATTAAACATACAATTCACATTTGAACAACATTCCGGTGGGTGGCGCTGCCGCCAGCAGGTTTCCCGTCAAAAGCGGCGAAGAAGAGATCAGACATGGCGCTGTCCTGTGCGGCATTCATGCCGGTTCGCGCACTGGTCACTTTAAGGAGAAAAACTCTTGAAATTAATAAAGACATCTGGTCAAACTGGACATCTGTATGCCATTACAGGACTAAACCTGGTGTCATACCTAAACATAGATATTCTCCGCCGGAAACCGTTGACAAAGGTAAGACATGTGAGATCGGCGAACGCAAACACATCACGTCAAAGACCAATGAATGTTAATACACGCGCTTAATCGTCTCTGACAGCATCGTGCGTTTGCGTACAGGTCGTCCTGATCTTCTTCAAGAGTTTCCTCAGCCGAAGAACCTGCTGTACGCCACACTGTCCAGATCTCTGGGTCTGTCCGATCTGTCCCAGTACATCCAGTACAGCTGCACCGATGGAGAAGTCAAGGTCAGATGCGGCTGTCGCTGTCTGGATGGATCATGCAGTGATTCTGCTTATTCTAGAACTTGATCAAACATTACTGTGTGATTATGGTATGCAGTTTTATTACTCGTGCACTTGATACGTGTGACGCAGACGTTTTGTGCTCTATGTCTTTTATTAGAGAGCGACAGTCACACTTCACTGGCCCGTGAGGATCGAGACCGAGGGATTCGGGTCGCGTAAAGTGGAGGCGGAACGACAAGCAGCAGCTGCGGCTCTCTGTAAACTCAGAGTGAGTGTGTTCTGTGCTATAAGGAATAACTCACCCAAAATGAACATCTGCTTACTATATGCACCCTCTCAGGCCATTCAAGATTAGGATGAGTTAGTTTGTTCATCAGATTTGTAGAAATGTGTCGTTCCATCACTGTGTCACCAATGGATCCTCTGCAGTGAATGGGTGCCGTCAGAATGAGAGTCCAAACATCTGATAAAAACATCACAATAATCCACACCACTCCAGCGCATCAGTTAACATCTTGAGAAGACAAAAGATTAAACAAATCTATCATTATGACATTTGTAACTAAAATATAAGTCCATAATCCAGTGAATAAAGTCCATGTCCTGTTGTCTCTCACATCAAAATCCAGCCACATATTTGTTTAGAGCTGTTTTAGACTGTTTTGGCTTGTAAACGGTGCTTGATCTGTGCAGATTTCTCTCCTGATTCAGACCAGACCACTTTTTCACTGGAGGAAGTGTTATTATGGATTATGTACTCGTAATTTAGTTAAAAACGTCTTGATGATGGATTTGTTTAATCTTTTGTCTTCTCAAGATGTTAACTGATGGACTGGTGTGGTGTGGATTACTTGTGGATTATTGTGATGTTTTTAATCAGGCGTTTGGAGACTCATTCTGACGGCACCCATTCACTGCAGAGGATCCATTGGTGAGACAGTGATGGAATGACTGTCTCACCAAATCTGTTCCCATTGCATTTTATGTGACTCACCTCTTGGTGAACTATGTGGTGGCTGAACTACAGTTCAGTATTTTACCTGAATTTGAAAATTACTCTGCTCCAATGTTATTTCAAAATATGGTCCAATATGACCTTCCTTTGTCCTTGGAATGCTAAAGAAGAAATTCTGAAGACTGTGGTTTTCAGTCTTTTCTGTGCTGTAGTAATTATTAATGGAGACACAAAGAAAACATTCAGAAAACATTCAGAAAACTTGTCCACATTTTCCTGTGCACTACATTCCAAGTCTTTTAAAGCCATGTTTTAATTCACTGATTCACTTAACCATTAAAATGAAAGTAATTTAACAAATAAGATTTGCTTTCTGTGCTCTTTTTAAAAAATGGTAGATTGTTAGGATACTGTTAAGTAATGCTGAAAGTTGTGCATTGTGTTTTTAGGAGCTGGGAGTCGTCAGCTCAGGAAAGAAACCATCTGTAACAGGAATGACAGGACAGAAAGGGAGGCAGACGTTTGTATGGGAGGATGATGAAGATGTGGTTGTTCGCGATCGTCTTAAATATCTGCCATTCCAGAAGAAAACACGGAAGGAAAGAGACCAAGGGTAGTATAATCCTCTACCTTATTACTGAGTTGTTTATTTTAAGTTTGTCATTTCAGTCTTATGCTGTGATATAAGCATGAAGAGGAATGAAATAACGCACAAATAAGACTGTAGTCACCATATCATCAAATAATATTCTTGTTCTTTGAAAGTACAAACAGAGCACAGAGATTGAAAATGGCAAACACAATGTGCCAAAAAATGTAAAATATTATCTGATGACAAATATGTAGCATAATGTATGTTAGAATAGGTCACAGACAAAACGTGCTTGCAAGTATATGCACTTGGCTGTTGGAGATATTAAAGATGTTATCAGTAATGTGAGCTTGTTGTTAGCAATGTGCCTGATTAATAGGTCCTAGTGTTTTTTGTGTATTTTAAAAAAGTGAATAGGGCTGGGAGCGTGCCGTGATGTACCCGATTTGTTAATTGATGTGACTTGTCATATCAGTAAGTGTATCAGTAACAGTAATTGTTTTTCATGGGGATGTAAGGTGTTTTCAACATTTACAGGGAGTAGTCAAAGATTTTATTAACATCTGAATTGAAAATTTCTGGGTTTTTTGGGGTTTTTTTTCCCCGACCACAAACTACATAAAAATTCCCATCTGAATTTTCTCCTGTTGTTGTTTTTTTTTTTTTTTTAATCACAGGGTCATGTGAATTTGGATAGCAAATAAAATGAGCATGGATTAAGTATGAAGACTCTTATCACTGAAGTTCTGAAACAGCACACATTCTGTCCATCGATTGAATGTCCACACAAAATATTATTATTATTACAAAATATTATTACCATCCATTGTTCAGAGAGATGAAAGAGCAAGAAAACCATGTTTTCATGCACTTTTTGAGAAGTGTATTTGTGGGTTTGTAGGAACACAACTCGCTCCTCCACCCTGAATGAATCATTATCTGTATGAGCTTTATCAGCGAGGAGCCATGCATATTTATTAATTTCCAATTTTCCATGATGTTTGATATGTTATAGGCCAATAGAAGAGGATCCAGCAGTGACTGAGGCGCTCTCCATGTTTCCAAAGCCAAAAGCACTTCTTGGCACTGTCATTCAGGTGGCCACGTCGTCCAACAGAGTCAGAGTATGTTATAAACCATTACTGATGATCAGCACACACATCTCACAGATAGACATTGATTTCCTTTTTCTCCTGTTTCGTTTAATTCCTCTGTGTTTCTGTTTCTCTGTTCTCCCGTGTGTAGGAGCTGCTTCAGTACAGAACTACTGGTGGGAAGGTTAAGACGTGTGAGTTGACCGTACGCTGGCCGGAGGAGATGACATTTACCGCTCATGGCCGTCGCAGAATGGAAGCAGAGACAAACGCAGCAGCACTGGCTTGTCTCAGGTTTAAGGTTGGGCAGAAAACATACACATACAATTCTTTAGGGAACTGACTCACAGGAGTCATTTGTTCATGAACCAGACAACACATGTTGTGCTATGTTTACTTTTGCGTGTCGTCGCTGCAGGAAACACAGCTGTGATGTGTGTCACACTTGATGTGCATCTTGATAAAAATATATAAACACTTTTTAACATACATGTTAACTGAATTTGAGAACTTATTTCTGAGATGTAAGTGACAGGGCTGCCCTCAACTAAAGATTTTGCTGGCTCCTCGCACATTTATTGATAAACCAAAGCAAAACGCAGAGTTTCTAAGTATCGCGCTCGACCGAGATAGCAGAAAGCGCATCCTGTTTGCTTTCATTATTTTACAAAGGCGCAACGTTTTGTTGTTATTGTGAGTGCACACAAATAAACATAGTCTTCACAGCTTCCACACTCCGCACAGATGCTTGAAAAGCGCACATTTTTCTAGATTAGCAGCAGTATAAACTAGCTACTACTTACATATTTCAGATGAAAAGCCATATTTGAGGTCAATGAATGATAGATGTGCATTTAGATGTCCTGCCCTATGCACTATGTTACCACATAAACCAGTTGCTAACTTTCTGTCAGTCCATGAAGGACAGATAGTGACTAATAGTGCCTAATAAAATTGTTATGCCAAGCCTCTTCTCGTCGACTGATGGTTGGTCGACCATTAGGGGTTAGCCTTAGTAAATGACATTGTCACATTTTGCGGAAACCTATTATTTTCACTATGCAAACCGTAGTTTGAGAAGCACTGCTCTAGAATGTCTTTGTGTTCTAAAACCATCTATTTCTGATGAGCAATTTCCTGCTGTTCTGTTAAAAATCTCAGTACTGCTTTTGCATTGAGGTCAAATTGGTTTCCATGCAGTTAGACAAAAAAAAAATCGTACTATGAAAAGCACTAAAGAATTGTGTAAAAACAGAAAACTTTTATTGTAAAGACTAGTAACTAAAAAACATCCTTTCACAGATTTTTTTTATTTTTTTTATTTTTGACTGTGAAGATAGATGAAGAAACAGCAAATTCTCTATGAATGATTCAAAAGACGAGTTTTAATTTCAGAACTTCTTGTGTAATTCAAATTCAAAATACCCTGCAATAAAGGTTTTTCTAATGGACTCTTTTTGACATCGCATTTGGCGATTTGGTTCCTAACACTAACTTTGCATGCCCATTCATGGCCTTAAAGGACAAAAATGTATGCAGTATTATAAAATAAATCGTTTAACCAGTGTTTCAAGAAGTTTAAAATTTATTTAGTATTGATAACCCCTCTGCTTTGATTCTGTTCACAGGAGCTGAAGCTTCTGGATGAGCAGAACAATCCTCTGACTCATGCCAGGTACCATCAGCAGGAGGTGCGTGAAGCCGGAGAGAGACACAGACGACCGTGCTATATCGAAATACCCACAGATCTAGAGCAGAGGATTCAGGAGTACCTCACACAGGTGAAACATATACAGTCTCACTCTGGATGAGTGCTTTGTTCAATCAGAAGTAAATAATGAATATTTCATAACTATGTGACCCTGGACCACAAAACCAGTCATAAGGGTCAATTTTTTTAAAATTGATCATAGCTGAATAAATAAGCTTTCCATTGATGTATGGTTTAATGGATGTATAGGACCGTTTTGGCTGAGAAAAAATGCAAAAAAAAAAAAAAAAATTGAGAGAATCGCCTTTAAATTTGTCCAAATGAAGTTCTTAGCAATGCATATTACTAACCAAAAATTACGTTTTGATATATTTACGGTAGTAAATTTACAAAACATTTTTGTGGAACATGATCTTTACTAAATATCCTAATGATTTTTGGCATAAAAGAAAAATCAGTAATTTTGACCCATACTGTTAATTTTTGGCTATTGCTACAAATATACCTGTGATACTTAAGACTGGTTTTGTGGTCCAGGGTTGCATATTTGTTAGAATATAGATGGACAGACATTATTTGTATTTGGCTTGTGTATGTGCTCTGTTACAACATAATTACAAGTACTACACTGAACTGATAAATTGAGAACAATGTAAAATGTTTAGTCAAACAGAAACAAGGGGTGTGCAACATTGACACATAATTATCTCTTTTGGGGGGGATTCATAATGATAATTAAACAATATTTTGTTGAGTCTGTGCTGGTTCTTTGACTGTGTTAGGCCTGTCATGGATAAATAAACATGACACTAAAATTGTCAGCAGGTGGCAGCAAGTCCCTGTCTTAATGAGTGATTCTTTGAATCATTTATTCAAATGATTTGTTAAAATGACTGTTTTATTTAGAAACAAAGTAGCTGTCTGTATGAATGGACATTTGAATCATTGACTCAAATTATACATTTAAAACTGATTTATTCACCAATAAATCACCAAACAAAATGTTCTGATCCGACTTCATTTGGAACCATTTTCGTTGGCGAAACAAAAACTGACAATTTTGTGTCTAAAATGAAACTCACTTAATTGTTTGTTGAATTATTGTATAAAAGCAGTATCATTCAGGAAAACGGCACTCATACTTGTGTTATATTACTTAAAGATCTCATATCATATAAATGTAAAAAACAAAAACCCATACAGAATTATATGGGCATTTTAACTGCATTCAAATAAACAGTGAATGCTTTTGGGCTGTCAGTATGTTTTTGTTTTTCTTGCAAATACTTATAAATACTTGGTAATGTCAGCTTACAACAATTATGTTATTAATAACAGAAATGTTTAGAATGGAAAGGACACCTAGCTAATAAATGAGGAAAAAAAATCCAGCAGTGCTGTAGAACAGAACACACTTTTATATTTATTTATTTATTGAAATAGTTCTGTAGTGTCATGACTGATATGTGTTTGTTTTAGTATCCAGCGGAGGCTGAGGTTCAGAAACTGTGGGATGAAGAGGAGCAGCTGTCAGTTCAGCAGGAGTCGTCTGTCAGCACAGATGATGATGATGATGATGATGATGAAGACTTCATTACAGATGCTATCACCGGCAAACCGTACCGCGCTTTAGGACCTGAGGAGGAAGAGAGTCTCAGCGATCACCTGCTCAGCCTGTGGATGAGGGCGGGGCCTGGCCGAGGGGTGGAGCTTCCCGTGGACTCTTATAGAAAGAGCGTTCTTGACGCGGTGAGGTCCTCACAGGTGGTCGTGATCGCCGGAGAGACGGGCTGCGGGAAAACCACACGGATCCCACGGTTCCTGCTGGAGGGGCAAGTCAGGAGAGGAGAGGGGGCCAATTGCAACATCCTGGTCACGCAGCCTCGCAGGATCAGCGCCGTGTCTGTGGCGCACCGTGTAGCGCAGGAGATGGGACCGGCCCTCCGCCACTGTGTGGGATACCAGGCAAGAACATACAAGACATTTCAGTCTGCTTGCAAATTTGTTTAAAGTTGATCTGAAGTAACTCTTTGCTAAATGCATGTTATTGGTTTTGATACGATTCACACGAATGTTTCATTATTTAATTTTTGCATGACTTCTCCAATCCTTAATTCTGCATAAATCCCACCCTTATTCAGATCTGCCTCCATTTTTAAGGCCAATGCCCACATCTCAAAATCCAAGCAACTACTCCACTTTTTTTTCTTTTTCAAGAATCTGTTTTATGCGGATGTTCAACATTATATGGCAGAGAAGATCTGATGCTGCTTGCATTTCACTGCGATTTTTACTATTTTTTTTTAAGAATACAAAAACATAAGTAAGCAAATAAAACATCCTGAAAATGTTTGAATTCATTTTTTTCCTCTATAGTTTACAAATAAACCATGGTCTGAACGTTTCAAAATCATTCTTTTGATAAGCTTAAAGGCTCATTCACACCAGGGTTGTTTTAGTTTACTAAAACTAAACAATTTTTGTTACTCTAAATAAAATAAATGCACTAAAAGTACAAAAATAACTACACTAAAAAAAATAAATAAATAAAACTGAAATAAGAAATACTATTAATGAAGACTATATACACCTATGTAGTCTAAAAACTAAAAAAATCACAAAAACAAGAAACTGAAACTTTAACAAGCATTAAAATAACAGAAAATAAATAGTTCAGAGTATTAATTAAAAACAAAATAATAATATCTAATTGATGGTATAATAGCACTGGTTCACATGAAGAACAATAACATTTTATTTAAGTGTGCATTGCAGGTATTTTTTTTTTATTTATTTTTTTTATGTACTTCAATACCCCAATTTTTTTTTTTAACTTTTTTTTTTTTTTAGTATCATTCAGATACTCTTATTATTATTTTTCATTATTTTTTTTGTTTTCTGTTTTCATTATTGTTTAAAGTTTAAGTAATTGTTCTGTTCTGTTTTTGTAATTTTATACAGTTTTTATTAACATTTATTTAAGTTATAGTGTATTTTAGTACAATTTGGTGCATATTGTAGTATTTTTAGTCTAAATGAAAATGAGAAATGTTGGCAAATAGATGATTTTTTTTATTTTTATTATTTTTTGGGGGGGGTAACACTTTACATTAGTTAACATGAACTAAGAATGAACAATACTTCTACAGCATTTCTTAGTTAATGTTAATTTCAGCATTTATGAATGCATTATTAAAATCACAAGTTGTGTTTGTCAACAGGAGTTAATGCACTGTGAACTAACATGAACAAACAATGAACAACTGTTTTTTTTTTTTTTTAACTAACATTCACAAAGATTAATAAATACTATAATGAATGTACTGTTCATTATCTGTTCATGTTAGTTAACACATTAACTAATGTTAACAAATCAAACCTTATTGTAAAGTGTTACCAAAAATTGTTTTAGCTAAAGCTGTAACCCTAGTATAACTGATAATCCTTCCTCACAGCATATTATTTTATTAATGTATAAAATAAATAAAATTAAATTATTAATTGTAAACTGGAGAGTGTTCTTGAGTCTAACAGCTGTCTGTGTCTCTTGCAGGTGCGTCTGGAGTCCCGTCCACCGGAGCGCAGCGGTGGCGCTCTGCTCTTCCTGACGGTCGGCGTCCTCCTGCGCAAACTACAGTCCAACCCCGGTCTGCAGGGCATCAGCCACGTGGTGGTGGACGAGGTCCATGAGAGAGACGTCAACACCGACCTGCTGCTGGCCCTGCTGCTCTCCACCATGAAGGACAATCCAGACCTGCGTGTGGTGCTCATGAGTGCCACAGGTGACACGCAGCGGCTCTCTCAGTATTTTGGCGGATGTCCGGTGGTGCGCGTGCCTGGATTCATGCATCCGGTGCAGGCCAGGTTTCTGGAGGAGGTGATGACGGAGATGGGTCGACCGTTACCGCCGATGAGCCGGGAGAAGAGAAACGGAGAGGTGAGCTCAGATGAAGCCTTGGTCGCACGGTTCACGTGAGGATTTTTGATTGTGTGCAGAACAGTAAATATACTCTGTGCTTAAAAATTTGCTTCTGTTCTTTTGTCTTAAGGAGGAAAAAGATGTCGCCCCTGATCTTGATTTAGTGGCTGATGTGATAAACCACATTCACAGCAATGGAGAGCCAGGTAAAGATGATTTTTGGGGTGAACAAATCAGAAAACTTAGGCTGATATGAATACACTGTGTTAAATGTAGCAGAATGAGTCCAAACAGCTGATAAAAACATCACAGTAATCCACACCACTCCAGTCCATCAGTTAACATCTTGAGAAGACAAAAGCTGAAACAAATCTGTCATTAAGACATTTTTAATTAAAATCTGAGTCCATAATCCATAATAATGCTTCCACCAGTAAAAAAAAGTCAATCTTCTGTTGTCTCTCACATCAAAATCCAGCCACATTTGTTTAAAGCTGTTTTGTCTTGTAAAATGTGGATGTTTTGTGCAGATTTCTGTCCTGATTCAGACCAGACCACCTTTTCTTCTCGTATACTGACTGACAGTGTTTTCTCTGCTGCAGGTGCTGTGTTGTGTTTCCTCCCAGGATGGCAAGATATTAAAGCTGTACAACAGAAACTGGAAGAAAAAGCAGCTTTCAGATCCGGCTCACAGTTGATTTTACCATGTAAGTACAGCAGCTGCAGGTTGATGGGACAGGATAGACGATGACTGACATAATGCACTGTATATTATATTATGATCCAATTTGATAATTTCCCACTCATATTTGTTTATAAAATGCATATCAGTCATTTCGAGGACGTGTTTTCTCTGTCTCTGCTGCAGTGCACTCCAGTATGGCCGTATCAGACCAGCAGACGGTGTTCCAGCGTCCTCCAGACGGACAGAGGAAGATCGTTTTGACCACCAACATCGCCGAGACCTCCGTCACCATAGACGACATAGTGCACGTGGTGGACGCCGGCTGTCAGAAAGAGCAGAACTACGACCCCAGAACCAAGGTCCTAAACACTCATAATGCATTCAGGTCTGATTTGATCCAGAAGAGATACACAAAAATGTCTAAAAAATTTTTTTAATTTTTTTTTTGTTTTTTGTTTTTTAGTAAAGGAACAAAGCTTTGCAAATGCCTTAAACCTCAATCAAATTGTATTTATTTATTTTTTTCAGGGTTTTTTTTGTATTATTTTCTAAAGGTTATAACCATTTAAATGATAATGGTTACATATTTTGTTTAGGTCATTTTAGACCTGGGTATGTCTGGAGTAAGTTACATTAGTGTCAAAAAAAACTTGTAAAATGGATATTTCGTGTCCCCCGTCCCCCCCCCCATATCTCACTTTTGGAACTAAATTGTCTGGATAAACATGGATATGCACACCTATTGACAACCATTGCAACATGAAAAATTTATCACTTTTTCATCTGAAAGTGAAAGTCTATGCAAGAAAAAATATATATAAAATCGTATATTGTATTTAAAGCACAGGTTTTTTTTTTTTTTGTTGTGGTTGATGTGTACTTTGAAATTTTAAAAGAATTTCTTGTTTTTCATGAATAAAAAAAACAGGAAAATACAGTAATAACATGGTAACATTCAAAACATTCAAAACATTTTGTCACATTCACTCATTAATTAGTTGAAATTTCTTAAATTATGCCGGTGCTATATAACCACAATTGTTTGTTTTCAGTTGGACAGGAATGCAAGAATAGTAAACCAATTTTGAATGCCTTATGAGGGCTACATTTATTCAAATGATGGTTGTTTTGTGTCCTCAGGTCTCTGGTCTGAACACGGTCTGGATTTCACAAGCCAACGTCACCCAGCGAAGAGGAAGAGCGGGTCGCTGTCAGCCGGGCTACTCGTACCATCTCTTCCCTCGAAAACAGCTGGGCAGCATGGCCGTGTTTCCCATCCCAGAGATCCTGCGCACCCCTCTGGAGAGCGTCGTCATACAGGCCAAGATTCACTGTCCGGACAGCAAAGTGAGTGAGCAAACAATGTGAAAAAAATGTTTAACTGCTTTAATCTGCTTTAAAATTCAGAAAATGAGCTTAATCTGAGATTCTCTGCTTTAAGATCAGCATATTGGATTATTTGTAAATGTTGTTATTGTTCCTCATGCAGGCTGTGGACTTCCTGTCACAAGTGCTTGATTCTCCAGACAGTCAAGCAGTGAAAGTTGCTGTCAAGAACCTAATGGATATTGGCAAGTGTTTTTCATTTTTTTTCTAAAGTAGAGCTGTCAAAGTGAATCAGATAATTAAATCTGATAATATTTTGCTTGTTTGTTTGTTTATTTGTTTTTAATGCATATGCTCATCTTGAAATTATGCTTTTTGTTCAGTTTTGTGTCTTAACTAAAGACTAGTCAAAATAGACTGAACCTTTGAGAGCAGCAACAAAATCTCTGTTCCTTTCACAAACACACTCTTGATTCACACGCAACAGCTCCCGTTTAGCAGCAAATGAAATGAGTTTCTTGATTTATTTTTTTTGCATTTGGCCATTTTTGAAACTAAAATGGTTTAAATGTGTACAGTAATTCGCAAGAAATGCGAATGTACTCAATACTTCATTGTAACATTATTTCCTTAACAATACTTTCATTAAAAAAATCCCAATTTTTAGTTAAGAATAATAACCCTAAATAAAATGCAGCTGTACTTTCACATCACTGTTGATCTGAGCATGTTTCATCAGCATCATGTGTGTTTCGTGTTAAATCAGATGCTGCTCTTGTGTCGTACATTAACGCTCTCCTCCTCCTCTCTGTGTGTCAGGTGTGCTGGACGCCGCTGAGAATCTGACTGTGCTGGGCGAGCGCGTGGCCTGCATGTCGTGTGACCCGCGCCTGGGGAAGGTTTTGGTTCTCTCGGCTCTGTTTTCTTGCGTTCTTCCCGTTTTGTCTGTGGCGGCCTGTTTGACGCGAGACCCCTTCTATAACAGCATGCAGAACCGGGCCCTCATCACCAAGGTCAGAGAGCCATTCAAAGAGCTGGTTGTGTTTGTCTGTACCAGTGTTCATCCAAAGCTTCACTGTTTTGTGCTTTTGTTTCTTCCTGTGGTTTGCTGTCATCTCTGCAGGTCAAAACGGCTCTGAGCGGCTCCAGCTGCAGTGATCATCTGGTCTTCAGTCGAGTTGTTCAGAGCTGGAAAGAGCAGCAAGGCAAGGAGAGTAAGCAGGAGTTTCTGGACAAATACACTCTGTCTGGAGCCAGTCTGCGCTTCATACATGGTGAGACGTGCACATAATTAATGCATGATGGTAAAATTCGAGAATCACTCACATAAGAAAATATTCACACTATATTAAACTGAATTAAAATCTAAATAGAGTTACAAAGGCCATCTCATTATTTTGTGTACATGTCCATGATGAGTCCTGAACTTGTGAACATTAACCCTTCTGATGCCTTCAGGTCTGTTTTGACCTGGAAGATATACACTACCGTTCAAAAGTTTGGGGTCAGTAAGACTTGTAATAGTCTTTAAAGAAGTCTCTTATGCTCATCAAGGCTGCATTTATTGATTAAAAATATAGAAAAAAAACCCAGTAATATTGCAAAATGTTTTTACAATATAAAATAATGTTTTTTATTTTAACATACTTTAAAATAGAATTTATTCCTGTGATGAAAAGCTGAATTTTTATCAGCTGTTACTCCAGTCTTAAGTGTCACATGATCCTTCAGAAATCATTCTAATATGTGGATTTATTATTAGAATGATCAATGTTGGATAATATCAACAGTTGTGCTGCCAAATATTTTTTGGAACCTGTGATTTTTTTTTCAGGATTCTTTCATGAATAACAAGTTTAAAAAGTACAGTGTTTATTCAAAATATAAGTATTTTATAACAATGTAAATTATTTATTATTAACTTTTAATAAACTTTTAATTATTAACTTAATACATCCTTGCTGAATAAAAGTATTAATTTCTTAAAAAAAAAAAAAAAAGAAAGAAACAATAAAAATGTACTGACCCCAAACTTTTGAACGGTAGTGTACATGTATGAGGAATGCATAGTTTTTAGTAGGGAAATACTTTTTTTCTTATTTTTTATTTTATTTTTATAGTTATTTATTAAGAGAGAGATAACCATTAAAAAAAGTTTGGGTCATTTTGACCCAGGTATGTATGAAGGTCCAGAAGTTGTTAGAAAGATTTTGTAAAATTATCTATGCAGTTATATTAGTGTCAGTTTTGTTTTTGGTGTATGTTTAGCCTTTTCCCATATCTCGCACACTTTTGATGTGGCTTCCTTATTTGTCTTCTCTCCTTAGGATGATTTGTTTTGTTATAGTCCTGTTACTTTTGCTAAAAGCGTCAGTTGAATGAAGAAGTGTGATGTTCATGTCATTTTAGATATAAATCTAGACTGTGGTAATGTTCTGTTGATTTCTCAACTGATTTCCCCCAAATCACCTTGTCTCTGTGTGTCAAACAGGCCTGATGCAGCAGTTCGGTGAGAATCTGTGTGAAGCTGGTCTGGTGGATCATTCTGCTGAGTGTCTGCGTGCGTCGTCTCGTCTGAATCAGCAGAGTCAGCAGGAGCAGCTGGTTAAAGCGGTGCTGATTGCCGGCCTCTATCCTCACCTCATACAGGTGCAGCACACGTTTCTTTAGTATGCGTGTATGTTCGTATAGTATCGGACGTTTGTGTATAATATTTATTTTGTAAGCACATCTTTTCAAACCTTATTTGAAGCTTTAAGCAGATTTGAAAAGTGTTGCATTTATTAAAATTGTACTAGTCAGTTTTGTTTTAACATGATTTTATGTAGACATGCCTGACTTGTTTTACTGATGGACAAAACAGTACTGATTTATAGTGTCAGCGGTTTTTGGCCACAGCACAAAAATATTAACTGTAAACACAATTTCTGTGTAGATGCACATCTGTTTCTAATGTTTCTGAAATGTTTCGAATGTTTCACCAGGTGAAAAGAGGCACAGTAACCAAAAGTGGAAGATTTCGGCCAGAAAACCTTTCGTACCGTACAGAAAGCGGCCCTGTGCTTCTGCACCGCTCCTCTGTCAACAGGTGAACACATGAATAGAGTCACATAGAGCTATTAATAATGCCGTATGAAATGGATAGATTGAAATTTGTTTTATTGCTTCAAGGCCTCACCCCATACATTTTTACAATATAAATACTTTAACTCAAAACCCCAATTTCTACAGGAAATACATTTTGAAGACTTTACCTTATACATTAATCATTACAGATATCTAGTATCAAGTCTGCTGTGATATTGTAGCTTTATATTGCTTTTTGATTAGTTTACCTCTTCACATCAGAAATGAGTACCAGTGTTTGCTTACAGGTTTCTGTTTTGAGTTTTGTGTCACAGTCCAATCTTTCAGTAATCTTTCAGTCTTTCATCTCTTTTTACAACCTGCATTAGTGTTACTGCCTGAAATATGATACATAACAAAACAAAAACAAACAAAAAAACATTATTGTTACTTTGTAAATAAATGTTAACTGAAATAAGTTACAAATATATATTTTTTCTTTTATTTAGCTAGGCACAGAGGCAAGTCATTTTCATTTAGTTTTATGATGTACTAAAATAACTTAAACTTAAAATATTTTAAAAAATGGACAAAAAGCTATAAAAATTACTAAACCACAAAAAATTTAAATGACAATGGAAAAAAAACAAATTCAAAATATTAATAAAAACTAAAACAGTATCTAAATAATACTATAACACTGGGCAGACTGTATGTTCTGTATATTTCAATCACTTGTTAAACAGACAGAAATACAAAATCTTCCTTTTTCTGTCATTTAAGGAATAAAATATCAGTTAGACTTTTTCATTATGAATGTGCATCATTTGAATATCTGTTCACTGTTAAATCATAAAAAAGTGTTTCTTGTTGTGTGTTGTGTGTATTTCAGGGGAAATCAGGATCTGTCGAGTCGCTGGCTCACCTTCTTCTCTGCGGTGAAATCAAACGGTCAAGTCTTCATTAGAGACTCTTCGGTGGTTCATCCGCTGGCGCTGTTGCTCCTCACCGACTGTGACGTCAGCGAGAGAGGTAATGCCGCGTCTAGTTACATCACTTTATACTAGTGTTCACTGTGTGAGTGAAAACTGACAAAACGTTCATTCAGTACCTTTTTTCAATGACAACACTTAAATCACTGTGACTATATAAACATGCAATATCACTGATGGAAAAAAGAAGAGACTAAAATGTAGATTAAAAATACAAATTATCTAAAAAAAAATAGATTTTATGCTTGCGGTTGCTAGCTAGCGAGTGTTTAAATCCCCCAGTCAGAGCTTCTGTCTTTATAAAGACTTATTTTCTGCCCTGTTCATTTTATCTTCCCAACCTGGCTAACATTTACACTGCAGAGAAGTGTTGATGATCTGAAAACATTGACAAATATGTACGTTGGAGTTGATCTCAACTGTTGTTTGCAGTTGAGGCCACAATACAAAGTCTTATTGGAATTAATATTAATATTATCAATATCATAATGTAGAAAGTGTTTATTTCTGAAACTTGATGAGGTCAAATAAAGCATCTACAGTAAGTTGACACATGCTTGATTTGTGCTTACAGGTGAAAGTGCAATAGTTCTGAAGCAATTTCTCTAATCACAACAATCATGATCAGTAATCACAATTTTATGCCCTAGTAAAAAAAGTAATAGATTTAAAATGTATTTATTTTATACTAACTATAGTTCAAGTCTATAAACATATTTACTGACATCGCTCGAGACTCTTACTGATACAAAAATTGTAATTAAACTTCATTTGCTGTACTACTTGTGCACAATGCACATTTCTTATTATTAAGCCTAAAATATGTTTTAATGCCACTATTGATGAGGATATTTAAATTATATCAGTCTTTAAATGCAAAAAATTCAAAGTGTATTTAAAGTTAGTTCCACTTTAGCACAATCAAATATACTTCAGTATATCTTTAGCTGGAATTCAGCACTACTTCCACACAATTAAAATGCATTAAATACAAAATTAGTTGTTCCAATTTAGCAGACTTTAAATATACCAGTTTAGTATAATATAAGTACGATTGCAGATGATTTTTATTAAGTACATAATATGTAAATGTATTTAAAGTGTACTTGGCATAAGGAATGTATTTTAAATACATTTTAGTATATTTATTTTTCACTAGGGTGTAACAACTGAAACTTCACTAAAATATGTATATAAAAAAAAGGACATTTGACACCGGACTATGTAAAACACAAAACTATAAAAACAGCCAACAGACAAAATGAACACTTTTGAAATACTAAAATGTAATGTAAGACGATTTATCCATGCATGTTTGTGCTGAAATGTTCCGTAGACACAGTGGTAATGATTTGTTTTTGTTTTTTTTTATTAATTTAGATGTTGGAGATCGTGTAGAAGTGGTGTTGCCGGGTCACACGCTCATCCGATGGGAGTTTTCTCCACACGTCTGGGAGTTACTGTGGGATCTGCGCACTTCCCTACAGGCCATGATCCACCGCAATCTGCGCCGCTCACAATGTCAGTCCACCGCAGACGACTGCAAGGACAGCGAGCTTATCGCTTTATTATTGGAGCTGCTGAACAACACCGATTCAGATTCCATCAGCGATCAGGATGAGTTCAGCAGCATTAGCACAGAAAACACTCAGGCGGACAGTCTGTGATGTCCACATATGTGTGTTTGTGGGACTGAGAAATGTTCTGACATTCCAGCCGAACACTTCTGCAATGTGCATCAAACTGTCTTCTGCAAGAAGTCAATCATACATGTCAGTGCATGATGAATTAAGCTACTTAATTTATTTATTAAGTTAAAAGAATGGTGGCATTTTTTTCATTTGTAGACTATGTAAAAACCCAGAACAAAGATATTTTCATAAAGTTTAGGAGACATAAATACTATCAAGCTGTAAGGATGTGTACATAAAAATGTATCTAACCTAATATCAGCGTTGTGTATGAGAATTATGAAAACTGCTATAATACTAAACTATTTTGTGTGCCTGTGAGGGAGGGACAAGTAAAATAATGTAACAATGTGCCTAATTTATTGTTCAATTAAAGACGTTCAAATCACACCCTGCAAGAGTTTAGTGCTGATTTTCTGCACATTTAAATCTGATGAGACAACACAGTGCCTTGCAAAAGTATTCACACCCCTTATTTAATTTTTTTAAATTAATTTTTCCCACATAAGTCTATATTCTACACCCCATAATGACAAAGCAACTGCACATTTATTAAAAATGAAAAACTGAATCATCACGGACCAATGTTAGGTCGAAAGTGTTTTTTGGAAAAGTTTGCTTTGGTAAGCTTTTTTGAACCACCAAAATGATGATATCACACTAAGACCTCAGACAGCTCTAATAGACACACAAGACATAAAAGATACCCTACACTATAAAAGATTTTAGAGGTCAAAACTCAATTTTATGTTGACTTGCTGCACTAAATATTTTCAGTTTGCTCAATTAAATGATGTGAACTGAATATTTTTTTTAACATTGGCACTTTAGTTGAACCAAATGACAATTTTCAATGCAACAATCAACATAAAACACTGAGTTTTGACCTCCAAAATCTGTTGTTTTAATTGTATGGACTATTTGGGTTGACTATTATGAGCAAAATGGAGATGTTGACATGAAACAGATTTCAGATGCATTAAATGTTGTTTTACACTGTGTGCATATGTGACCCTGGACCAGTCTTAAGTATCATGGGTATATTTGTAGCAATATCCAAAAATACATGGTATGGGACAAAATGATTTATTTTTTTTCTTTTATGCTAAAAATCATTAGGATTTTAAGTAAAGATTGTGTTCCATGAAGATATTTTGTACATTTCCTACTGTAAATATATCAGATTCCAGATTTTCTCTTCCTTCTGAGGAATCTCCCTCCTCTGCTTCAGTTATCTATCTCTTTCTTCTTGAGCTTTCATACAAACCTTTATCTGTTACAACTGTTTGGGCCAAAGATCTTAATGATGATGTGAATGTTTTATTCTCAGATCAGGTATGGGGTATGTTTAAATTGTCTTCGAAAAACCCTAATCACCAAACGATTCATTGGAAATTGCTTCATAGGGTTTATTTGACTCCAATGAAACGTTTTTATATGAATCTGTCGTCTTCTCCTAAGTGTAATCTCTGTTCACAAGGATCTTTAGGGACATTTTTGCATTTTTTCTGGGAGTGCCCCTCTCTCTCACCTTTTTGGGCTCAACTTTCACAGGATCTATCATATTTGCTGGTCACTGAGATAGGTTTAACTTCACGACACTTTTTCATGAATGATTTCTGGGACCTTACTTTATCCAGCCAACAAAGATGTTTACTGTTATCCACTCTCTCAGCAGCAAAAAAGTTGCTAGTCAACCGTTGGAGTCCTCCTCACACAATGGACAGACGAACCTGGATGGTGTATTTGTTGGACATTATATCAGTGGAACTCTCAACTTCTCGTATACATGGATCTAATGTCAAAACTGTAAATCTATGGCATTCAGCTTTTAATGTTGTGTCATCTTTTCTAAAATCATTGTAAAATTATTTTATTATATCTTATTTATCTATTTGTTTATTATTATTATTTTTATTATTATTATTAAGGTCGACATTGTATTTTACTTTATCTCTATTTGTTGTTGTTGTTTGTTTTGTTTTGTTTTGTTTAAAGTCAACCAGGGGTGGGATGGGTTTGGGGTGGGTTCTTAATTTGCACAATTGATTTTTGCTTTATATTACTGTTATTTGAAGAAAATTCAATAAACAGTTGTTAACAAAAAAAAAAGATTCCAGATTTTCAAATAGTTGTATCGCAGCCAAATATTGTCCTATCCTAACAAACCAAACATCAATAGAAACCTTATTTAAGCTTATTTTATATATTTATATTGATGTAGAAATCTCAGTTTAAAAAAATATATACACTTATGATTGGTTTTGTGGTCCAGGGTCACATATAAAATTCAAAGTAACTGAATTATCTCATTGAAAATGTCACTGCTTTCCTGTTGTTTCATTGCTGTCAGTGTGAATGCAGGCTCACGTACCAACACAGAGATGTTAACAGAAACTTTTCTGTCATAGACTTTTAAAAATAATTATAAAAACACTACTGGAATATATAAAACAGCTTTCTGCCATATCTTGCATCTCCATTCATTAAAATTCCTCAGTAATGGAGAGACTAACAGTGTTGGGGGTAACACATTACAAGTAACGCAAGATACGTAATAATATTACTTTTTCCAAGTAACTAGTAAAGTAATGCATTACTTTTTAATTGACAAGAAAACATCGGAGTTACTTTTCCCCCCATTTATTGATTAAAAGCTCTCCTGTAAGTAAGATGTTAGTTCTAGAATAAATGTGAACATGCATTAATTCATCTCACTCACAACACTTTCAGTATTCCTCTAAATGTATAGAAACAGTGAAATTCAACTCAGAATACGATGCAATAATTAAATATGTTAAATAATACACATATCCTTTATGCATTTAATCCCATTTTATTAACCAGTGTCTTTGCTGCCGACCTTCGATGATCCAATTCAACCATACTAATAAGCAAAAATTACTCAAGATAATCTAACATTTGTTTTCCTTTTTTGATTGCTGAAGAGATATTTTTTTCATCTGCGGTCTACTGTACAGACGTGAATTTACTTTTCTCAAAGTCTGAAGCTTTTGGTGTAAAAAGGCTTTTACATTTGCCAAAATATTAAAAACAAACAAGCAAGCCCTGCCCAGATTTAATCAATTCAAATAACTCGGATGGATATTTAAAAATTGATCATTTAATCTGCTGTGTAAATTGCAGGAGAGCAGTGTCTGCTGTCATCCTTACAATGTAAGAGCAAAACAACAAGAAAAACAACTGTTACCTAAAGTGCCACTTGTGATTATTTACAGGGTAACAGCCGAATGATGACAATGAAAAAGCATTGAATTTACACCACAATTAAATGCAGACAGTGATCTGATCACAAAGCATTTTAGGTGCATTTACACCTGACATTTAGTGACATCAGAACATGTGTGTAAGCCACAGTGTTGGGGAGTAACTAGTTACATGTAACAGAATTACGTAATTTAATTACAAAATAACTGTAACTGTAATTAGTTACAGTTACTGAGAAAAATGTGTAATTACAGTTACTTTTGAAAATGTTAATGATTACACAGGGGGTTACATCTGAATTTTTTCACACACCCACCCACTTACAGATTTAATTGACTTCTTTCATAAATCGCATTGACTGCTCTAAAATGAGACACCAATGTTTAGGAGTTTAGGACACAGAATAGGTCACATACTTATTTGATAACTCTTTTATTTCCTGTTTGGGTTAATGCATATCATTTATTTTTAAGAGTAATTGTTTTTTTCCAAGGCATTTTTAGATGCCAGTGTTCCCTCTCATAACTATGCAAACATTTGATTTCAAAACCGGTATCAACTATTTCTTGTTATGATTTTAAATCTGTATTTAACCTCAGAATGATCTCAAAGTAAATAAGAAGTGTTAAGTCTGAGTTTGTGTTGGCTGTGCTTTAAATTAAATTATTACACGGCTCTGTGGAATGCTTGATTCTGATTGGTCAGTCGTGACATTCCAACTTATGTAATTCCCCAATAACAACTGGTAAAAGCTAATCGGCGTTATAAGCTTGATCGTTTTTCTTAGTGGAAGCTTTGCGTTTGGTAGGCTAATAAAATATTAAATCTCAATTCAATATTATGTGTACAATTTCTTAATTCTGTCATCCTGGTATCGTGGACTCGCTCTATTGTTTCATACAAACGCAGCTGCTGCCGTTTTGTTTTGTACACTGTAATGGATTATAACATAACTAACAAATTAGCACTGTAAGTACTAGTACTTACTTCAACTTAGATCAGTGTTTCGTGTCAAATTATTTACATTTTGTGGCAAGCAGCTCTGTAATAAATGGGATAATGTACATCCAGCCAGTTGTTATCACAAAATAAAGATGTATGTTATCCCTTACTTATTATAATCTTAATTCAGGTGATGAAGGATTTTGAAAGTCTGACAGTAATCAGTGTTGAGTGCTACTGTAAGGTTAACTCTGCCTGTTTTAAATGTTTCAAAATGATTAACAGTTGAAGATTTTAGAAAAGTAATCAAAAAGTAATCAGTGTGATGTTACATTAATAAAGTAACTGAAAAGTTGCACTACTTATTACATTTTAAATAGAGTAACGTGTAATCTGTAACCTATTACATTTCCAAAGTAACCTTCCCAACACTGGTGTGCCATCTGTGTAAAGTTATTTAATTCTACATGATTTCACCTCCTCAACATAAAAAGAAAAGCACCTATGAACTTGTGGCATTAACAAGGTTTTTTCGTGACAAAGTTGATATCACACAGATTATTCAGACTCTCACGTGAAATCTCTCTTTCAGTCTTGGCTCATGGGTTTGGACAGTGCTTGTTTCTGTGAGTCTGCAGGTCTTTTGACGTGCTGAAACTCTCCTGACATGAAGCGCAGGGGTACGGCTTCTCTCCAGCGTGCAGTCGCTTGTGTTTCTTCAGCGTTCCCGGCTGAGTGAAGCTCCGCTCACAGTGCGAGCACTTGTAGGGTTTCTCTCCGGTATGGATTCTGTGGTGTCGCTCCAAATCTCCAGCTCGAATGAAAGCCTTGCCGCACTCAGGACACACGTGATCTTTCACACCCGTGTGTATTTTCTGGTGCTCTTTAAAATAGTCCAGCCATAAAAAACTCTTCCCACAAAAAGTACACGAGTAAGGCTTCTCGTTCGCGTGGGTTTTTAAGTGCTTTTTCAGGTGTGAGGCCAAAAAAAACTTCTGAGTGCAGTGTTCGCAGCTGAACGGCCGTTCTCCAGTGTGAGATCGCAGGTGATTTTTGAGTTTCACTGCCTGGTTGAAAGTCTTTCCACATTGAGAGCACTGGTGCAGCTCTTCTTCTGAATGAATACTCTCGTGTCTTTTTAAGTTACCGGGTTGTGTGAAGGTCATCCCGCACTCCCGACACGCGTACGGTCTCTCTCCGGTGTGAATCCGCATGTGAGCGTTAAGGGTTCCTTTCTGTATGAAGCTCCTCTTGCACTGATGGCAGTTGTAGGGACTCTTTCCAGTGTGGATCCGCACGTGATCCTTCAGACTCCTCTTCTGTGTGAAGGTCTTGCTGCAGTGAGGGCAGGGAAACGGCGTCGCTCCCAAGTGGATTCTCATGTGACCCATGAGGTTTCCTTTCTGTCTGAAACACTTCCCGCACTGCGAGCAGACGAAAGGCTTTTCTCCGGTGTGAGTCCTTATGTGATCTTCAAGACGCACTTTACGCGCAAAGCTCCTTCCACAATGAGGACACGTGAACGAATTTTTGCCTCCCATTATTTGGTTTCTTTTCAGTCTAAAATATTTTCCTGATGTTCCTGTTGACTTTCCTTTCTTCAAGATCTTCCACTTTCATTCTGGATCACTCATATCTTCTCTCTTCTCTTTAAAAAAAGTCCATTCTTGCAGTAGTACGGTATGTCACACAGAACGTGTTTACTACATCTGGATTAATCCTGATTTACTTGAATCCATATGGCCCAGTTCATTTGCAGGATGATGGGAATTATTCCACCATTATTTTGGGAATTGCATTGACACAAGCTATGTGGAAAGAAGGTGCAGATCTGCTAAAATAAAGCATAAAAGCACAAATGTAAACACTGCTAAATTGATAATTAAAGCATTTGTTGTTCTGTTATTCAATGATATTACACAGTCCAGTCATGCAAACTCTAATAAAGAAATGGTTAATCTGGTTTTCGTTTTCATTATTTTATGAATGTATTTGAAATCAGTATATCAGAGTATATCAGATCATGTGTTTGACTACCAGGGAATGCATGAATTTACATTAAGTGTCTGCCAAATGCATATATTAAAAAAAAAAGAAAAAGAAAAAATTCAATAATTTTCAGATTTGCATGAATCATGACAATATCATTACTATAAAGCAAAACATCCCATCCCTCCCATCTCACAAATACAAGTCATGCAGATTTATTTCATTGCACAAATAATTGCTGAGTCATTTGTATTGGTTTATTGGTAAAATACAGGGGATTTGAAACTTTGTAATGCCAATGATCCCTAAATATGTTGATTCCCTTGCAAAGGGCTGCTTTCCAAAAACATAATGCTGCTTTCTTTTTTAAGGTTCATTTATAGCTTGCTCTGTGAGAAAAATAATGTAGTATTACAAAGAAAACATGTTGTTTAAAATAAAATAAAAAGGCATTTGTGTTGTCACTGCACTAAAAACGAGTACATTATTATCTTGGAAATATTACTAATTCTGAATAATAATTCTGAGTTTGTATATCACAAAAAAATGGAACTAGATACCAGTGTGAAATATGAAAACAGAAGACACAACGCTTACCTATGTTACTCCAATTTGCCTTTTTTCAGAATATGAAACATCTACATTTATGCAAATTAACATTAGTGTATTAAAATAATAGTTAATGCTGCACTCACCAATGTCACGCCATTTGCCGTCAGCGCTTCATATCAGTACAAAACATCACTACATTAACGATAGTGTACCTTCATGCACATGACTGACATTACACGTTCACTGTCATATATTGTTGGAACACATTTAATCTCAAAAACACAAAACCCTCTCCAGCAGGGTTACGGCGCAGCGCTGTGACGTCACGACGACGCCTGGCACTACGGAGAAACAAAGGAAAAGTCCTTCAAAATCATGCCATGAAAATAATTCTAAAGTAATATATAAATACAATTCAAGTCCAACACTTAAATACTCCACATATCATTAATTCGCTATGAACACGTTTGTCAACACGATCTCAAAGTAAGCTTTTGTTAAGTCGAATCAAAGTATTTATTTTAAACTTGGCATTTCAACTCCGTATTTATTAAACTATTATTTAAGAAACAAAATTATGTGTGGGGGGAACAGAGATCGTATCAAATTAATTACATTGTGTTTTAATTTATCAAATAATGGCCTATTATATCTCCCTATAGGGTGAATTCAGGTAAAGTGGGCCACTCTCTCTAAAACGTGTGATTTGGATACCTTTTTCTTTTCATTACTTTATTACTTTTGTTAACTTTAAGGTCCAGCTATAATATTTAAATTTAAATATAGTTCATATAAAATGTCATTTGCAAGGTATATACCAATAAACATTTTGCTCTTTGCGTTTTATTCACTGGTACCTGTGAAAACAAAAACAGCAGGAACTGTCTCAATAATATTTGTTTCATTTGAGTGAGCAACCTTATCATTTAGAATGAAAATCTTATGTCACAGTGTTTTCTACCGTCACTATGACACAGTCCTCCTTTGAGGTGTGGCCACACCCACCAGTATCATATTGCATCAACCAAAACTATTCTGTCATTTGGAGAAATATTGTCTCTTTAATTAAAAACCATTGTTATGCTCTGAAACATGCTATATATGCTATAAAGACCTGCTCTATAGAAGCAAACTCTCCAAGACTCCATTTAGAGGGTTAGTCTGAATACTAGAAGGAAAAGTTTCAAGAAGCCATTGTAATCCATAACACCAGCACTGTGTATCTTTCTGATGTCAGGTAGGCTTATGCATCTTTTACTCTTAGATTTATTGAGAATGTTTTGTTTATCTGACTACAATTTATTACATTTGATTTTTATTTCTGATTTACTCTGAATTCATTCTAGTTCTAGTAGGTATGTTAAATCCATGTTACTGCAAATCTGTGACCAGAACAAAAACGTTTTGCGATTAATGTATTGAAAGGTTCAGATCCCCAATATGAGCCAGATGCTGAATCTACTTGAATGTAAGTGATGAAGGTGAAGCTTAAAATACATTTCCAAGTTTCAACAGACAACAAAATTCTTTATTTTACTACTTTGAAATTATAAGGACAGATACTATTGGGTCAGTTTACAGATCTGTATACATTTTGAGTTGCTTATAAGTAAAACATTCATGCATTCAGTGGTTCAACAGATCTCATAATCTGAAGATGACACTAAGAAAACTCCGTCATGAATCGCATGTGGAACGTCTTCAGTCTTTGCAGAGCATCTTCCATTATGTTCTCTTGAGTTCCCACAAAAAGCCTGAGAAACAATAACAACTGGTTTTCACTGAGAATCTATGGGATGCTCTGAAGATGCAGTTAAAATGGACTACTGTTTATGGTTTATTTTCCAGCATGATTTAAAGTGTTTTGTATGAGGTAACCATTCACATTTATGCAGTAACTGATAACAGGGGCAGTGCACAAACCTGATGTGATGGCTGTCCTTTCTCTGTCCGTATTCACAGCCTGGCCTCACATGCAGACCAGTTTCCTCTAGCAAATTCAAACAGTACAGCATGTCTGGTTCCATCTGTCTTTTCTATAAAGAGAATACAATGTTTATATGGCTTGACTGAAGACTGTAACTGATCATCTAGTCTCACTTCATTCAGTCATTTATTTGCATTCAGCCATACTGACAGAAAGAAAGATCTGATCATATATCTGAAGCTCCATGCATGCATTCTGATTTTTAAGACTGATGACTTGGGGGGGAAATATAACGAATTATGTGTAATGTCCATAAGTCATTTCATATAAAAGCATCTGCTAAATGAATAAATGTAAATAATTCCAATGCTGATTGGCTGATGGCACCATTTTTTTTTTGCACATGCGCTACTTTTTAGTGGTCTTCAATGGAGAAGCACACTTTTTTTCTTTGTATAATGCTGTAGTACCATCATATATCAGCAAAGGCAAACATATAAAGCCGAACACTCGATTCCTTTCCTGTGGTTATCAGTTCCAAATACATAGTCCCAGAACGTGTTTTTCTGAACTGCATTTTTATGTTTGCACAGGGAGATTTTCCCAGTCACATAGAAGTATTGACATATACAGTTTGACCTGGATTTCTGCAGTGATTATAATGTGGCCGTATATTGATCACAATCATAGACAAACACAACCTGACTGAACTTAAAACACAAACTGTTATGCTTCTCAAATTGTTATTGAAGACACTGAGTGATCATTCACAGTAGAGACTAGAGAAAGTAACTGAACCCTTGAAATTAGTATCCTGTAGATCAGAGGTGCTCAATCCTGTTTCTGAAAATCTGCCTTCCTGCAAATTCTAGCTCCAACCCAAATCAAATACACCTGATTTTCATGAACACTTGATAATTATATACAGGAATGAGCAGATCCTGTAGTAGATCCTCCTTTAGCATCAGCCACCTCCACCAGATGGTTTCTGTAGCTTCTTAAAACTTGCACAACACTGAGGATGAATTTCAGAACTTTTCTCACTATAGATCTGTTTCAGTATTTGTTGCGTGGTCTTGATTGCACCAGTCATTCCAAAACATCCTGATTGGGATAACGTAAGGTTTGTGACTTCACCATTACACAACACATCATCATATCCATCCTTTAGCTGATTTACTTGAGCGACTTACACTCTTAAAATTAAAGGTTCTTTATAGCCGTCGATGGTTCCATAAAGAACCTTTATCATTCATCGAATCTTTTCATTACGCAAAAGGTTATTTTTAGTTTAAAAAGTTCTTCAGATTATTTAAATATTCTTTGCACTAAGACAAAATGGTTCTTTTAGGAACTGTTCACAGAAAGATTTTTTGGGGAACCCAGAACCTCTCATAAGGTCATGGATATCTGCTCTGACCTCTAATTAACAACAGCACTTTTAATTAAGTCATTTACAGATTGGTGCAATACACAGAATACACACCTTGGCCCATTTTATTGCCTTCGGAGGGAAGTGTAGACAGGGGAAGACAAAAACCCCAGCCTTCAGTGGGTGGCAGCTGATCCCCGGCAGCTCAGCAAAGACCTCCTGAATCCGACCAGTGTTTTTACGTATCGTGTTTTTAATTGATTGGACCTCCTGATAAAAAAGATTCATTTAATTTAGTTAAATTCAAAATAAAGAAGCTCTGATAGACCAATAATAAGATTTGACTAATATTTTTTCACCTTTTATCAGTTCTTTTATATCAGGTCGACAGTACCAATACATGTGACCACTTGGTGAGTGTTTAAAATGCCACAGCTATCTCTGCATCATCACATCTGTCTGTTTTTCTAATGTTCTAATAATCCTGAAACCCTTGGTGAAGTGTATTTGATTTTATATTCATACATTTCTTCCTTGTACATTTTACACTGGTAGAAAGTTCAAAAACAATCTGCTTTCTCATTGAAACTCAAAAAAAAAAAAAAAAAAGGTTTCATTTGCTATATTTTATCAGTGTAACTTGTCTGATAGTTGTCTAGCTTAATCATTAAACAATACAACATCATAATGTAGCACACCAACCTCAGAGAAGGTGGGGGACGAAGGATCACCAGGTTTTGGAGGATCTGCCATAAGGTCAAGTGCAATTTGTCCAACAACAGGTGGGCAGGACCTAGTGGAAAACAGTGTATGAGTGTGTTTCATCACCGCAGGGTCAAGATTCACCAGCTCCACATAGCCACCGCGAAACCCACACCTGGACACAAAGAACGATCAGAGAAGAGGACTTACACAGATTTGTCATAATTTACTTCATTTGGTGATATTTTCATAAAAGTGCAACTGTCAAACCCACTGGCCCACTACCATTATTAGTTCAGTTTGAATCCAGAGTATAATTAATATGGGGAATGATATGGTTTGATTATATTTATAGAGAATTCAAGTAATACATTTCTTTCTACAGCAAAGAGTTCAAAAGTTATTAACTTTTGAAAAGTACATTTTTAAACTGGTGATGATGCTATAGAGTTTGTCTTAGAGACCCCAAATTTGGTCAGATTATTGTTCTGGCCCACCACTATAAGTCTGCCAAATTTCATCATTTTCCTATGTACCGTTCATAGGGCTGTCATTGACTCCTGTTGGGGAAGAAGAAGAAAACCAACAGATGCAATAGAGGCCGCTCATAACATTCAGGAGCACAACAGGCTACTCACTCTCCCATGAAGCCCTTGGAGACAGAATTGAAGGAGGCCAGTTCTACAGTGCTGGAAATATTGGAGTCCATTTCTGATAACACCTTCTTATAGGAATAAAACTCAGTATCATCTTCATACACACAGCTCTGATACACCTGAAGAGAAACAAATCACAATCATTAAATATGTAGCCAATGAATAAGTGTTCTGTCATGGTATATAAGTCTGCGGTTTATGCCCCATGATATGCGTCATGGTCGACAGCCCGCCCCTTTCCTCTGTTGCCGTGGATATCAGAGGTATGTGTTTTCGTTTTAGCCGGTTAGCTAGTTGCCTGTCCGTAGTATCTTGCAACTTATGCGATCTTACTCGTTTAGGGCCGCATCAGACTACCGAGATACCCGGTGCAACATGCTGCTTACTCTCAGGTAAGTTTAATGCTTGTGCTTTGGGGTATTGCGGGAGCTGGTTGAATTTTAACACAGGATACAGTTTTGTGTTCCAGTGTGGTGTGCCTCCAGTGCTCCCGTGGTATGGCATCACTGTTCTTACGCAAACCAGGTTGGAGCGCCAGCTGTTATTATCGCCACTGGGAAAATTAAGCTCGTTATTTATCCCCAGAAGATCAGGCTTTCTTTCTTTTTGATCATTTAGAGGGAGAGGTACGAGAAGGGATAAGGTATCGTTCTAATGAGGTGCGTGGTGATCCTGAAAAAATTCTAAAAGCATTGCGTGAGCTTTATGGATGTTCATTGTCATACGTAGCTTTGCAGGAAGCTTTTTTTCTCCCGCGGCGAGCAGGGGAGACGCTCTTGGAGTTTTCTCTCGCCTTGATGAGCCTCCTGGAGAAGGTTAAACAGTCATCAAATGCTATGATAATTACAGAAACCGTGCTTTGGGATCAATTCGTTGAACACGTTAGCGATAGTGCGTTGAGACAAGAGTCAAGTCAAGTCAAGTCACCTTTATTTATATACCGCCTTTAACAATACAGAATTGTGACAAGGCGGCTGTACAGTATTAAATAGGAAACAGTACATCAACAATGCCAAAGGCAACATTAAACACTCACATTATAGGTAAAGGTAGTTAATCAAAAACAATCAAATAAAATGCAATATTGTGTTAAGAGAAAGTGTCCCCAACTAAGCAAGCCAGAGGCGACAGCGGCAAGGAACCAAAACTCCATCGGTGACAAATGGAGAAAAAAACCTTGGGAGAAACCAGGCTCAGTCGGGGGGCCAGTTCTCCTCTGGCCAAGAGTTGAAACAGCTGGTGCTCTGGCAGCCTGATTCCACTTGGTTAGAGGTGCGGAGTGAAGCCCTTTGGTGGGAGCAGGAAGGGATGCCGGGGGGTGCGAGGGCTTGAAGTTTATCTGTCCCGTTGGCACATGGAATTCAGTATGGAGTTCATGAGGATTTGCGGGTGGGAGCTCGTAGTTTATCTCAAATGTCTGAATTGGGTGAGCTGAGGGAAATGTTGAAAGTGCAACAAGAGCAATTAAATCAGCTTACACAAAGCCTTGCCCAATTGCAAGGCCCAGAAACGCGTAGTCGAGCTCCTCGTACTGGGCCCATAATTTGTAGAAGATGTCAAAAGCCAGGCCATTTTGCCCTATAGTGCGATGGGGAACGGGTTCTGTGGTAAGCTCACCCACAGGTGTTATCGAGGTTCCGCCCGTTGTGGCTGTGGTGAATGCTCAGAATGCTGAAGTGGGATTCACTATCCAGGAGCAGGTCGGGGCGTTGGATCTGTCGAGTTTGTCTGAGGTAGAACAAAGCAAGGGCTTTACTTTATAAGTTTCAGTCAGTGTTTTCTGCCGGGGAGGGAGACTTGGGTTGTACCAAATTGATTTCCCATGATATCCCTTTGGTAGATGAGACACCGGTTCGGCAGCGTTTTCGGTGAATTCCCCCATCAGAGTATGAAATGGTGAAAGCCCATATAAATCAGTTGTTAGAGGCTAAGATTATTCAAGAAAGTTGTAGCCCATACACTTCACCAATTGTTCTGGTTAAAAAGAAAGACGGTAGTCTGAGGCTGTGCGTCGACTACCGTCAACTTAATTCTAGAACTAGGAAAGATGCATTTCCATTGCCTAGCATTGATGAGTCTTTGGACTCCTTGAGTGGTGCTTGCTGGTTCTCAACCCTTGATCTGGCCAGTGGGTATAATCAGGTCCCCGTAACAGAGAGAGACCGTTTTAAAACAGCCTTTTGCACACCTTTTGGGCTCTTCGAGTGGAACCTCTTCGAGTGCCATTTGGTTTATGTCATGCCCTGGGCACCTTTCAGTGGTTAATGAAAAGGTTGTTCGGGGATCAACAGTACCAATCATTGCTTTTATATCTGGATGATGTGGTGATATTTTTCACCTCTGTAGCTCAACATTTGAGTGTTTGGAGATGATTTTGAGTCGGCTAGAACAGGAAGGACTTAAGGTGAAGCTAAGCAAGTGTGCCTTTTTCAAAAGGGAAGTGAAGTATTTGGGTCACGTTATATCAGCTATATCAGCATGTTTTGGCGTCTAGACCGAATGAGATCTTGGCTATTGATTTTACAATGCTTGAGCCTTCCTGTTCTGGACATGAGACTGTTTTAGTTTTAACAGATGTGTTCAGTAAGTACACACTGGCTTTTCCGACTAAGGACCAGCAGGCCGAGACTGTAGTGCAAGCTTTGGCCACATAGTGTTTTTTTAGGTTCGGGGTTCCAGGGCGTATTCATTCCGACCAGGGTTAGAATTTTGAATCGGCTCTTATGAAACAGCTCTGTAAGTTTTCCGGAATTGAAAAGTCCCGTACTACGCCCTATCATCCGGCTGGTAACAGCCAGTGTGAATGATTCAACCAAACCCTCCATAATCTGTTGCGTACCTTGCCTCCTTCCAGAAAAAGGGATTGGGCGTCCTGCCTCCCGCAGGTTCTGTTTTGCTACAACACCACTCCTCACCAGGCTACAGGCGAGTCCCTGTATTTCCTGATGTTTGGTCAGAAACCAAGACTCCCTATTGATTTACTGTTGGGTAGGGTCCAGGAGCCTTGTGAGGGTGGGGTTCACGATTGGATTATAGAACATCAAGCAAGAATTTTTGGCATTTGAGGGGGCACGAGAACGCTTGAAGGTTGTGGTGGAACATCGTAAGAACCAGCACGACCATCATGTTCGACCAGCAGGTGGACTTTTCCTCTTTTAAACTCTCCTTCCTTTCTCAAATATAGACTAATTGGTCTTTGAACTTTTGCTCTACACCCTCTGGGCTGTAGTTCGTTAGATATAGTTAATTTTAGGGTTAAGGGTTGACAGGAGGGTAAACTCTGCTGGAAGGTGACCCTTCAGGAGCAGGAAAGGACACCCCCAATCTAGAGTTTTGGAAAGATTTTTATTTTATTGACAGAGAGCTCTTGCGGTACCTGAGATAAACTCACCTCATCAGCCAATATAAAGAGTCTTTCTTCTGCAGCAAAGCGGATCACTTCTTCTATGGACTTCCTGCTCTGTAAGTGACCTGATATTTAAAGCAACATTCATCCATCAATTATTTTTAAAATAAGCTGCTTTCCTTTTTTATTATTTTAGGCGCACTTTAAAACGCTCAAGTAGAGTTTTGACCCAACTAAAGTTTGTTAAGAGGTTTAAGAGGTACACCAAAGAGGAGAGCATTACAATAATCAATATGTGAAGTGAGAAAGGGATGCACAAGAACGGCACTAGTAGTAGATCTAAGACATGGAAATTATTGATATTTCTTAGATGGAATTATAAACAGTGATATTATTAACGTGTGCTTTAAAGGATAGGCTACTATTAAGGATGACATCTAAACTCTTGCCCTGCACAGTAATGAAAATAAATTCCAAATTTTATAAAAAATATAACCATGCAGTAGATAGTAAATAATAAATAAAAGAGAGTCCAAGACAGAGCCCTGAAGAACACCAGTGGTAACAGATGAAAAACATGATCTACAATTTTAAAATTGAACAAACTGAGTATGACCAGAGAGACAGGATCTAAACCAGGTAAGATTCCAATAGAAGCTAATCTCTCTATGAGATTTTATGAGAAATAGTATCAAAGGTCACACTTAAGTCAAGTAGAATGAGTATAGTTAAGAGTCCAGAGTCAGCCGCCATCAGTAGATCATTAGTAACTAACTATTGCAGTTTCAGTACACTAAAATTGACAAAAAATAGACTGAAATAGTTCAGACAGAATATTATTCAAAATGTGAGTATGGACCTGAGCTTCAGCAGTCTTCTACAATAGTTTTGAAAGAAATTGTAAGTTAGAAATTGGTCAAAAATTAGCAAAGCAATTAGGATCAGCACCAAATGTCTTTAAACTTGTAACTATTACAGCACTCTTAAGAGATAAAGGAATAATAACAATGGTAAGAGAAGAATGTACAGTATCATGTCTGTTATTAGACAGGATAAAGAAGGCAGGCTTTAACCAAGCCAGACTGCACAGATTTCTCAGAATGATAGAGATATTATTATCTGTTACTGTACCTGTTGGATTCCCTGGGTTGCAGATATAAAGCGCTACTGGATTGCAGATATTTCTAGCTGCTTGAAGTGCCCTGTGAAGCTCCTCCACCTGCAGCGTCCAGCCCTCTTGCTCACACAGATGGTACGGTATGATGGCGGCTCCCTGCTCCTCTAGAGCCAGAGTAAATGTAGCATATGTGGGTACAGGTATGAGCACACCAGTCCGACACGAGTCCTCACCACGAATCAGCAGCTTCAGCATAATCTACAAAGAAAATATTTACTCAGTCTGGAATGAAGACGTACTATGTCCAACTATACATTTTCAAAGGAAAGTATTTGTATGACAAATTTTGTTGATTAAACCATGAGAGCCGTCTGTGAGCCAGACTTGATGAAGATGTTGTCGGGTGAGGAAGGAACTCCTCCGTCTCTGCTTGTAATGAACTGGGACACGCAGTGTTTGATTTTGGCGATTCCACCCGACTCTGTATATGAACCTGAAGAGATTGTCAACACATGAATATCACATACACATGTAATACTTAAGCATTAAAACTCAAGCAATTCATATACAATAATGAATACTTGAACAGACCTGTCCACACTGTAAAAAATTCAGACCATTGAAACTAAGAGCTTATATTCAGTTTTAAAAATTCCAACATTCGACAGTAAAATTTGAAGGGGAGCAAATGTTAGTTTTCTGACCATTTACATGCTCAACTGTCACAACTTTAAACTTTCAGATGGAAATGATGATGCTGTTATAACGTGAAAACATTTTCACTAGAACCGCCACGGGGTAAATTTTACCCATTCCTGCAAATGTACATAACAGATTATGTACTCATCTGACAGCGATCTCATATTTAGATGTCTTAGCCTTATGTTACTCATAGTGTTCAAACTTTGGATTATTTATTTAGGTTTTGTTTTGCAATTTCTATTGTTTATTGTTCGCTACTGTGTTGCTACCCTGGTGAGAAAACCAGCATATGCTGGTAGGTATGTTTTGATGCTGGGATGCTGGTTAGGTATGTTTTGGTGCTGGTTTAAGCTCGTCTTTGGCTGGTTTATGCTGGTCCTTTGCTGGTTTATGCTGGTCCTTGACCAGCAACATGACCAGGATAAACCAGCGAAGGACCAGCATAAACCAGCAAAGGACCAGCTTAGACCAGCATCAAAACATACCTACCAGCATATGCTGTTTTTTTTTACTACGGTATTTATTCTAGTCTGGCCGTTTCCTGAAAAAAAAAAAAAATAAATAAATTCTGATCTATGTAATGAATACTACCATTTTTTTTATTACCCAAAGTTTATTTGTGTTGTTCTCTTATTCAAATTATAAATGATATAAGTAAACAAATTAATCATTCATTAGGTGAAGCTGTGCACTTGAATTTGTCACCGCATCATCCTATGCAGTGTGGTGAATTATTATTACACATTATTGTTAATGGGCTATTTTAGTAATTTAAATGAATTGTCATGAATTGTCTTAATTTATTGAATAATGACAATAAATTCTAATATTACACCACCCAATTGTGTAGTTACTTAATTCTCTTTGTCAGTGCAGTCTTGTTTATCTTATATTGACTGTCATGAAAACTGACTGTAGCCTGCATAACAATCATTGAACATAAAACAACAGGACAAAAATATAACTGATGACTAGACAATAATTTTTATGACACTAGACACTTCTTTATCAAGACAGTGGCATAATACAGTGAAATAAAATGTTCTTTAGCCATATCAAAACACTTGTTTGCGCGTGGGTAAAATTTACCCTCATGGCGGTTTTAGGTATACAGCGACCCCTGGCAGTTCTAGTGCTAAATGTATTAAAACAGCAAAGTATGCCAGTATATTTTCTGTGCAGGGACAAATGCTTACCTATGCTTCCACCATCGCATTCCCTAAGGAGACTTTTGGCTCTTTGTTTAACATCTAATGGCAGACTGTCATCCTCCAAAAGGGCTGGATACAAGCAGGCAGCAAGGACCTGCAAATAAAAATAATTAGAGAATGATCAATATTGATCTTTTATAACTGATACCAATATAGATTATTTGCATGTTTATGGGCCCGATAACCAATAACTGATAACAGAACTGATTATTGACTGTTTTTGACACAATAATAACAACAGCACAGAACTAAACACAGTGTTTTATTTGTAACACTTTGGTTAGTATTTTCATTTCTGTAATTTCACTCCCTCCTTATTCAAATACAAAACATCTCTTATTTCTTTATCAATAAGTTCAATGTAAGAAAGAAAAAAAAAACATACACAAAAAAAACTAAAAATACCAAAAAGTGTCTTTTTAAATAAAGCTTTGAGCAAGTAAACAAACAGGTAACAACAAGCATATAAAACAATGCTAACACATTATAATGTACATAGATCTGCTACACTGCTGCAGCAGAGCAAGTACTGATATTTGCTACTGCCAATACATCCACAACATGCTGCTGTGAGCATGTAACATGTAAGAAATATTGCTGCTACACAAATAACACATATGAAATAACCCCCAACAAAGCAGGAGACACAGAAATGGACAATACAATTTATGCATGCAGCTGAGCATAAGAATATAAGCTGCTACATTAGTGGACATACATACATATACACACACATGAAAGAATGAAACAGACAGGATAGAACAAACCCCCCACCTTCACCAAAATTTATTGCATCCCCTGTATGATGGACCGTTTCGTGTAAAAACATTTCCTGAATGAGCTAGAGACAACCTTTGGGAGCTCGATTAGTTGATGATGGCTGAGTGGTGGCTCCGGGCAGCCTGCTGAAGATTGAGAGAATAGATCCATCAGTGTGATCATGAAAGAACTGTAAATCTGGACACAGTTTTTAGTCCTGCAGTAAAGGTGTAGTAATTACGATGCAGTATTAATACAGTATTTAAAGCTGTTGTCTTGCTTTTCTGTTCTCTTTTTGGTGTTCTTTGAGTATTTGTCTGAGACTGACATCTAGTAGACATTTCATTATCAGACTTCACCATTCCTAGTGTTGATAAAAGGTGTGTCGAAACTAGACTCAGCAGAAGCAGGAATGAGGAACCTCCTTTACAGACTTGCAGACAAACCTGTTTTTACACGTTACACAAACACAAAACCAGGAAACATCAACTCATTTCAACTCATTAGTTCAGGAAAGGATAAACTGAAGTGTAGTTGAGCTGTTGTGTGTTTGTGTGTCTGTATTCATGCAATAAAATGGCAGAAGCCAGAATTTCAGTGGATCAGAAAGAGTTCTTGTGTCCAGTGTGTCTGGATCTCCTGAAGGATCCAGTTACCATTCCCTGTGGACACAGTTACTGTAAGAGCTGTATTACAGGCTGCTGGGATCAGGAGGATCAGATGAGAGTCTACAGCTGCCCTCAGTGCAGACAGACCTTCAGTCCAAGACCTGCTTTAGCTAGAAACACCATCTTGGCTGAAATGGTGGAGAAACTGAAGAAGACCAAACTTCCTGCTGACTGTTACGCTGGAGCTGGAGATGTGCAGTGTGACGTCTGTACTGGAAGAAAATACAAAGCCATCAAGTCCTGTCTGGTGTGTCTGAACTCTTACTGTCAAAATCACCTTGAACAACACAACAGTTTCTTTAAAGGAAAGAGTCACAAAGTGGCTGATGCCACTGGACGACTGCAGGAGATGATCTGCCAGAAACATGAGAAGATCCTTGAGGTTTTCTGTCGCACTGATCAGAAATGTATATGTGTGCTGTGTACGATGGATGAACATAAAAACCACAACACTGTATCAGCTGCAGCTCAGAGGACAGAGAAACAGGTATTTAAAATTAGACACTGATGAAATATTGGTGACACTTCGGCCTGTTCCATGTGTTCATATTGGCACCTTACATCTTACAGAATTCAAAGGTTACACGGCAGCAGAAATGAACAGCAGCTGCAAGAAGAGTTTCACTGTTTGCTGAAAATGCACTGTAAACCTTTATCAACACAATATTTTGTAAAATAGACCTTGATTAAACCTTTGTTGAGAAAATTATACTTCTATCAGTCAAAGTACAAGTTAAGTACAGACAACTTTTTTGTTCAGTAAATCTGACTGAATCCAGATGATTTTAGTCATTTATAGCTTCACTTGGTTGATTTATTTACTACAGCTGCCGCTTAAATACGCAGAACACAAACACTGTCAGTGTGAAGCTCTATGACTATGACAGTTTCACTTTTATGATAGTTACAATTATAGTTTGAAACGTGCCTTAATATTTATCTGAATTTATATATGATAATGGTAAAAGGTCAATCATCCCTTCTGGGTTTTTTATTTTCAAACATAGGTTCCCTGCATAGCCATCACTATGAGAACCTACGGTGTAACAAATATCTGAAGCCCTTATACCATAAAACCACTCTATTGGCCAGTATTGATAGCATCGCTCAGAAGGAAACTAATGTATAAGAATGTGTTGTACGCTATTTCGTAGTGGACACCATGCCTTTAGCATGCCCAGGTGGCTCTTAACGCCTATATGGCTGTCAACACTGTGGTAGCCAGAGTTTAAAAGTTTTACACTCAAGGCTCATCTTCCTTCTGAAGTTCATTTGTCAAACCCCCAGCATTCTGTCTTTGCGGTTGACAAGGCACCACACAAGTGGGGTTCCTTCTGAGCTGCCGGAACAAGCCTGAGCACATGGAGAATGGTACATTTCTCAATTTCTCTCTATCGCTGGGCCACCTGCAAGCATTAGAGGATAGTTACGTGGACCCTGTCACCTAATGCAAAATTGTGGCCTATCCAGGAGGCTCGTCATTCGATTTACAGTCCACAACCGAAGTCTTAATCTAGTTCAATCTTAATTGTCTCCCTGCAGTTTGCGCCTCATGTGATTTTAAGCAGAGCTCTCGATGAGCATCATACTTCTGGTGTAAAACAAAGTCCCAGCTTTTATGCTTTTGTGAAAGATCGCTGTTGCACTTCAGTTCAAGCAGCAAGTGAATTGATAATCCTTCCATTCAGGTTGGCCCTAGCTCCTTGGACAGAATATATGGACACAGCTCTGGCCCTGTTACGGATCCAGATCTTACAGATTTTTAATTACATGGAAAGTTCGCTCATATTTGTCCAATCACAGGCTTTAGCAGTGGCTAATCGAGACCTGGTTCTCAATAATTTGAGGAGCCTGGGACTTCATGTGAACCTTCAAAAGAGTGTACGTCTGCCCCAATCAAAGATTCTCGGCCAGTCTGAAGGGCTATCACGTACTGGTCAGGATGAACAGCATGACTGTGGTCTCATACTTTGGAATGAACGCTTGTCCAGAGAGTGGAGTCTGATATGGCAGAGGTTCAGCCAAATGGAAATAGATTTGTTAGGTTTAAGTGCAACTACCCACTGCCCGCTCTGGTTCTCCCTGTCTTCTCCATCACCTCTGGGAGTGGACGCTCTTGCCCAACAATGCTCTAGGTCCAGACTCTATGCTTTTCCCCTGATTTTTTCCCTGCCTTATTCCAGTGGTTCTGCTCAGAGTGTGGGCAGACAAGGGAGCTGTTGTTGGTAGCCCCATTCTGGCCCACTCAAATATGGTTCTCGGACTTGATCAGTGTGTTAGTCAGCCCTCTTTAAAAGGCACCCCTCTGGCCCAACCTGTTAACTCAGGCTGAGTGTATGATTTGGCACCCTTGCCCAGACATATGGAGGTTTTGGGTGTGGCCCCTCAGCAGAGTGTGTTAATGTGTTCTGGTCTCTCAGCTGTCATCCAGAGCCCCTTCTATGAGATGCCTGTATGCTCTTAAGTGGAAGATTTTTGCATCTTGGTGCACAGAATACAACCTAGACCCAAATCATTGCCTTGTAGCTCTAACACTGGAGATTCTGCAGAGTCAGTTTTCAATGGGGACAGCCCCTGCCACTCTTAAAGTCTACATGGGAGTTATCTCTGCTAAGCATGTGCTTGTGGGGGGTGTTTATGTTGGATGACACCCTCTGATGTCCTGTTTTCTACAAGGGTCGAGACAGGCTTTTCCACCCTGTACAAATCTCTTCATGGGACTTATCCATTGTCTGACAGGTTTTTCATTTGAGCCATTAGAGTCAGTGTCAGAAAAGCTTCTGACTCTTAAGACAACTTTTAGTGGCTCTATATTCTCTCAAAAGAATCTTTAAAAAGGCTCTTTCTATCATTGTTTTTTGTATGGAATTTTCTCATGGGCTGGTTAAAGTATTGTTGCAGCCTAGGCCAGGCTAGACATGTTCCTAAGGTCATGTCAACTCTGTTTTGCTTCCAGCAGGTAGTTTTGAAGGCTTTTTTCCACTGGGATCTGTGTCGAATGCATGGCCTAGTGCACCAGCTGTTTGTGTGTTTTGCCAAAAACAAAGGAGTTGCAGTCACTAAACAGAGAATGTCTCATTGGGTGATCAAGGCTATCTCTGCAGCCTATGAGGCACATGGCATGGGCTTGCCTCTGGTATATATGCTCATTCCACCAGAATGGCTTTTTCCCAGACTCTCTTTGAGGGTTTGGAGGATATATGTGTTGCTGCAGAATGGACCTCTCTGAACACCTCAGGTACATGAAGGCATTATGATATATCGTTCCCACAGCAATGGCTATGCAGCTCAAGTGAATCTATGAAAGGGAACTGTAGTTCTTGGATGTCGCTTTCTTCATAATAACCGAGCATGTTCTTATAGCATACGTTTGTATCCTTCGGGGCGATGCTAGTGCTACTGGCCAATAGAATGGTGTGATGGTATAAAGGCTTCAGACATTCATCATCCGAAAGGTTTTCCTATAGCAATGGATACACAGTGTCTCGTTCCTCTACTTAGGGAACCAAGGTTACATGCGTAACCGAGACAATATCAGTTACACTTTTACTAGATTATCTGTTCACATGATGATTTAGTGTCAGTAGTTTTCTGTGACATTCACTATCATCTGTTTGTCCTGCAGAAGCAGCTGAAGGAGACGCAGAAGACGTTCCAGCAGAGAATCCAGCAGAGAGAGAAAGATCTTCAGCAGCTGAGAGAGGCTGTGGAGTCTCATAAGGTGAGTCTGGAGAAGAAGAGAAGTTTGTCTCAGTCTCAGTTCAGACTCTCTTGTCTCTTTCAGTCCCACTGAAGCCTGAATCACTGTGTGTCCTAACAGCGCTCTGCACAGACAGCAGTGGAGGACAGTGAGAGGATCTTTACTGAGCTCATCCGCTCCATTGAGAGAAGCCGCTCTGAGCTGATACGGCTGATCAGAGATCAGGAAAAGCAAGTGGTGAGTCTAGTTGAAGGACGACTGGAGCGACTGGAGCAGGAGATCAATGATCTGAGGAGGAGAGACGCTGAGCTGGAGCAGCTTTCACACACACAGGATCACATCCAGTTCCTGCAGGTAACACAGATCTAGAAGAACAAGATCATATACCCTTTTTCCACCAGCATCAACCAGGTGCTAGTTCAGAGCTAGTGGTATTGCAGGTTCGGATTTGGTTTGACTGGTGAACATTCTTAGATCCATTTTGCCTTTCCACAGGCTAGAGAGCCACCACAGAGCCAGGTCTTATGTCACTGAATATGTCTCATTTTTCCTAGCAACACTAGCATGGCAGCACCAAATGCAAACACACTAGGCGCACAACACCAAAGCACTGCGGAAGTGATTGATTGCATGGTACTTCGATGCCAACCGGTCCGCACAGCGCCGACACATCCCAAACAAGCCTAATATCAACAATGGCGGATGTTGCATTGCTATTGATGTTCATGGCTTTGCAAACTTACATCGGCATCCAAACACAATGAATCCAGTGTGATCATGTTCGCTCTGAACCAGCACTCAAACTGCCTTTGTAGAAAAGGGGTAATAGTGGACTTGAGCAAGATTCTGCTGTGAAAGGAAATTCACAAAGAAACATTTCATAATTGTTGTTATATAATCATCAGTCAGAGTCTCATCATCTTCTTTTGAAAGAGACACTGCTTACAAATGGGTTTCAGCACTAGAAATCTTACTCAAATGGATTTCATCTCAGTACTTTTCTATCCCTTTTAATCACTCGTATATGTGGCGTCCTGCTGCTCAGTACAGTTGGTCCATTCATGCTCACTTTACAATATTGCTTCCTCCTCTCAAAATTACGGAAATAAAACAAAAATGTAAACTGCCATAAATAATCTGTGTTTACTTGATTTTGCATTAAATTCTGCAATCGCAGAATTGTGAAATCCTGGAGTGACTGTAATTCAGCATATTGAAACCAAACTTGAGTGTGTTTTAAGAGTTCTTGTGATGTTTAAGTGTCTCTGTCTGCTCTAAAGTAATAAGTACTGGCCAATCTAATCGTATCCTTTGAGCTACTTTTCCTGAGCAAATCTACTCAACCCTACAGTGAAAATGTATTGATCAAATCAGTCAAGTCAAATCTGATGTTGGTGCAGGTTATTGGGTGAAGTGTGGATCTGATGAGTTTTGATTTCTGTTTTCTGTAGAGTTTCCAGTCTCTCTCAGCACCTCCTGAATCTACAGATGTAAATGACAATCCCTTCATTTCACTCGTCTCTTCTGATGGTCTGAGAGAATCTGTCCATCAGCTGAGAGTCAAACTGGAGAATTTTTGCAAAGAGGAGCTCAAGAAGATCTCAGACAGAGGTAAAGTCCTGGTGATTCATCTGCTCTCAGAAACGAGTCCATCATCATCTCATATCATGGAGAACATCATATTAGAAATGTGTTAGGAATGGATGCAGGATCATGAGAATCACACTGTTCATGTCTGTTGATTTCCACAGTCACATTCACCAGGACCAGGAATGACTTCCTACAATGTAAGTCAGTAAGAAAACAAGCAGAAAAAACTCACTGAGTGTGTTCATGTTCTTCCTGTAGAAGGTGAAAGAAGAGTTTTATAATTAATGATGTAAATGATGATTAGCACAGGATATCTGCTCATCTGTACTGACACACTGATGATACACTGAACATGAAGAGTTCAGCTACATGAAAACATCAAACAGATTCATAATTCCTGATTCTGATGTGTTTTATCTCCATCAGATTTCCATCAGTTCACTCTGGATCCAAACACAGCATATAAACTCCTCTGTCTGTCTGAGAGAAACAGAGTGATTACTAACAATAACACAGGCCAGTCATATCCTGAGCATCCAGACAGATTTGATGGTTATTCTCAGGTGTTGTGTAGAGAGAGTGTGTGTGGACGCTGTTACTGGGAGCTGCAGTGGAGTGGATGTGTACGTATATCAGTGTCATATAAGAGCATCAGCAGGAAAGGACTGGGTAATGAGTGTGTGTTTGGACGTAATAATCAGTCCTGGAGTTTGTTCTGCTCTCCCTCCAGATACTCATTCAGACACAATAACAAACAGACTGATCTCCCTGTGACGTCCATCAGCAGTAGAATAGGAGTGTTTGTGGATCACAGTGCAGGAACTCTGTCCTTCTACAGCGTCTCTGACACAATGAGCCTCATCCACACAGTCCAGACCACATTCACTCAGCCGCTCTATCCTGGGTTTAGTGTTCTTTATGGATCATCAGTGAAACTGTTTTGATGAATCAGAATAGACTGTCGAGAGATTCTACCCATAATGCTTTGAGCTGCATGGTAAATCAATAACAGTGATATGTTGTAGAGTCTCTTCTTTTCTCTTCATGACATTAATACAGCAGTTAAACTTATGTCAATTTAATAACATGTCAGAAGAAATGTGTGTAATAAATCCTCATATATACATTTTGGTAACACTTTATTTTAAAGTGTCATAATACAGAGTAATTACCTAATTAAGTACTTAGTAGTAGCCGTTGTAATTACATGAAACAAAATGTACTTACCATGTAACTAAGTTATGGAACAGCTTGTAGTTACAGTTTGTAATTATGTAGATGTAATAAACAGCCACTGTTCACATGTGTAACAGACCGAGTCTGTTACACAGCTACATATGTAACCAAAAGATTGTTACATATGTGTTGCACACTTTATACAATGTAATTCAAAATGTACATACTCAAACATAAGCTACTTAAAATAAAGTATCAAGATTGTACTTAGGTGTAGCCTATTACATCTACATAATTACAAACTGTAATAACAATCTTAAAAATAAGGGTGCTTCACGATGCCATAGAAGAACCTTTTTTTTGTTTAAATGGTTTCATAAGGAACCTTTAACATCTGAAGAACCTTTCCGTTTCACAAAAAGGTTCTTTGTGGCAAAAAAAAGGTTCTTCAGATTATAAAAAGGTAAGAAAGAGATGGCTTTTTAAAGAACCTTTAACTGAATGGTTCCTCTATGGCATCGCTGTGAAGAAACTTTTAAAGCGTGTACAGGCTGTTCCATAACTTAGTTACATATTTAGTTTCATGTAAGTACAACGGCTACTACCAAGTAGTTAATTAGGTAATTACTCTGTATTATGGACACCTTAAAAAAAGTGTTACCTACATGTTTTCAATGTGTTATATTTGTTCTCTGACTGATATAAATAAATGTTCTACTCACTTGACGAACAAAGGTGATGGGTTTTATTCCTCCTCTGTGCAGATCCCCAGAAGACAAATCAAGCACCTCATTATAGTTTCTTCTCTCACCCTAAAATCAGTTGGAATAAAAATCAGATGAGGCATAAAAAAGGAATCATTTGTTTCCCTGGGTAACTATAAAATCAGACTACTGCTAAAAACAGTTAGATTGAGAATAAGAATCGGTTCAGTTGATCAGTGATTCTCAGCTGGTTTTACTTCACGACCCAGATTTTGAACTGGTTGTCTAATTCCAATACGATAGAAGTAAAACATTTAAATAAATTAGTATAAGACTAAATTAAATTAAATGAAAAAGCAACAGGCTTTCCACAAATAAAGTCATGCCACCAATGTTGCCTAGTGTCAGGTGAATTTGCATCAAAATACCATATTAATGATGTAAAAGAATAAAAGATGAGAGATTATTATTAAAGTAATACCACACCTGTTGTATTTCAGCTGTGATCTGTGCCGCACGTCTCGATAAAACATCTTTCCTCGAGAGATAATGGTTCTTCACCAACGGGCTGATCTCTTTCAGGAAGGACATTGTTGTTTATTAGCGTTAGGATCTTGAATTGTGTATATTTTCTTTGTTGTCTAATTCACTCAGTTAGACAGTCAACCATCTTCATTTGTCTGATGGCTTCTGTTCCTGGACCAAATGAATTTAAGATCTTCCCAGTATTCCTTATGCGTTTAGTTATTAAACCTGAATCTTTGTCCTATGGGAATTTTGCTTATAGGAGCAAAGTCAAGAGTGGGTCGGGCTCCTTGAGACATTAACAAAGTAATTTTGGGGAAAATAAATGACTATTCTCTGCTCAACCTCTCTCCACAGAAGAGGAATGAAAACCATCTATAGCATTAACACAGCATTTGGAATAAGCGTTTCACTTTTTTTTAAATTTTAGACATAAAATAAGCCTAAAAGTAAGACACACACTACATGGACAAAAGTAGTAGGACATGTGACCTTTGCACCATCAGGAACTTTAATGAATTTGCATTTAATAAGGAGTTTAATAAGGGGTCCCTCTTTTCAGCTATAACAGCTTCTGCTATTTTGGGAAGATTTTCGAGTGTTTCTGTGGGATCTTTTCTTTTTGCTTATTCATCCAGTACGGCATTTGTGAGGTAAAATGTTTGATGAGAAGGTCTGGTTCATTTCAGTTCATCCCAAAGGTAAACCCATCAGACTGTGTGATTGATGGCTTCACAGAACAGGTTTCCACTATTCTAGAGTCCAGTATCTGTGTGCTTTACACACTCCATCATCCCATGCTTGGCACTGTATTTGGAGATGTGAGGCTTCATGTAGCTGTTTGCCCATGGAAACCCATTACATCAAGCTCCTGCAGCACAGTTTTTGTGATATTAATGCCAGTGTAAGTGTGGATCTCTTCAGCTTTGGAATCAGCAGAGTGTTGGTGACTTTTACTCTCCATGATCCTCAGCATTTATTGACTGCTCTGTGACTTTACATGATCTTCTGCTTCATGGCTGAGATGCTGCAGTTCCTAAACACTTTCACTTTCCAATAATAACACTTTGAGTTGAGCATGGCATATCTAACAAAACTGACATTGCATTATTCACAGTTCCATGCTTCAATTCACTGAGCTCTTCGGAACAACCTATTTTTTTCAGTGTTTGTAAATGCAAACTGCATGCTTGATTTTATACACCTACGGCAATGGGTCTGATTGAAACACCTGAATTCAGTAATTAACAGGTGTGTCCCAATTGCTTTGTCCATATATTGTAGTAAATACTATAAGACTAATAGTCACTTAACAATTAATTTTAAATTATTCTCTTCTCTGAAGTGGTTGGTGGCTGAAAACATGCCAAGTCACTGTGATACTCAGATGTCTCTATATAGCATAGCTGAGGTGGATCTTAATGTTTGTCTAGATTCTGGCATGTCAGTGTGTCACAGAAGTCACATATTAGACCAGTGATCTTTTAAAACACACAGTTAGTCTTTGATCACTTAAGTTAAACCGAACCCAGACAATCATTTCAGCTATATGCTTCAGGTGTTTTTGAACCAATGGTATCTGGAAAGTTTTCAATTTGTAATCCACACAGCATATAATATGCATATAATGCTATTAAAAAAAGCTCTAAATTTCAAAGTTTAAATTTAATTCCCACACTATTTCTGCATTTCAACTTAAATTACATAAAAAATAGGTTGAATTTCATATATATATATATATATATATATATATAGAGTTAATATTTATGATAAATCTTTAAGTTGTGATATAACTGAAATATATGATATTTAAGTTAAAATTGCTTAACTTATTTTGGTGAGTTAACGTAATATCGCCATGACTTACTGATCATACCTTTTTTTAAGTGTAAAAAGTACATATAAATTCAAATAATTATGCAATTGCTACATTTATTAGCTTTAAATCTAAATGGGATGAAACTAAAACCATGTTCTGCTTCTATGAATATGAAAACACTGACAGAAAGCTCAGTGACTGTGCTGTGACTGTAGAAATTCAGATGCAATAGTTTCAATTCATGTCAGGTAACTATCAAAACATTAACCAATTTAGGTTAAAAAAGTGTGAATATACAACACAAGAGAGGCACAAGTTTCATTACTTAAGTTTCATTAAGTTTCATTAAACAGCAAAATATCAAAGCCACGGTGAAATGCAGGTCAACTTTAAACACTATCATTTACAACACACACATTCAATGCAATTCAATTCAAAGTAACATTGTTTGTGTGTGTGTGTTTGTGTGCATGCATATATATATTCTATTTAACTTTTTCTTTTAAATGGAAGAAAAGTCCATATCAGTTAGGGGATGCAAATATGCAGAAATACAGATATACCCTGTAATGGTGTTTGTATGGAATCTTGTCTATGTGTGATCTCTTTCTTTGAAAGGTTTCGTAATATTTAAATCTGTCAATGAAAGCGTGTGGTTCATGATTATGTGGATGCAGGCCACTTATTTACAATCCTTCTGCATTTGCTGGTTTCCAGAAATAGAAAATGTGAATATACGGGTATGTAATTATTAACGTCTTGGTTATGTATGGTAACCCTCGTTCCCTGATGGAGGGAACAGAGATGTTGTGTTGAGTGTACGACACTAGGGGTCGCTCTTGGGAGCCCAAACACCTCTGACAACATTGAGAAAAGGCCAATGAAATTGGGTGTGCAGAATCTGCATAGCTGGCCACACCCAGTGACGCAGTCCAACTGCTGGACTGCGTCACGAGTGAACGAGGGCGCAGATATCAACAAGCCAACGTGTGGAATAAATGCATCTCACCACTTTGTGACCTTCCAACACTCAAGAACTTGACCTGCTCCCTCACTGAAGAGCTGCCATCAGGCAGAGGTCCTTCAGCCAGTGTTGAAGACTTTCATTAATCTTGAATCAAGATAAAACATAGAATTATGCCTATGCATAAGAGGATATTATTCTACTATTATCATCTGACTATGTGTATTAACTCTGTGCAGTGAGCTTAGAGCAAAGACAACTATTTAAAGCTTGAAAAACACTCATGCCTGGAACGAACCTGTTCAGGAGCTAGCAATACATGACAGCTATTGATCCACCTTCAGGAATTCATATATGGTAAAAAATACCTTGTCCAAAAATACAACAGTGCATATATGGAATGCTTTAGGATGTATATATGTGTGCTTGAGACGAAACTCTGGAGAGGTGTTCGAACATTACTCGGCCTTTTGTTAACTTGTTAATAAAGGTCTATCTGACTTCAAAACCTCTTCAGAGCAATTTATTTTGAGCAAGAGAAATTCTACAACACTGGAGCCTTTCCTCATAATAAAAAAACAGTAGAAAAAATGGATCTTGGCAAGAACGCTGGGGAAGAAGGAAAGCCACTACGGAGATCACATCCTACCCGAAGGGGAGGTAACGTGTGAGTAACCACCTAAGGACTCACAGAGGGAGTGCTACATAAGGAGGATTCTGAGGTGGGCTCCACATAACGAGAGACTACCGAAACTCAGACGGAACCTGTTTCAGGGGAAACACCGTAATTGATACTTCTATTCATTAAAGTCGCAATATACTAATCAAAAATGACCATAAATACATTTATAATGTTACAAAACATTTATATTTCAAATAAAGGCTGTTCTTTTTAACTTTCTGTTCATCTGTGAATAAAATGTATGATGATTTCCACCAAAATGTTGTGCAGCACAACTGTTTTTAACATTGCTAATAATTAGAAATGTTTGTTGAGCAGCAAATCAGCATATAAGAATGATTTCTGAAGGATCATGTGACACAGAAGACTGAAGAAATGATGACATTAGCTTCCAGTAAACAGAGACAGCAACAACATACAGACAATAAGCATAAGATGAGAATAAAATACACATATATAAATATAAATAGACAAAAATTAGAAAAATAAATTGAGAAATAAATAAGTGGTATGTACAGTTGTGCTATAGATGACAGAATAGAATAGAAAGAGGTAGAGATGCAGGGATGTGCTAGGATGGGGGTGGTAACTAATAAATAAAAAGTTATTGCACATTATATTGCACAATGGGGGGAACATTTAACTGTTCATAATGAGAATTGCGTGGGGGAAAAAAACCGTTCTTGTGCCTGGTTGTCCTAGTGTTTGAGGCTCTGTAGCGCCGTCCAGATGGTAAAAGTTCAAAGAGATGATGACTTGGATGTGAGGGATCCAGAGTGATTTTCTGAGCTTGTTTCCTCACTCTGGATGAATACAGTTCTTGAAGGGTGGGCAGGGGAGCACCAATAATCCTCTCGGCAGTCCGAACTTCTGATGTCTGATTTTGTAGCTGAGGCAAACCAGACAGTTATTGATGTGCAGAGAACAGACTCGATGACGGCTGAGTAGAACTGTTTTAGCAGCTCCTGTAGTAGGTTAAACTTTCTTAGCTGGTGAAGGAAGTACAACCTTTGTTGGGCCTTTTTTACAATGGAATTGATGTGAGTGACACACTTCAAGTCCTGGGAGATGACAGATCTGGGTTGCTGGAGGTGTTAGTGTTGTGAAAAGAGATTGTCAGAACGGGTATGGGGGGGTTTTGAATCTACAATAAAGCTCATTTAGGTCTTCAGCAAGTCATTGGTTTGCCTCAGTGCTGGGGGATGGTGTCTTGTAGTTTGTGATGGCTTTCAGACCTTTCCACACTGAAGCTGGTTCGTTTGAAGTGAACTGATTTTCTAACCTTTTTGCGTAGGTCCTTTTAGCCATTCTAATCTCCTTATTCAGTGTGTTCCTGGCCTGATTGTACAAGACTCTATCCCCTTTTGTGTAGGCATCCTCTTTGGCTTGATGAAGATGTCTGAGTTTTGTTGTAAACCATGGCTTATCATTGTTGAATGTTAAATAAGTCCTGGTAGGAGTGCATATATTCTCACGGATATATGAAGTTACAGTCTCTGTGAGTTCGTCCAGATCGTTTGCAGCAGCTTCAAAAACACCCTAATCAGTCCATTCGAAACAGGCTTGTAAAACCCGCTCTGTTTCATTAGTCCATCTCCTTACAGTCTTTAATACAGGTTTAGCTGTTTTCAGTTTCTGCCTGTAGGTCGATATAAGATGAACCAAACAGTGATCAGAGAGTCCCAAAGCTGCCCGTGGGACAGAGTGATATGCATTCCTTATTGTGGTGTAAGAGTGATCCAATATACTACTGTCTCTGGTGGGACATGTAACGTGCTGACTATATTTGGGCTTTGATCACAGAAATCAATTACATTTTTACTGTATTTTTGATCAAATAAATGCAGCCTTGGTAAACATTTAAAAACGCTTACCAACTCCAAACTTTTGAAGACTGTCCTGTATATATATATATTGAAGACTGGCTTATATATAATACTGAGTGAAACAATGGCCTGTGCTGTTTGTCTCTAATACGATATTAATTAATTAAAGTCTAATTGCACAAAGAGGCAAATAAACAAAGGAAGTGCTTTTAATACAAAGTTTCAGACATTATTTAGATTAGTAAACTAGAACAGGGAGGGATTAAGGAAAAGTGAAAGCAATGTAATGTAATGTAATTAGTAATCCTTTCTGAAGGATTTCATAATACACTTGATACATTACTAGCGGGTTACCATGACCTTCACTTTAGAATTTATGATGCATTATACATTTTTCATATTAATTATGAACCTGTACACAGTTGTTCTCATGTGGGAAGTATGAAAAAATACTAGTTACTTAAAAAAAAAAGTAAAGATGTAAACAGAACTTCATACAACATTTTTTTTATATTACAGTGCAAGTTTATGACAGCCCAATAAAAACTAAAACAGAACATTGTTAGTGTTTTTTTTTTTTTTTCTTAATGGTAAGAATGTAGCACATACAACCCAGAATCCATATCTATTCACAGGTGCAGCTACACGATTTGACAACTGATGTAGACTTTGCAGAGCAACTTTGTAAATACACATTAGCTTCATTTACTGATGGATATGATGACAAATCTGTCAGCGAGCAAAGCAATGATTTTCAGGATGATTAACATATTGAAAGGTTCACATCCCTAATATGAGGCAGATGCTGAAAGTAACTGAACGTAAGAGATGATGGCGGTGAAGCAGTTGCTCAAAACACACTTCAAAGTTTCAACAGACAACAACACATTTTTATTTTATTACTTTATTATTGTTATTAAAATATCAGAACAGTTTTATACTGTTGGTGCAGTTAAGAGATCCATCCGTCATATATATTATGAGTTGCTGATTGGTGAAACATTCATGCATTCAAGGGTCAAACAGATTTCATAATCTGAAGATGACACTAAGAAAACTCCTTCATGAATCGCATGTGGAACGTCTTCAGTCTTTGCAGAGCATCTTCCATTATGTTCTCTTGAGTTCCCACAAAAAGCCTGAAAAACAATAAGAACTGTTTTTTACAGAAAATGTATGGGATGCCCTGAAGATGCAGTTAAGATTGTTTACATTTTATTTGAATGGCTACTGTTGTAAGACTAACTGGCTGTAATTGGTAATTGGTAATTTTCCAGCATGATTTAAAGTGTTTTGTATGAGGTAACCATTCACATTTATGCAGTAACTGATAACAGGGGCAGTGCACAAACCTGATGTGATGGCTGTCCTTTCTCTGTCCGTATTTACAGCCCGGCCTCACATGCAGACCTGTTTCCTCTAGCAAATGCAAACAGTACAGCATGTCTGGCTCCATCTGTCTTTTCTATGAAGAGAAAACAACTTTTTAAATGTAGGAAAACATGAAAATCATGAAAAATATCAGAACTACAGTCCGATTACTGCATTTTAGCACTGTCAGATAATGAGATTTGTTCACTGCTGAGACTTCACAGTTTATGCCTTGAATACATTATAACTGATCATAGATCTTGTGTGTTGAGACAGAGCTTTCTGTTACGCTAGTAGTCTCTCTTCAGTCAGTCACATTCACCCGTAGTGACAGACAGAAAGACCTGATCACATATCTCAAGCTACTTGCATTTTAATTAAGCCGTTCCTTGACTGATCACTGGAGGAAAATGGCATTCTGCCTTACAAAAAAAAAATGATGCATGATTTTTTTGACGAATTATGTATGTGAACACACTGAATTAGCTGAATTTCTGCAGTGATTATGTGGTCTGATAAATGATCACGGTCATACACAAACAATCTGACGGAACTAATTACACACAAAGTGTTGTACTTTGTAAATTGTTATTGAAGACACTGAGTAATCCTTCACAGTAGATACTGGAGAAAGTAACTGAACCCTTGAAATTAGTATCCTGTAGATCAGAGGTGCTCAATCCTGTTTCTGAAAATCTCCCTTCCTATGAAGTTTAGCTCCAACCCGAATCAAATACACCTGATTTTCATGAACACTTGATAATTACAAACAGGAATGAGCAGATCCTGTAGTAGATCCTCCCTTTTCATTATTTCTTCTGTGGTCTTGATTACATCAGTCATGCCACAACATCCCGATTGGGGTAACGTAAGGTTTCTGACCTCACCATTACAAAACACTTCAATTCCAGCCATCATTTACTTGAGTGACTTAAACTCTTAAAAATAAAGGTACTTTATTGATGTTGACGGTCCCATTAAGAAACTTTAACATCTGTTGAATCTTTAAATTCCACAAAAGGTTATTTTTAGTTTAAAAAAGTTGTTTAGATTATTCAATTATTCTTTACACTAAGACAAAATGGTTCTTTTAGGAGCTGTTCACAGAAAGATTATTTGGGAACCCAAAATGGTTTTGCTGAGCCTCTCATAAGCTTGAGGTCATGGATATCTGCTCTAACTTCTAATTAATAACAGCACTTTTAATTCAGACATTTACAAATTGGTGCAATACACAGAATACACACCTTGGCCCATTTTATTGCCTTCGGAGGGAAGTGTAGACAGGGGAAGACAAAAAGCCCGGCCTTCAGTGGGTGGCAGCTGATCCCCGGCAGCTCATCAAAGACCTCCTGAATCCGACCAGTGTTTTTACGTATCGTATTGTTAATGGACCGGACCTCCTGTTAGAGTTAAATTCAAAGTCAAGAAGCTGTGACAGACAGATAATAAGATTTGACCAATATTTTTACTGATACTGACACTTTTCAACTTTTATCAGTTCTTTTATATCAGGTATACCTATACATGTGACCATTTGGTCAGTCTCTAAAAGATGTTGTTCAGTTGGAACCATTACATCTGTCTGTCATTTTTTAGAAATCCTGAACACCTTGGTGAGTGTCACGCCCATGGACTGTCTGCTTGTTTGTTTTTCTCCCCATGTGCTCCCCGTGACCTAGTTTTTCCCTCGTGTTTCATTGTTCATTGATTTTAGGTGTGTCTTGTTAACCCTCTCGTTTAGTTGAGTATTTAAAGAGTGTTCTGTTCCACTATCCCTCGTCCGGTGTTAAATGTGTTCTCGTCTCTGTGTTGTGTTCCTGCCAGCCCTATATTCCCTTTGGTTTGTTTACTGTTTAAGTTTAACCACATTCTCCTCATTCCTCGCTCCACACTGTAGCAGCAAACTGTGACGGTGAGGTGGTTCAGTTGTGTTTGATTATATACACACACTCTATAACTATTGGTTTAATTTGATATATTTTATCAGTGTAACTTGTCTACTAGTTGCCAAGCATAATCATTAAACAAAAAAAACATCATAATAAGAGCACTTTAAGTACTAAAATGTAGCACACCAACCTCAGAGAAGGTGGGGAATGAAGGATCACCAGGTTTTGGAGGATCTGCCATGAGGTCAAGTGCAATTTGTCCAACAACAGGCGGGCAGGACCTAGTGGAAAGCAGCGTATAAGTGTGTTTCATCACCGCAGGGTCGAGATTCACCAGCTCCACGTAGCCACCACGAAACCCACACCTGGACACAAAGAACGATCAGAGAAGAAGACTAACACAGATTTGCTATAATTTACTTAATTTGGTGATATTTTAAATAAAAGTGCAAGTTTCAGGCCTACTGGCCCACTGTCAGGGTTTTGTCACTTCTGTCTAGGTTTCTTGTGGTTTTGTGACTGAACCCTGGCACTCCCATCATGTCTTGTTTTCATGTTTCATCCCAACCATGACACCCACTCCCATTCTTAGTTCCATTTGAATCCAGAATAATATTAATATGGGGAATGATAAGGATTGATTATATTTTTAGAGATATCAAATTAAGAATTTCAAAAGTTATTACCATTTGAAAAGTGAATTTCTGAACTGGTGGTGGTGCTAAAAAGTTTGTCCTAGAGACTCCAAATTCAGTTCAGGACCACCACTATAAGTGTGCAAAAATGCATAATTTTCCTATGTACTGGTCATAGGGCTGTCACTGACTCCTATCGGGGAAGAAGAAGAAGAAAACCAACAGATGCAATAGAGTGTTTTCACGTTACGTCATCAATCCAGAAGTGGGTCATTGCGGCAACACTTTCGCTGCTTAGCGCCGAGCCCTGTATTAACTTCAGTTTGTCAAAATATAAGGACCTTTCCTGCCAAGTCCTTCCCTATATGATTTAGCAGCTTCCATACATTTTCCATGGTTTAGACAGCATAAATTAGTAGAACAACGTCTTCAGTGGTACATTAACCGTGCAATCAATGCAGAAGTTTACATACGAGTATCGACGCAATGGCTGCACATCCGGGTAACTGACCAAAACGTGATGTCGGTGCAAACCCTGTATAGGGGGCCCTCATAACATTCAGGAGCACAACAGGCAACTCACTCTCCCATGAAACCCTTGGAGGCAGAATTGAAGGAGGCCAGTTGTACAGTGCTGGAAATAGTGGAGTCCATTTCTGATAACACCTTCTTATAGGAATAAAACTCAGTATCGTCTCCATACACACAGCTCTGATACACCTGAAGAGAAACAAATGAGCAAACGTGTCAAAGGAGGGTTTTAGAGCAGATGTTTCCAATCCTGCTCCTTTAGCATCACTTTGCTCTGAGTTTAGCTCCAACACATCTGCCTGAAATTTTCTAGTGATCCTGAATACCTTAGTTAGCTCGTTAGCATATGCTGTTTTTTTAACAGGATCTGAAAATTCATGTAAAATTCTTAGTGCAAAGAATTGTTACTAGTGACAAAATTCAAAGAAAATTCTTAGAAACGTGGGATTAAAGAAAAGAACCTAGCAAAGAAAAAAGTAACTGAGAAAGCATTTTAAGCCTTAAAAGAGGTCTTAGGGTCCAAAATTGTTAGGAGTGTATATATTCAAAGTGAAGGTTTATAAAAGACCCTACACTTAAAAGTGCTCTTTTATTACCTTCTTGAACAACCAACCAATCACAGTCTTCAAAAGTGTCATACCCAGCAACGCCTCCTCACTAAGATAAAAGTTTTTGTCTTTTCCTCACTCAGAGTTGCTCTTAGATTGCTGCTGAATCACTCTTACACTAAAACTCCTATGTAGAAATTCTTAAGCTAAATTAGGAGCTTTCTGGGAGAATTCCTAGAAGCTTTGAGAATAGGGGCCCAGGAGTTTTAACTCCTTCATTTGAATAAAATAAATAAATAAATAATGAAGCACTATATTACAAAAAATGAAGCGCTGTCAAGAGCACGCCAAACCAACAGGAGGCGACATAATCCTAACCATAAAGGCATGTTGGCCAGGCAAAAGCCTGCAAAAACCACACATACTGATGTCACAAGCTAAAATCTCTGGTTTCACTGGGGTTAAGGCTAGATGGGAGACAGCTGTGGCTACTGGGCATGCGCACATCTAACATAATTTTTGTCACACTGTACAACAACAGTACTGTTTTTGTATTATATTAAGGGCTAGGTTTAGGGTTGGGTTAGGTGTAGTCGTTAATAAAACGCAATATAATATGTAGAAAAATTAATTTCATTGTTAGCTTCCGGTCTGAGCTGTATCCCTTCTTTCACCGGCTACACAACAACACTGCATCTGGAGTTTCTGAAAATCTTCACCCTTAAACTTAACACTTAACACTTAAATGAAGTACAATGAGTATAATTAAGAATCCAGGTTCAGCATTTTTTATGTTTTTTTTTATCTATTTTTTTTTTCTGTTTATAGTGTCTTTGTACTTGCCTTTTCAAATTTACCAAAAATAAAAAAATATAAAAAAATAAAGAAATAAAGAAAAATCAGTCCTAAAACTGTGCATGAGATGCAAGAAAAGAAAGAGGCTAAATGTATGTTTTAAAAAAATCACTATAATTTCATGTGTAAAGCCACGGTTCACTTCCGGGACAAAACTGACCCGAACACAAAAGGTGTAACAATTTGATTTTAATGGTTGTGTATCTTTAAAATTAATTTTAAAAAATCTGAAACAAATAGTAAATGCATGTTCATAGTCTTAGTCCACTTAGTCCACCCCTCCCCCCCCCCCATACTAAACTGGACACCCCTGTTCTGCTTTAAAAAGATTTGTGTTTTATTGACAGAGAGCTGCATTACCTGAGATAAACTCACCTCATCAGCCAATACAAAAAGTCTTTCTTCTGCAGCAAAGCGGATCACTTCTTCTATGGACTTCCTGCTCTGTAAGTGACCTGATATTCAAAGCAACATTCATTCATCCATACACAAATCCAAGAAGATACCTTCCATGTTTTCAATACTGGACACTAGACTTAGATGGAATTATATATAGACCGAGTGATATTATTTACGTGTGCTTCATAAGGTACTATTAAGGATGACACCAAAACTCTTGATTGAGTTATCAGTAGTCAATAAAAAATTACAAATCTAAATGTATGTGATGCGATCTAGGAAAACCCAACACATGGTGAAATTTGACCTTTTTTAGGTTTGATACCATATAAAAAGCTGGGTTCAAGCCCTTTCCAAAACTGTTTTAATTTTCTCCATAGCTTGAATCTTAATTTGGCTAATAGCTATGATTTTCAGCAATGGAAATTTGAGAAAAATGGGTTTAAAGTGAGACGGCTTTCACTTTCAATTAACGGGTTTAACGAGAGCTGTCTGCCAAGTCAGGAGCGCTATACTGCATCATTACACAATCAGACTAACTGTTTTCTGTTGTTTATCATGGGCATAGTCTCTGAACTTTTGATCACCGCTTGTATGTTTAGATAGCATGAATAGTGTACCTTGTAGTTTAGAAAAGCGAGCTGAGCGCAACTGTGCATAAAACAGACTCTCATCTGACTCCTCCTCTTTAAGAACTTCATCATCTGATCCTTCATCTCTGGATGTGAAATAGTCTATTATAACATGGTTTAGGGCACTGACATCACCAAGATTGCACAGATTGAGATGAGTAAAGATCGTTTAAGTGAGGATGTACAGTACTTCAGACTGCGTCGTTGTGCTCTGACATCTCATGATATTAAAAAATAAATAAATAAATAAATAAAAACTTTGCATGCTGTAGTTTACACAGGAGTGGCAGAGAATGTGAATTCATAGACTTTTAATAAACATGTTACGTGGTTTTGTTTGATAGGTTAACTGTTTTTTGTGGTGTTCAGAGAAAGCACCTCCGTAGCACGTTCTAAACATAAGAGAAATGTACAGTCATTTCTGCTTGCTGCAATAAATCACAATTTTTCAGCACTAAACAAATGAATTTCTCTTCAAGATATTTTCAGAGTTGATTAAGATATTATAGAATAATAATTTAATGAAAATTTAATTTTGACAGAAAAATTGACATTCAACCTATTTTTAAAATTTCCTGAAAACATCCCAGTGCAACATCCGTCAGGTTCTCCCAGATCGCATCACACACACACATACATATATATGTATATGTATGTATTAGGGCTGTAACGATAATCGCACGATTTCGTGAGGCGCGTTTAGTCAATGAAGCCGGTACTTTGATTAGTAGTAAAGCTCCATCACGTGCGTTCAGCTGGAGCGGCAAGTAATACACAGAGCCGTAAAGCACTGACAAGCTACGCCAAAATCGCGATTCGATTTTGCGCGCGATTTTGGCGTAGCTTGTCAGTGCTTTACGGCTCTGTGTATTACTTCCCAGCCAACATTTGTATGTGGGGCCCATATGGGTATGAACTGGGCTGAAAAATGGGCACAATATAGGATTGTCCG